>CM046833.1:24203916-24586416 GCA_025618425.1 Heliocidaris tuberculata
CTTCATTTGTTGTATCAATGGTTTGAAATATTATCCATCAATGAACTCATAACTAAAAAAGTATATCATCTCCAAACATGTCTTATAACAAAGTCAATGCAAATTCCATGGACACTTTACTTCATATTAAAGCCGAAGATCCTGGATTTATTTTGATTGATGTTTACACACTGATTTTTCATTGCTGTTTTAGTACGTGTTTCAATGACCATCCTGTAATGATAACATTGCTTGAAAATTTATATTTCGAAGCAGAAAGTGCAGTATTACATCAGATACAAAAATATGCTGTGGTTAATCTAAGCCAGATATTCTACTCATGATTGTGAAAATCGCTAAAACATACATTTCTATTTCATGATAATATCGTAATAGATAAACTGCGAAGTAAACCAGATTATGAAAAAGCTATGTTCAAAATAATCATCGGAGATAGTAAGCGTTATTGATATTGGTAATAAATACATCTTACATAAATATATATCTAAACCATAATAGCATATCATGAACTAGCTACTCATGGTGGTATATCACGTCTTTATTAGAGATCATGCATGCTTATACATATAAGACCAGGCTCGGCAACCCATTTGGTTAGCCGGCAGGTTATGATATTAACATAACAATAAACAATGGTAGAATACAATTACGACAATATATACAATAGTACAATACAATATAATAATACACGGCAATATCGTGAAATAGGCCCGCCTCCAATATAACAAAAGAAAATATTATCCAAGCTAGAAAATGGAAATAAATTGTATACACTGTATATATGAACAAATGAATCTAAACCAGATGTGAAATTACTACTCATAATCATCGAAGTTGTTTTATACAAAATTTCATAAGATGAAATGACGTTACTAGTCTCTTGCCGTTATCGCACACATTGTCTTGAATTGGCTATCCCCTGAACTATTACCCCCTGACAACTCCTAATTATGACAAGAAGATATGTTGTTTTCGAAAAGAATGTGTACAAAATTGTCCTCAGTACCTTTCATTTAGGGCACTGCTCATTATTGTATAATTTAGGGCATTGTGTTCCTCCTGTCCCCTGCTCCACTCCCTTACATTGTGCTGATATCAGTAGGGGAATCCATTGCTATTTGAAACCGATCTGCTCTTTGGAGCGAGGTATATGGCTCTTTTATGCACTTTAGGGCACATTTTGTAAGCGACAGAGTGATATATGTCTATCTAGGTAAAAAGTGGCACTTATCGGAAGAAAAAAAGGGCACTTACCATCAGGTGAAATGGACACATGTTAGAAAGAAAAAGTTTCACTTATACGAGGAAAGAGGGGCACTTATCAGAGGTGAAAAGGGCACTTGTTAGAAAGAAAAAGTTTCACGTACTATATAGTACGAGGAAAGAGGGGCACTTATCAGAGGTGAAAAGGGGCACTTATCAGGTGAAAACAGGAGCACATATCAGATTTAAAAATTGGCACTAATATCTGAGGTTAAAAGGGGCACTTATCAGAAGGTGACAAGGGTACTACACGAAGAAAAAAGGGGGACCTATCAGCTATGAAAAAGGGGCACTTTTAAACTCAGATATTAGTGCCCCTTTTAAAATCTGATATGGCACTGTGCCCCCCCCCCCTCGCCGCCTCTGCAGTGTACAAAGCCTCATGTTTCCTTGACGTTTTTCATATCTTCCAGAGACAACTGGAAGTCGATGATTTCCGTATGATTTTAGTTGTAAAACAAGTAGCGCTTCCACCAAAACAGATGCGATGCGCGTACATGTACTAAATATGAACTGGCCTCTTACATTGGATTTAGAGTTTGAATAGCTTTTTGAATAAGAGGATGTTGTCTCCATCGCAAGCGATGATCTTTCCTGTTGACGTCATGATGACGGAAGATAACATAGGGAGAGTCTTTCTGTCATCCGTTGAGAGCCTGTGTGAAAGACGAAATGATGCGACTCTTCTCTTCTTCATATAAGTATCACCGTTATCTATCGCCTGATCGATCATACACGTGACGAATTCAGAGTCCGATGACACGACGTAGAGGGCGTCAGTCAAGGGATCTATGCAGACGTTGCGGATATCATCATGATGGGGGAATTCCCACAGCGGGATTTCCATTTGAGCACCCTGTCGGTTAATTTTGAACAGTTTTCGATTTGCAGGCCAGAGATGAGCAATGATGTGACCCGACGACAGGACACCACGCATCATTACATCCTTAGATGCTATGCCAATTATGGTACTCATGATGTTACCATCAGCTGGGTTGATGACGTAGATCTTTGTGGACTGAAATGCATCGGTAGCGATGATCATCCCGGCATGATCAATGGCAATATCAACACCTGCCAAGAGATGAGCATCGTTACGTGGTATGGTGACATCATTGCTGATTAGTTTCCACTTTCTGTCATACACACTAATCAATCCAGTTATACTGTCTCCTTTGAAACCTGTCGAACATTCGCGGTAGTTGCCGCAAACTATTTTGTCATCACTCAACCATGCACATGAATTAACCCAAGATGAGCCATTGCTGGGTCCGACCCTCTGAATGTGTTTAGTGTTCATATCCAAAGCGTACGCATCCATACCAAAGTCATCATTTGTAGATATTGTAATCACACTTTTATCTATGCATCCCACAATTCGCGGGTTCGTCATTTGATCTGTGACATTGATTGTATCAACGAGCTTCCACTCACCATCATACCCATCGATCCTCCCATACCTCTCTCTCCCAGCCAACTTCATGAACTTCAAACTTGAGACAGTACGAGTGATATAGTCCACCTCATCCTCGTCCAGTGGCTTCTCTACTACGTCACTCATTGGATGCCCGTCTGATTTGTCGACATTTTCATCAACTGCAGGTATTTTGTCAAAGGTTCGTATCGCACCCATTGTTGTTTTCGTATCATATTGCCAGCATTTCTCCAACTCGCGAATCTTTCTCTCGACCTCTTCCGCGATATGTTCAATGTCAGCATGCAGTTCACCTTGTCTGTTCGCTGTTGCTTCCTGTGTTATCTCTGTATTTACATGGTTTTGTTTATGCCGCAGTTCTCTCTCCTCATTGTTCTTTCGAATTTCATCGTTGATCTTTCGAATCCTAATGTTCTTTCCTATCATGCAAGTGATAGTGCCAATCTTCTCTTCAAGCTTTTGATTCTTCTCATCAATCTCCTGGTCGATTTTCGCATCTTCCTCTTTTTCTCTTCCTTTTGCTCTTTTCATCTCCTCGAAGATTACCAAATCAACTTCACTTCGAATGGATTGCAGATGAGCATCTGTGTCTTTTCTACAACGAGTGATCTGAGCTTCATAAAGTCGACGTGGTTGTAACTTCTCCATCGCAGTTTCCTGTAACTCACTGAGTACTGCTTTATCTTCGATGATGGCGTTGTCCTGCTGTACCCAATTAGGCTCTGGATAATCTGTATTAGCCAGACAGTCATCTCCTCCGATGTTGCCTTCTGCTAAGCTGAACTGAGATATCATAGTGATCAGAGTATGACCTGTATGTAGAACAACATAAATTGTTTATAACAGTCAGACAGAGACAGACAGACAAACAGACAGAGGCAGGGGAGCAGAGAGATGGAATAGATGAATTTAGCAAAATGTTAGAATAAAGTATACGAAGGAATAGACAGATTGAAAAATTATATACGTATGTATTCGAAATGATGTCACAAAGCTGCCATAGCAGACACACCACAGTGTCATTAGGGTGTATAGTGTTTACTCCAAGAACACACAGTGTGTATTGACTGTTCGAATGTCACAAATTGACCCGACCATAAGCACCACAGTGTGACTAGATTGATATAGTGTGCACACTGTGTACACCAGTTTCTGTTTCATTTCGTTACACTGTTGACAATTGGAATATAACAAAGTACATGTATATAGCATGTGTTCAAACTGATGTCACAATGTGGTTAAAGGTAGTATACGCACCACAGTGTGATCAGAGTCGATTTGGAACATTGTTACAGTGTACACAGAGTTTCTGCTTTGTTTTCTTACTGTGATACACTGTCAGTGCATGGTCATATAAAAAAGTCGCAAAGTATATTTTCATGGTGTGTGACAGCAGAGGACTGTGAAAATTCCCACACAAATGACTATAATTATGAACACACTGTGTACACACATTTTCTGATTCGTTTCCACCTTTGTGATACACTGTGTTCTTATCAGTAGAGACAGAAAGCGAGAAGGGGGCTTAATGGAGGGTAGTCATATGCTACAGAGAGGAAGAGATAGTACGAGAGGGACAATAGGCCGATAGATATGCTTATTCAAAACAATCGTAATTTCCCAGGCGTTTATCTTACGTGTAGTTATTTTGGTAATACACGAAATACAACCTGGCAACATTTCAAACTAAACAAAAATAACCTCTTCAGTTTTTGACAAGGGGCCTATTTCTCACGTATTAACTAAAAATATCCTCCATTTTTGATAACTTTTCAAACAAAACAAGCCTCTTGAACTTTGGTAGGAACGTACTGTACGTGTGGTTGTAAGGTTGTTCAACTGACACTTTAAAAAAATTGAGAGTTCATCGCACCCGTTTGAAGAACGAAGTAACCAAAATAGACTTGAACTCGAAATTCTATAGTTTGTATAAGAAATACGTCTTGGTTTATTCCCTGGAACTGAAATCTCATCAATTGTTGATTTGTTTTCGACTCTAGATTTTAATGATAAGTCACTAACGAAACAAAGTAACAAAAAAGACTGCATGGAAGAAAAGCGACCCCTGTCATCTTAAAGATGGTAAAGATGTTTGAGAGGGTGTGGTCTGGTCAGGACCACTTTTTCTTGTCAATTCTTATTCTGTTCAATTAAAGAAGAAGAGATCATTTTTGAAAACCCTAGAAAAGCTTATCTCAGTGCAAGTTGTAACGAAATAGCAAATTGATTAGACCTCATGCCTTTCAGTTAACAATGCTTAAAATAAATGGGAACTAAACTTTCAAATTGTTTAAGTACTTTTAGCGGATACGTTTACTGCTTAGATCAAATAAACCCAAATAGGGTGCATTGTGTTTTATTCAGACTAAACAGTTAGATACTATGATTATTTCCACATGTTTAACCCCCCCCCCCCCCAATGATTATATGTGTGACCATTACTACCGCACCAGTTGCTTTTTAAATTACTTTTGAAATCCATATTTTTATTGTGTAAATAACCACTTTTTAATAGTAATCATCTGATCTATGTCTGTATAAACTGAGCTACTACATTGCCAAAATTAACTGTACTTTGCAATAGTTCGTTTCACTGATTTACCCCCCCCCCCCCGTTAATTTATCAAGCCAAAATCTTTTCGCGTTGAATTCCTTTCCAGTCCTAGTTGTTAATTACCTGACATATAACGTTTCATTATTCTCCAAAAAAGTTGTACTTTTTGTTTGCTGCTTTTCCGTTACTGACATTCATGCTCATTTTTTAAAAACATCTTGCCAGTATTTGTTCCAAACTTATAATGTTATATATTTTTCTTTGTGATTTTTTTCGAGTTTTAATGTTTTACAATGTGTTTATGTAATATTTGAATGTTCTTTTATGGAAATCACATGCAATTCGGCTTTTTGCCGAGTGATTCTTTGAATAAACCATAATAGAATTAAATTGAATTGAATTTTTGTGAACCAATAGAAAAATAAGGGATACGATTATAGATTCCGAAACAGAAAATTAGTAATTCTCTCTCTCTCTCTTTCTTTTCTCTCTCTCATTTATTTAGCCTTTTCTCTTTAGAAATATTTGGCCTACTGTCCAAAACTGAAACAAAATTCTATGAATTCTATTATTGTCATATTACAAACAAACACCAGGGCCCCGTCGCATAAAACTTACCATTAACGGTAACTTTGCCATCAATGGTAACTCCCATGGAATCCTTGATTTTGATTGGCTATTGAGTGATGTTACCATGGTAGTTACCATTGATAGCAGAGTTACCATTGATGGTAAGTTTTATGCAATGGGGCCCAGGTATTGTAATAGACGATAATCACAACGCACTTCATACCTCGGCTTTCTTTCATTAGGATCACTGTATGTTATTTTCCTCCTATGAGATTTGAAATTCAATATCTATATTAACTGTGCAGCATGCATCCTGTTCTAAACTATTATGAAAACTTCGATAACGAATTCTAGATAGGACAGTATTTTACTTGAAATGAATGAAATGTAAAGTGAAACTGGATCTAATTACCTATGTCAGTCATTACCGTTGCAGTATAAACGTATTATCATGTACATTTCATTTATGTATTTGTTAAATGAGGCTAGCCCTCAACTAAATGGAAATTAAGAGGATAACTCTTTGAATGATGTCTAGATTGCATATGTGAAACCATTATTTTCCGCATCTTCATTAAATTTGATTATAACCGTACAATTAAGTACAACGAATAAAATAGGATTCATAATTCGAACATTTGATGCATTAGGCCTACTCCGAATCCAAGGGCTCGTAATTCTGAAACTTAAAAAAAAAAAGTTCATAATTCCGAAGGTTTGTAGATCAAAATATACAGGGTTCTACTTCGGAATTATGAACCCATTCATTATCGGAAAACTGAACCTTCGAAATTATGAGCCTGCGGAAAAAACAACATGTAAACAATGAAGTTTGGCTGAATTTTATCAAACAGTAAATCATACTAGAACAAATTGTGTACGGTAAACATTAAATTCATACTCACAAATTAATATTATACTCTCAAAACCTTCCTTTTCCTGTGTTGTTACTGAAATGAGGAACGAGGTCCGTCAAAGAAACAAAGCACTGTGTTGTTTTAGAGGTATATGGGCACCGCGTTCCAAGTCATTAGAAATGATAATTCATTTTATATACATGTACCGAGCTAATCATTAATTATTTTAATGGTTTTTTTCAAGGCGGTAACGGATGGTTGATACGTTAATCTTTCAGCTCAAAGTATATGTGTTATTGACCTTTGATTTTATACTAATTAACCATGTGTCTGATGACATCGTAATGAAAAGCAGGGTGTAGTCAACCGTTTTTATACTGAGCTGAATTTGATAAGCGGAACTGCATTGAAACAAATTACCTTCTTTGTTAGTTAAAAAAAAGAATTGAAAAGAAAAGATTAAGCAAATCATACGGAAATCAGAACTGTACAAATACGAGCATAGTAGTTCGTTCCTAATTACTCCTAAATACTGCCCTAATGGTATACCACACACCCACACACACACAACACACACACACACACACACACACACACACCCACACACACATGGCACACACGCACACACTCTATTCTTGCTCAATCTTTCAGTCGTCCAATCTGGTCGGCTCTCTATTCACACACTAACAATTTTTAAAATTGTTAACTACTTTTTTATTCCTTGAAAAAAAAGAAAATAAAGATAAACGTGCCATCCATAAATAATCATAGTGCAAACTGAATGAGCATGGTATAAATTAAAACCTGGTAGGTGCAGAATAAAGTATATAGGGCAATTGTATAAATCAACATATTTTTTACAGGGGCCGCGGAGCGTTGTTGAAAGTGGGGGGGGGGCTGATTTGATTTTTACAATTTTCTAACCTTTTTTCCGAGATTTTATGAAACGTGTCCACTAAATAAAGTGGGGGGGGGGGGGGGGACTGCAGCCCCCGGTTCCGCGGCCCATGTATTAAACTGTTTATTATATCATCGTGTATGCCTCCTTTCGTCCAACATTCAAAATAATTCCATTTTTAGATGTAGGCTTAACTTATTTCGAGCTATTTTCCTTTTTCCGTTCATTATCTTTACTTTCTAAAACTGCATTATATATATATATTTTTTTTTGTTGGAGGCGTCCCTTTTTATCACGCATTGTATATCATATACATGTACATGTATTTTTAAAGTATTTTATTAAGTGATGTACATATGTTTACCTGATTTCCATCTAACCGAACTTAAATTTCCTCCCATTTTAAAGTATTTAACTGCCTTAATTTCACTCGTTCCCCTATTTCTTGCCATAAATCTTTTTTACAAATTGACACTTCATAATTAAGTTATGGTATATTTCAATTTCTTTTCCACAGAGAGAACATAAATTAGATGATAACAAGAGGAATGCGACTGCGTCTCCTATATGCCTCCGCCTAAATTCAGTTGATCGCTCAAACTGTTCTTGAAATATTGTGATAACCAGAATAAAAAGCCTACAATTACATGTTGACCTCTTTGACTTTTGACTTTATAACCCAAAAGTCTGATCACTAATCTCCTCCTAGTCATGAATACAAAATAGTTGAGATATGGTGATAACAAAACAAAACAAAACAAAAAACATTAATTCACATATAATGACCTCTATGACCTGTCACCTTTGACCTAGACGTGCACAAAAATCTAATCAGTTCGTCTCACTATGGTGATGCATACTAATTCCAAGTTTGAAATTAATGGCTCAAATTGTTCAAGAGAGTGTTAACAAGGCAAAAACCTGAAATTTCATGGTAAATTACCTCCATTACCTTTGACGTACATTTGCCAAAATCTAATCAGATTCCTATGTTGATACATACTAGTACCAAGTTTGAAGTTCATTCCTCAAATGTTTTTGAGATACCGCATTAACGAGGCTAACACAGTGCATTTTCAGAAATTGACCTTTGTGACCTTTCACCTTGGGGTATGTATACGTCATTGGCGTAGATACGAACACACTTTCTATTGTTAGTGGGGGGGGGGGGTGTGATGAATAGATCATCCCCCCCCCCCCCCCCCCCACCAACAATAGATAATTATGCGTGTCTACGCCCGTGGTATACGTACCCCAAAATCAAAATCAGATCGTCTTCTTATGGTGATACTTACTAGCACCAAGTCTGAAGTTCATAGCCTACACCAAATGGTTCTTGATTTATCGCGAGAACCAGACTAACACCTGAAATTTCAGAAATTGACCTCAGTGACATTTGACCTAGCTACCTACCCCAAAATCTTATCAGACCGTTTTCCTATAGCACCAAGCTTGAAGTTCATACCTCATGTGTTTCTCGAGTTATCGCGAGAACGAGAAAGCGCGGTGGACGGACAGCCCGAAAGCATAATGCCTCCGGCAACATCTTCGGTGGGCGGAGGCATAAAGCCAAATTGATGCAGTTTATCATTACAATATAGGATACTCTGTAATAATTTAAAGTGAAATTCACGTAATTTACCATCTAAAAGTGCATAAACTTGGGGTCAGAAAGCATCTCGCAATTCCAGATGTATTATTCAAATGTGTTATTTCTACGTGTCTAAATGCAAAGGTTTCCTTTATATTATCTATAAAGATTTTATAACATATTTTAGCAGTCAGTCCTATTATTTTATCACCTACTTTATACAGCGATTCCGAGTTATTGATCGTATCATTTATGTCTTCGTCTTTTTTCCTTTTCTTTTTCAAATTCACCGGCTTTGCTGAATAAATATTATTATAGACTAGATCGTCGGCATCAGGACCTTTTTGTAGAAAATAGCGAACTGGCCTTAAATGCCCTTCTTTATCTACAACATGCTTAATTTTGAATATGTTAGCCTCGAATAGTTTTGTTAAAGAACGTTTTCCGGCCAAAACGGATTTAAGTATTATCATCATTTCATTTCATTTCCCGAGCCATTAGTGATAATTCTATTCTCTTTTAAGTCATAGCAAATATTCAAATATTCCGAGTACAATGAAGGTGCCGGGATATGAATATTTTTTTATATCATAATCACATAAAAATATAAATTTTCCTCCAATTGACTCGAATGTAGTCAAAATATTTTTTCCCTTTCATATTACTGTCTTCATAAATCAGTCTCTGAATCTAAATTATTCTTTGTGCCTTAATCATACCTCTAAAATTCATGATTTTCAAACCTCCATGGTTGTAATTTAAATAGAGGATATTTCTTTTAATCTTATCATGTCCTCTTATCAGGGTTGTAATTTGAATAAAGGATATTTCTTTTAATCTTATCATGTCCTCTCCATATGAAATCAAAACAATTTTTTCCAACTTCTTTATAAACCCAAGTTGGTACCAACAATATAGAAGAGACGTATTAGTTTAGATAAAGCAATTACTTTCAACAAATGTATTTTACCAGTAAGGGTCAAATCGCGCTGTTTACACCAACCTATTAATCTTGAAATCGATTTTACTTAATCTTTGTAATATTCATCTCCTCCTTTTATTTCAAGTCTACAGAACAATATACCCCCAGTATTTTAACAACTTCTACCTGCTTTCCCAATGAAAAAGAATTTCTCATGTCTTCACCAGGACCTAACATTAATACATTTATTTTTATTTTAATCCGTATAATCCCCAAAACGTATCTAACACTTTATTTATATTTTGAAATGATTCCGAATGTTTCAAAAAAATAATAGCCATATGATCTGCAAACATAGTTAACTTCACTTCAAGACATCCTATCTGTATTCCGTAGATATTATGTTTTTAGGAATTACAAGTGCTATTAAACACAAATACAGAGACAGTGGATCCCCCTGACGTACTCCTCTCCCCACATCAAAGTAACCAGTGGAGTATCCACCATTCATAACACAACTAACTGCTCTACAGTATAAAATATCAACCCATACACATTTAATAATTTTTTTTACACACCTCACGCCCACTCACACACTATTATCGCTTTGTCTTTTAATCGTCCTATTTGCTCGTCACTGGCACACACACATGCACACCACAAACCTACACACACACACACACACACACACACACACACACACACACACACACAGAGCACACACAAAAGGACAAATGGGACTACAAAAATATGTACACAAATATGAGGCCATAATCATAAGATATTAGAAATACACTTATTCTAATTATATTTGAAAATAAAAGCATTTCAACCACTATACGTGTATCCGATTTCAATACAGCATGAATTTTTTAATACAAATTCATCAATTGCATTACGGACAAACATGAAAGACTGGTTCAGTCCTTGAAAATGAACTGAATATTTCCACATTGCATACATATACATAGGCAATATTACGCATCGTACCCGATTAAAAAAACAAAATTTCAATTTATAACTGAAACAATATTCATGTAGAGTGTTTCATTTAAAAAAATAGATTAAGATAAAACATAATAGCTAACTGGCACCTAGTAATCATATCAATATTGTTTTAGATAACAAGTCTCAAGATGAAGAAGGCTGTTTTATAGATCCTCCCATTATCATGATGAGAGCATTTGTTTTAATCTAGCTGGAGCTGTTAATGTGTTGGGCAAGCCTCATGCAAACTTGTATGATAATAATAAATTGGGATGACAAGTACATGTATGCACTATGCAAAGAAACCAAATGCATGAATTAATAAGCCAGGGGGTGTTTCATAAAGCTGTTCGTAAAGTTACGCATGACTTTACGAATGACTTAAATATGACAAGCCAAATGGTATGCTCAATCATTTTTTAACTGCATCAACTAAAGTTGAACTGTGCAGATGTAGATTATCATTCTTATTATAACAAACATTTTTTAATGCAAAGTATATTTTTTTGCCATAATTTGATTGAGGTTATTGGAAATACAGTCACACTTTGTTAAAACATCAGGATAAACTTTGGGCATCCTATCTGGCACTTCATATTCAAGTGGTTCGTAAAGTCATGCGTAACTTTACAAACAGCTTTATGAAACACCCCCAGTTTGTAATTACTGTATACATGGTACAAATGACCCCGGAATGACCCCCAAATTGTACGCGCACGCGCATCTGTTTTGGTGGACGCGGTACTTGTTTAAAATGCAAAATCATACTGGTGTACGCATCGTGGTGCGTACAAAACGACAGCGTATAAAGGTCAATTGTACTCGGTACAAATGACCTTTATCTGCACATGTATGCGCGAATTGTAATTACAAACTGGCTTATTGGTTAAGTGTAATCAATTGTTTATCTGACATTCTAACTTATGAAAGTGCGTGTAAAGAGAAATTTGCCTCTCTATACTTTTGTTTTTCTTAGCCATTGTGTTTCATAAATGCACTTAAGAAGGAAAATATTGAAATCACCCACAAATTTTATTTCTTAAGAGAAATAATATTTCTGCTAAGAAATATAATCTGTATCAGAGACCTGAGCTGTGGTTTTCCAAAATCACATTCCCTTGTTATACTGGGCTAGCTAAATGGGAATATTTCTTATATCCCCCGCTCTCAAAAAGCTGGTGGACTTTACATGTTAAATTCATATGGATCTAGGGAGGGCAATAAATGCGTCTCTTGAAGGTAGGAGCCAGTCAATATCATTATTATCATCCGCATCAGACATCTAGAGCAAACAATCAATGTTATTCATGTTATTCATAATTTGAACAGAAACAGCACCCAAGTTACATATCCACTATTCGCTGCTTTGTAAAGGTTATTTTACAGCTCTACGGTTGCTGCTCTAAACGCCACATTCCATAAGTGAATTCTACTTCCTTGATCACTGAATATCGGTTGTTTCTGAATGTTGGCCGTGGCTTTAAATGTCTATGGATACCTGCACGAATGTCGTGTAATAAACATGTCAATGTCTTTTAGTGAGTTAAATTAAATTTCAATTTACCGGCATTGCTGTAGCTACTGCGCACTGCAAGCTGTACCTATATTTGTTGTTTTTTATTGGTCCCCTTTATTCTGACTAACCAAAACAATGTTAAACAATATGTTTAACCATAAGCATACATGTAGTTATAGTTTGCTTTATCAGGTACATGGTACCATGCCCTAAACGGTAATTTAAACAAATTGGTATGGTCATTAAAACCAAGACCACATTACAACCAACAAATTGAAAGATGATAAATATACCCACTTTTACAAATATTTAAACATGTGAAAAGCATATAAAATACATGTACATGCAATGTTTAATCTAATTTCACAGATCTTTCAGCCTTCTAGCATCAACATGTTAAGATACCATTGTTCCTACATTGTCTGGTAGTGTGAGCACAGTAATAGTGCAATATTAATTGAATCTGATGGTAAAGTAATGACAGTTATTGTCATTAATATTTATATATATATAGAGAGAGAGAGAAAAAAAAAAAAATATCAATCTGATATCCTAGATATTGTCTAATTCTCAACAAATATTACATGGATTTTTATCACAGTGAATTGTAGTCAATTCTAATCATAGGCATACATGTAGTTACACATGTAGTTTTCACTATCAGGTACATAGGACCAGTAATTAAAAAAAAAAACTGGTATGGTCATCAAAACCAAGACCACATTACAATCTACAAGTTTATAAAACATATGCCCTCTTTTTCAAGTATTTAAAAATGTCAAAAAGCATATGAAATTCATGTTTTATATAATTTCAAAGAACTTTCAGCCTTCTAGCGTACAAAAGTTAAGATACCATTGTTCTGTTTGTTCAACATGAGTAAGAGTACTACTGTAAGAGTAGAATGGTAATTAAATCTGATCACAAAGTAATAATAAACTGTAAGGCAAGATGATCACTTGAGACTGGAACTAGGCACTATATAAAAACAGTTATTGTCATGAATATTCATATTTATAAAAATACAGAAAAATGTGTCAATCTGATCTCTCAGAAATCCTCTAATCCTAAAAATACATTACATAAAACATCACAGTGAATAGTAGTTAATTTTATGTCATATACATATATGGGGCTTATTTCACTATTAGAAAATGAAACAATAAAAATCCTGATCTTTATTTCTTAATATATATGATATCACATTTCCTCCACACATTTTATGTTTTTCCATTGATACAGCATAAACAGTTACGCATGAATGATTCTTGAATGATTACAAGAAGTGCATAAAGTGCTTTAAAGAAAAGAGATTATTAATCACTTCAGCCTAGCAAATTGAAAAATTGTTTATGAAAATCTACATTTATGACACATTATGCCATCATACAACAATACAAGTTAGTACATGACAATGAATGTTTCCCTTACATATTTGCGACATCCAAACTATGTACAGAATGGAAGAGGAAACAAAAATGATTGAAAGAGCCAAATACAACTTTCAAATACTTATTGCACAGTTCAATAATGTTTGTTTTTAAACATGATTATTTCAGTTAACAAATTCCCTGAGATGTTCACTATCAAAGAGCAGCAAATATTATATATATGACTATTTAGGTACATTACATTTCTTCCTTTTATTTAATATCACCATTGTTCAAATTACTGTCATCAGAACTTGAGAAAATCACACAGATGTTTCATGAGAGTGATGAACTTTACTGAGTACAAGGAGCTGGTCTCCTGCAAGACCTACATGTCCTACTGCTGCTATACCATACATCGCCGATGTATTAGGCTTTTTGAATATTATTATTATTACCACAGGTATGGGAGAATTGATCTTTGAATACGTGCTAAATGGATTTGAGACAAAAAGTTGGGTGCCTGGAACAACCTGGTCTGCTTAAGATAGAACAGGATGGTGTATGGGTAATATCTCCATGAGAGATGGTTCCGGTAGTGTTCTCACTTAAACCCTTTTCAAGACAATTGACCACATTTTGTGGTTTGGCTCAATAACTTTTGATTCAGAGCTCTAAAAAATATACCAGATGCATGAGTAGAAAGAGCAATTTTCAAAATTTCAAAACACACTCTCCATTTTTGTTGCATGACCATATTGCATTTGATGCCAGGAATTTTAAAAACGAAAATCCTTACATTGGCTACACATTGAGAGGTTCAAAATCATTGTTTTTTTTTATCAAAATTTGATTTTTTTTTTTCTCAACTTTTCGACAAAATTCGTAACAATCTATATTGTTTTCAAAGGTATTACACCTTATTAGAAATTTCTAACACTAAAAGAAAAATATTGTTGCCAATTTGAAGAACAAAATGTGATAAATTTAGCCCTTAAATAATTCCCATCCTGAAAGGGTTAAGTGCCAATCCCACCTAAATGATAAGTTGATCCCAAATCACTTCCCTGTTGTTCTTCTGGAAAATGCATTAGAAAACGTTTGTTGTAATTCCAGATCTCAACAAATTATGCTAATGAGCCTCCTTCAACAATTTTATCATCTCGTTGGAATCACTTAGTGAGCAATTTCCTGAAGAGAGACCTCAACGATAATATCTGTGAGCCAAAAATTTCACTCAATGTGTCGTCAGTTCAGAAGAAGCCATGTGGGCAGAGAAGCATTACAATTTTATAATTGCTAAACTAATTCAAATGAGACCACTTTTATTGTTACTGCTACATTGCATATGCATATAGCTTATGGTTATAATCAACATTGACATTCATCAGGGGCCAACCTTTACCGGAGACATCGGAACATTGTCAGTATAGTTGATTGCTATACATTGCTGATAAAAGAAACTGGAAAAAAGATTGTAAAATATTGTTCTATCCAATTTTTAAAAACAACTTTATGAGATATTTGTCACCTGAATGCTACACTCATCAATGATCTCATTCATTTTAGCTAAATGATCAACATAGAAATATACAGGATTGAATATTACACTTCATACTTGATTTTTTTTTTAAGTAGGTAAAAAGTTAAGCATTTCTAATAGAGTGCTTCAGTTGTGCATGAATCTGTCTTCACATGTTCACAACGTTTATACGGAATAGTTGATATTTCCTTTACATTGCAAAACTTTGTATGATTTCCCATACTTTATACTCAATCACTGATGAGTAACCTTGCCTACCTGAGACGTTTGGCTTTGCAAGGTGAAATATCCAACGATAGAAGGTACTTATACATGAAACAAAGTCATGAAATTAAGGTTTCACTCAATTTATTATCACACTTCCAGGACCAATATTCATTGTTTATTTGACAAACAACTTTTCATACTCCCCTGAACTCTTGAAGAAAAATAAACAAACATAAATTCACATAAAATGATAAAATAACAGTTAACAAGTTTTACTAAGTGTTAAAAATCAGGTGACACTTTGGATCATTAATATAACTCAAAAGTTATGACTTAGTATCAGACAAGTTTTTATATTGTTAAGTTGAAGGATATAAAATTTATTTTGAATAACTTCTGTAAAATTTCCTTAATATTCTTGAAATAATGCTCCGAATATGTAATTAGATTTCCACTTTTCAAAAAATCATAGCCACAAAATCTGTGTGTACCAGTAATTAATTCAGGGCACAACAATTGTCACTGTGCAGTGCAGCTGAAATTCCAGAGCTTCTCTTTTAACCCAGATTCATAAATCATTATTCACAATGAATAGCAAAAGGTTGGCAGAATGACAATGATATTGTTGTGTTACGAATGTAATTACTGATACACACCTATTTTATAGCCTTGGTTTTTTTAACATCAAAATCTAATCAGCTATTCAGAATATTATTTTAAGAATATTAATCAAGAAAATTTCACAAAACTTATTCCAAACCCCCAAATAAATTTTATATCCTTCAACTTTGCAATGTGAAAACCTCAGTATGATACAAAATATAAATTTTGAGTAATCAATGATGAAAAGTGTCAACTGTTTTTTAACACCTAGTATGTACTTTTTCCTTCACATGTAGCATAAAAGACATAAATTTTTAAATACAAATAAATAAAAACTATGTTCATAACATACAAATAAATAAAAACTATGTTCATAACAGCTTAAGACATTCAAAACTATTCTAATAATAAACTTATATGAAGTATCATAAACATGTTGTAAAACACTTCTGTCAGAAAGCAGACAAATGACTTTCACTTTTGTTCTTGCCAGTCCTATCTGGAAACCAGACATCCTTTGCGCAGCTTATTTGATAAGTCATTCAAGCCACTTATGAATAGTATGTCTGCAAGATATTTCCTTATGTTTCTTTGTTCTGCGTTCTGTTGATTGTTCCATTCCATGAATACCTCCATCAAGGCAGCTGTGTAGTCATTATTTTTCTGGTGCAAGATTTTCTCAAGCTCTACATGAGATATTCCTAAACTCATTCCTACATTGCGGTATTCCCTTATGGCGACATCACGAGACAGTCTGTGGTACTCCAATTGGCTAACCGTCCTATAAGGATAAAACATCACCGATAGCATTCCATATTCTGCAAGCATAAACGATGATTCTATCTTTTGATAGTGCTCTATCAATTTGGATACAGTATATTAAAATGATTTAACCTTACATAAAATTTAGGAGGTCTTCAGTTAAGCTATAAAATAATTTCCTTGGCATTTAAGTAGCAATGTGCTTGAACACCTTATTTCATGTAAAATCTGGATCAATCAATTCTTAAAACGGTAAAGACATTTTGAATATTATATCACTTGAAAATGCCCAAGTTTGCAAGCACGGGGAATCATGAAAATCTGTCAGTGCTATGAGCAAGGGAAGAAAGTAGCATTTCTGCTCCAAAATAATTTTAAAAAAAAGTTAACTAAAACCTAAAAATTAAAAACAGTCTTGGCTGAAGACAGTTTGACAGATTTGGATTTAACACTGAATTTTCAACCTTCTAGAATATAAAGAAAAGCTAACATACAACAATGTTACTGAACCCATAATTAGCACTGTGGTTCAAAATCTGTTTTAAGAATGTATGATGTTCAGAATACTAGTAAGTACAATTTGGTAGTGTTTTACTGCACCTCTATTTATTCACACTTTGATTATTCAGAATGTATTAGGAAGCATGATATCACTTCACAAATTTGAGCAACAGACGGTCTACAGTGATGTTTTCTCTGTCTGTTGAAATTGATTTTCTCCTCTTGATGTATATGCAAACCAAGGAAATTTACATTATTTTGCAATATCAATCTCCAAATGGGTTCAAAAGTAATTTGTAGCACCTGATTAACCAGTCCCACTTGACAAATATTTTCTTACAAAATGAAAGCTGAGCTTTGGTATATGTCATCTCTTCATACTATTCTAAGGATTGGAAATGAATTCATCTTACAGAAACTTTTACAAATCTACCAAAAGATAGCAACAGTAGGTGTAGAGGCACATTTTCACGAAGGAGGCTGATGCCATTTGCCACTCTTCAGTTTCTAATTTTGATGTTTTTGTAGTAAAACTGTAAATAAATTACATATTCGGGCACCTTGCTATCTGAATATGAGGATACACAAATGTACATGTATTCAAGCACCTCTCTGCCCAAACTAGCAAAATATAGATTCCGGTAGCGAAGTACCGAAATATGTGGTGGTATATCAGAACTTTAAAAATCCCTGAGGGGGCTGTAGCCCCACCCCCCCCCATACACCTATGATAGCAACATGTATACCTTGGTGGCTTTGTTTCGTCTTCATGGTCCCCTGATGACGAAGTTCCTCCTTCAGCATCTGCAACATATAGGAGTAAAAATAAGGAAATAGAAGAACTTGTGAGTGACCTTGAATGGGGTCACATTTTGACAAATCAAATCGAGAACTTTGACATTTAAACTCTACCCCCTTCAAATTAGTCCAAATTAGGTATGTACATGCAGAATTTGTACATGTTAAAGTTGAAGTTTGATCTTTCAGCCGCACTGGCCAACAGTGCTGTTTTTTATTCTACAGTGTGTTATTTTAGGTGACCTTGGCTAAAAATGGGCAAATCTGCTGATATTGATCTACTTTACTTACACAAGCCAACAATGATCATTTTCCATGTCTGACCAATGTAAAGTTCATTCGCCAGTTGAGTTGTTGATTGCTATTAATAACCACAGCGCCATCTGTGTTGACTGTATGTATATGTCTGTCTGACACTACAATCGCTATACTGTAATAAAGCTTTATCAATCTGTACTACAAAGTTGCACCCAATTCTCTCTTTATTTCGTGGTGGCAGCGCTGGATTTCGACCCACAGTCTAAGTAATACTTGCTCCATGCTGGGAGGAACTTTGCTGGGTTAATTACAGCCGGGTGCACAGTAAATGTAAGTTTTACCGTGGACTAGTAGTATCAGTGAACTTTACAGTAGTGTACAGTCCCACAGCCTTACAATGGCGTGTGCTATGCCCAAAGTACCCAAGCAATGGTGCTTGGGCAAGGTGGAAACCATTACCTCATTTGAGAGTTGGAGACAGAATCTCCTATATACCCTAAACCTAGACCCTCACTTTGCTCCCTTCTTGAATGAATCAGTTACATGGGGCAAGAAGACAAAATCAAATCTTACGAGGGGTTTCGTGGATGATACTCCCTCAACCCCTTCAGAGTCGCGCAAAACTGCCCAACAAAAGGCTAACCTGTTAGATTTAATGCTTGGCCAGATAGCCAATTTCTGCCCTGTGATTGCTAGGAACTCCATTGTTTGCAATTCCAGATCACTGAATGACATCTGGGCAACAATAAGGCTCCATTATGGGTTCCAATCTACAGGTGCCCATTTCCTTGATTTTTGTGACATAAAATTGGAATCGGACGAGAGACCAGAGGATTTGTATCAGAAAATACTTGCCTTTGTAGAGGATAACTTGTTGACATCTGGTGGGGGTATCACCCATCACGGTGATCCTATCCTTGAAGATGAAGAGCTCACACCGGCAATCGAGAATTTCATTGTTTTGCACTGGCTTCACTTGTTGCACCCAGACCTCCCCAAGGTAGTTAAGCAGAGGTATGGCACAGAGCTCCGGTCACGAACACTTGCCTCTCTCAAGCCTGAGATTTCCCAAGCCCTCACTAGTCTTCTAGAGTCGGTTGAGTGTTCTAGGGCCATGCGTACGGCTGCCTTTCCACCTCGCAGACGTAACCAGTCCACTCCCCGGCGTGCGCAACCGCAGACTCCAACTAGATTTCGCTCCAAGCCTGCCAAGTCTTGCCCCCTCTGTGTTCAGGCTGGTCGCCCAAGTAACCATTTCTTGAGTGTATGTCCCTACCTCCCTGAAACTGATAGACGGTACATGGCCAAAGCCCGGCAGGTTGCCAAGATATTTGACAGTGAGGGAGTCCCAACAGTTGACTTTGACCCCGCAGGAATTTCATGTTGAGTCTGATTCTTTGTCTGCTCCAGACCAGGAGGAAGCTTCCTCCACATTGCGTGTCCAGGTGCGTCAGTCTCCGTACTTCGATGCCTTTTATAACCATCATGCCGTTCGTATTATGCTTGATAGTGGTGCTACTGGTAATATGATGCGTGCCTCTATGGCGCATGTCCTAGGTTGTAATGAGTCCCCCACCTCCCAGTCGGCCCACCAGGCTGATGGATCATCCCCCTTGCAGGTCACTGGTGAAACCCGTCTCTCTTTGTGTCGTGGTAGCCATGTGTTTCATTTCGAGGGATTGGTCGTTGAGAATCTCGATGTTGACGTTCTAGCTGGCACTCCATTTATGGAGCGTAACGATGTGGCTATTCGGCCAGCCAAGCGGCAGATTACCTTAGCCGATGGCACTGTGTATACATATGGTTCCAATGGTAAGCTTACGGCTGGTCATGCAGTACGCCGTGCACATGTTCTTCGCGCCCCTCCTCAAACAACCACCCTCTGGCCAGGTGAGTTTCTTGAGCTTGCCCTCCCTCCAGAGTTTGCAGATGATGAGACCCTGGTCTTGGAGCCTCGTACAGATTCCCCACCTACCCCCACACTGACAGAGTTTTTTCCAGCCCCCAGCATAGTCTCGTGCGTAGCGGGTAGGATCCGTATTCCCAATCTTTCTGAGGCTCCCTGCATTATTCGTCGCAATGAACACTTGTGTCAGGTTTGCCCCGTACTTGCGCAGGATGGCGATCAGGTCGCCCCTCTCATCTCAAATCAGAATGCTGTACCCTCTATGTTACCTAGAGGGAAAGGACCTCCCCAGTCTTCTGAGCCTGTGGTTGTGGATCCTGATGGTATTCTTCCCTCTAAGGCTAGAACTGCTTTTCAGTCTCTTCATGCCGAGTATGATGGTGTGTTTAGCCCTTCATTCAAGGGCTATAATGGTGCTTCTGGACCGTTCCAGGCTGTTGTGAACATGGGCCCGGTACAACCACCACAGCGCAAGGGCCGCCTCCCCTTATATTCCCGTGATAAGCTTGTTGAATTGCAGGGCAAATTTGATGATCTGGAAAAGCTTGGTGTTTTCGCCCGCCCTGAGGATGTTGGCATTACGGTTGAATATGTTAATCCCTCATTCCTTGTGAAAAAACCCAATGGAGGTTCCCGGTTGGTAACGGCCTTTGCTGATGTTGGACGCTACTCTAAGCCACAGCCCTCAGTTCTACCAGATGTTGATTCCACGTTGAGAAAGATAGGACAGTGGAGGTACATTATTGCTTCTGATCTTGCAAGTGCTTTTTACCAAATACCTCTCTCACGCGAGTCAATGAAGTACTGTGGTGTTGCTACCCCTTTCCGAGGTATCAGAGTGTATACCCGCTGTGCCATGGGTATGCCGGGTTCTGAAACTGCATTAGAGGAATTGATGTGTCGAGTACTTGGAGATTTGTTGTGTGAGGGGGTCGTTGTCAAGCTCGCAGATGACTTGTACTGTGGTGCCGACACCCCACAGGCCCTTTTGCGGAATTGGTCCCGGGTTTTACAGGCTCTAGCCTCCAATGGACTCCACCTCTCTTCATCCAAGACTACCGTCTGTCCAAAGACCACTACTATCTTAGGATGGGTCTGGTCTGAGGGAACTCTCAAAGCAAGTCCACACAGAGTGACAACTCTGTCAACCTGCTCACCTCCCTCTACTGTGAAAGGCATGAGATCTTTCATTGGTGCCTACAAGATGCTTGCCCGTGTGCTCCCTAATTGTGCTTCCTACTTGAGCCCCCTTGATGACTCCATTGCCGGTATGAAATCTCAGGACTGCATTCACTGGACAGATGGGCTACACAATGCTTTCAGCAAGGCTCAGTCTGTTATTAGGTCTTCTCAGACTGTCACTCTGCCACGTCCATCTGACCAATTGTGGATAGTTACCGACGGGTCCGTTAAGAACTATGGTCTTGGTGCGACCCTGTATGTCACAAGGGACCAGAAACCCTTAGTTGCGGGATTCTTCAGTGCGAAGCTTCGTGGCCGACAGATTACATGGCTCCCTTGTGAAGTAGAGGCGCTATCCATCGCCGCTGCCACCAAGCATTTCAGCCCATACATCATACAGTCATGCCACCCTGTCTGCATCCTTACTGACAGCAAACCTTGTGTCCAGGCCTATGAAAAGCTATGTCGTGGGGAATTTTCTGCCAGTCCGAGGGTCTCTACATTTCTCGCGACGGTGAGCCGGTACCAGGTTTCCCTACGTCATCTGGCAGGCACAGCTAATGTCCCCGCCGACTTTGCAAGCAGAAATGCTCCCCCATGTCATGATTCGAAATGCCAGATATGTGCCTTCATCTCTCAAATGGAAGACTCCGTTGTCCATCTCGCTTCCATTGAAGACATTCTCTCAGGGAAGACTCGACTTCCATTCACGTCCCGCCATGCATGGGGAAAGATCCAGTCTGAATGCCCAGCCCTTCGCCGCACACATGCTCATCTCGTGCAGGGTACTCGCCCATCTAAAAAGCTAACGGATATTCGTGATGTGAAGCGATATCTCCAGGTTGCCACCATTGCTAATGATGGCTTACTAGTAGTACGACAGGACCGTACATTCTTGCCGCAGCGGGAGTGTATCATTGTTCCCCGTAATGTGCTACAGGGTGTTCTTACTGCCCTTCATCTCCAGCTGAGTCACCCTACGCCACATCAACTCAAACAGGTAGTGTCTTGGTACTTCTATGCCTTGGACCTCAATGCAGCTATTCACCAGGTGACTGTTGGTTGCCACAGTTGTCTCTCCCTCCGGAATGTTCCTCACGCTGCAACTCCCCAGTCTACGAGTGACCCCCCAAATGTGGTAGGGGTGTCCTTTGCCGCAGATGTCATCAAGCGTTCGCGCCAGCTCATTTTCGTACTCAGAGAAACTGTCACTTCATATACTGTGAGCACCTTGATACCAGACGAACGCAAGGAGACCCTCTGCAATGCTCTCCTTCAGTTATGCACACCCTTACGGCCCCTTGATGGTCCTCTTGCTGTTGTGCGTACTGACCCTGCTCCGGGATTTGTAGCCCTCCAGCACGATGAATCGCTCCACAGGCAGGGTATTGCTGTCGAACTTGGTCATGCCAAAAACATCAACAAGAACCCTGTGGCTGAGAAAGCTGTACGCGAGCTGGAAGATGAGCTCCTTCGTGATGATCCCCATGGTGGCCCTGTTACCCCCCTTGCACTCGCTCTGGCCACTACGCGCCTTAACAGTCGCCTCCGTGGTGTTGGACTTTCTGCTCGTGAACTGTGGACCCAACGTGACCAATTCACCAGTGAACAGATTCCTTTGCATGACATGGACATCATTGCAACTCAACATGACCGACGTCTTTCTAATCATGGTCCGAGCGTACAGTCAAAATCGCCCAAACGCCCATCTTCAAGGGTTGATTTTAACGTTCACGTTGGTGATCTTGTCTACCTTCGTTCTGATCGATCCAAGACCCAGGCCCGCCCTCGCTACCTTGTCTGTAGTGTGGAGGGTGAGTGGTGTAACATTCGCAAGTTTGTGGGCAGTCAACTCCGGTCCGCATCATACCGTGTCCGACGTTCTGACTGCCTGAAAGTACCCCCTGAGTTTCCCTCCTCGAACCCTTGGCAGCACAGGGTCCCTGAGAGCGATGATGACCATGCTGACAATCTGCCCATCCCCACGCCGACATACGACACCCAATATTCACGGGATGCCCCCGATGACACCAGTGTGCCCGAGGTCCCCGTACCTCCTCCTGACCCCCCTGATATCCCACACGAACTGTCTACCCCTCAAGATGGACCTTCCCCTATTGGATTTGAACAGTCTGCTACACCAGTGACTCCTAATTCTCCTATGCCCCCAAGTAGCAGACGGTATCCCTTACGCCATCGCTCTCCCCCATCACATTTTAAGGACCATGTCCGCGATTAAATCCGCCCTGTTTCGGTGTCCCCTTTCCTTACATTGCCCCCCCCCCTTTCCCACTGGATGTTTTGTGTCCCCACGTATGTTTTCACACCCCGTTTCGATTGTCAGTCGTTTTCAGTGAACATTCGTTTTTTTTTGACATGTATTTCCCCTTTTCTCTGCTATACGGGCATGTTATTTCGTGTCTGTTTTGTATACTATACACGTCTATCCTTTATGAAGATTTTCGTACCTTTGAGGGCATTAATCTACATGGGCTTCACATGCCCGTGTAATATTTATATGACATACTGTTATTTGTTTATTTGCTGGTAATTACTGCTTATTGCTTTATGTACTCCCATTTATTATGTATCAGTATGTACCATCATTGTACACCTATTGCCCTTTTTGCCTTATGAGGAGCATATCACAAATATTTTTTTTTTTTCCTTTCAGTGGCTAGTTTCCTAATGTTTTTTTTTATTTTTGCTTAATACTTGGTGCTTCCATGCTTGGTTCTGCTTGGTTCCTGTGTTTTCCATGCCATTTTTTTTTTCATGATTTTAGAAGGGGGTATGTAATATGAGTTTTTAAGTGTTATTAAAATTTTATACTATATATAGATGTAAGGTTTGTTAATAGCCTTTGAATTAGTAATCTGATCATGTTACACATACCTTTTCATTTTCTTATGCCTTAGTCAATAAGGGTTATGTGAGAATTAAGAGTTCATGTGTTGATCTACGTTCGTTAGGTCTTTTACTCAACGACGGCTATTTGAGTATTCTAAGGTTCATGTGTTTATATGTTATTGTTTTCCATAAGATGTTCTTTGTTTAGATTCTAGTGTTATTTGATAGCCAAATGCTTTTTGTTTATTTGCATATATAATGCCTTATCAAAATTTTAAAGCTGTCGTGTTAGCCTATATAGTTTTAATATATCTGAAGGAAGAAAGAAGTAATTACGCCAGTTGAGTTGTTGATTGCTATTAATAACCACAGCGCCATCTGTGTTGACTGTATGTATATGTCTGTCTGACACTACCACCGCTATACTGTAATAAAGCTTTATCAATTTGTACTACAAAGTTGCACCCGATTCTCTCTTTATTTCGATTGACCTCTTGACATTTAAATGAACTTTGACTTTGACAATGTGATTGTGGACGCTTTAGATGGTCAATGCATGCCTCAATATACAAATGCATTTCTACATCATACTTAGCTAAATATGGGAGGTATAATTATATCTTTTGTATGCTTTCCAATGGCAAGATGCTAGCAAAACAAAGATGCTGTAAAGTTTTTTCCTCCTCAAGTAGAATGAGGAAGAAAGAATGAGGAGGAAAAAATGAGAGACAACAAATAATTTAGATACTGAGCCTGGGATGAAACTCCAACAACGTCAACATACACCACACAGTGTATACACATGTTAAACCTACTATGTATGAGGATACAACACATACTTATCTGCGAACAAAGCGCTGAGATTGTTGTACAGGGAGTCGTCCCAGTGAAAGGGTCCTAGTGTAGGGCAGTTTATAGCTATGAGCTAGCGTCCCTTTAAGATATTTACGCTAAAATTCATTGGAAATCATTGATGGAAAATCAAATGATCTTGCACATGTATCTTTTACAAGGAGAACAATTTAAGGCCATAATTATCATGTTTTGTGCCAATTTTCTTCTTGATACCAAAACTGCATGTGAACTTTAAGTTGATGAAATGGGTGATTTTCATTTCTTGTTTTAAATAACAGAGGCCATAAAATATGTATGTACAGTATACTTGTATCTCTAATTCATTCAGAATATCTGCCGTTCCAAAACATCTTATCAAGGCAACATTATCATGAATAATTAATGACATTGGGTAGCACATTTTTCTAAAATTTTCACTAATCCATTTCTCTCATTTTTCTGCATTTATCAAAGCAACTTGATTCCAGGGTGGACTTCCCTTTTAGCACTAAAATTATTTGAACTCTTTAAGTTATATTTCTGAAGAAATCAATATCTGGATAAAAAAGGAAGGCTGCCTTATTCCAACTGCAGCCATTTAACTCTTCAGCCTAATCTTTACCTGCGAATCTTGTGTGGAACTTGATATCTCGGAATGTTTTGTTGTCCTGAAGTAATTTCAGTGTAACGGAGGTATCATCTGCTCTGCCGTTGAGATCCAAGTTGAAATATATCTGATGATTGGTTATGTTTCTGGTGAAGAGCTCGTCATATGGAATAATCTAGTAAAAATATGTCAAAAATGAAAGAAGCTTTAATTTCACTGCAAATTGATTTACCAGTATGTAAATGGAGCGCAAGGAAAATAATCTTATTCATATGAATCCATGAGAATTAGTGACGAAAGAAAATGATAGACACATGCCATATATTTGTAAAGAAAGTTTTTATTCTATCACCTCACCTGCTTCAGAAGTGGGCTTTCTGCATCTACTTGGCAGGTCACTTCTAGGTCTTTATATGAGACAAATATCTCATCTGCTTTATCTTTCACATGTTGACAAATATCCTCTTCACAAGCTTTCCACTTTGTAGAAAAAAGAAGGAAAACGAAGGTTAATATAAAGGGGTAACCTCGCTAGTGATAAGGACCGCTAGTGATAAGGACCACTTATCCATAACGCGTGACTAAATGAATAGCGGTTTTGAATGAATAGCAGTCCTTCTAAATAGCGAGCAAACCATAGACAAATTACCTCGCTATTCATAAGGACCTCCATTCATAAGGACCACTATTCATAACTATTCATAAGGACTGCTATTCATAACGCGTGTTAAATGAATAGCGGTTTTCTATGAATAGCGGTCCTTATGAATAGCGAGCGGACCCCAACATACATTCTTCAAAACAAGTTGATTGCATTAGATATAAGATTCTAGATATAACTTAGACCTTGTACATCTTTTCAAATATTGTAGTTAGCATTCTCATTTCATTTTCCACATGGATAGTCAGGACACAATCCAAATTCTGTGCCATATACAGTAATGGATGCTCACTATACATGTATGTACAAGAATAACATACTTATTTCTTCAGTTATGCAATGTGATTTATGTTGCTTTTAACAAATGATTTATAAGAACTAAAAAAGAATTTTTGAAAAGAATGTGTAGGGACCTGGTGCACCCTGTGGGATGCATATGTGCATATTATGATCATGGTTATTATAATAACTAACATTCTTGTACCAGAATGAATGGTTAACCCCCAAGCTTCCCAGGAACTGCCACTGACAAGTACTTACTGATGTTGGATCATTTAGTTTGTTCCACAAACGGAACTCCAGGATGGGTTTCCTTTCGGTAGGCATCCTCTTTGGTAGATATGGCATGCACAGCATATTTTTGCCCTTCACAAAGAACCAGTTATAAATCACTGCCAGTAAACCCCCAGAAAAATGCTCAAGGGATAAATCAAAGTGATTTTTTTTTACTACACAGTCCTTTTGTGTGAGTGGAGTTCGTAACACTTTTCCTTAAAAAAAAAGAAGAAAAGAGCAATTAGGCAAAAGCATTCTACACTCAGCATCTACATTTTATATGAGACCTGTACACTATTTCAAAGCTCATTTACTTATAGTTTTTATTCAGCCACAAGGGAAGCCTGTTCAGTTGGCATCTGTAATTCCTATATACACATGAAAACATGAAGGATAAAAATGAAACTGAAATCAAGAATATGAAATGAAAAAAAGTTATATGATAAAAATACATTTTTTTACACTTGATAGCAAAAATGATTGGGTAATACACAACTATGAAATATATCCAACATTAAAAATGCTTTGTTGTTTGCACTTTGAATTTGCCTAAATTTCTCCTATTATTGGTTATCAATGTAGTAATCTAGATATGAAAACGAAAGAATAATGTAATGTAGTGTTAAAAATTATAGAAAAACCTGAGATGTCTGAAAAAAAATGTTTATGTACTTCCATGGGTCAAGAGCTCTTCCAACAGGGAAAAAATATGCCTTGTTAATGAAAAAAACATGCCAGTACCAACCACGTTTTTAAAAACTGCCCAACAATGCTTGACATTAATTTTAGAATACCTGTACGTTGATTTTGGGAAGAAAATAAGGTAAAAGCTTTAAAAGAAATACATTATGATCTGGACCTGCAAAACACTAAGAGAGGCCCTTTACAAGAAAATTTGGAAAGCAAACACATCGACTGGATGTCAGTTTGATTCTCATAAAGCAATTATCACTTTTGGCCCTTTAAAATTACATATACTACGTGTAGACAGATTCTAAGATGTAATACAATACTGGGTCACTAAAACCTCAGATTTTGGAATTTGCAGCACTACTGAAAAAAAGAAGAAAATTAGCACATTATCAATTTCATTGATAAAATTCATTTCATTCTGATAAAAAAGTTACAACTACCTTGTTGCAAATGTCTGTGAGCATATTAAAAAAAATGTCAGCTGTACAAATAAGTTTGAACACTGCTGTATAAATGCATATTTATTGCAATATTACAACAAATGTACATTATTTAATGTATATTATTGAAATATCATATCTGTATTCTGTAATGTATAACACATGATTATCATTACTATTGATATACCACCAGGCAAATCCCCACACTCAAAAGGATTTCTTATTTTAATTTTACATGTATTGCATGCTATGGAGTTATAAGAAAACAAATATGAACCAACAAAGTAAGAATTTCCTGAGTGCAAATACATTTCACCAAGGCCAAAGGTCGAGGTAAATATAACTACATGAGGAAAGTTTCTAATTTGGACTGATTCTAATCTACATGTATCTCAAACTCTAGTCCTGTTTAACTTAAGATCTAACCAAGACATGGTTGGGCAATTTTGTGCAATGTGTCCCGTATGACATAAATGTATGTCTTTTTCCCCACATATTTAATTAAAAAATGAAGAATCTCTTAATATGATCACTGAATAATGATTCTTTCTGGTATCACTAATAATAGTCATGGTCATATCAACAGATTTTTCATGCATGGATGAAATATATGGATAAATGCCCTACGTTGTTCAAATCTATGGACATGTATTTCAGTAGATTTTATTCTACACGTAATAAGGAAGAAAAATGAATAAACACCTGTACTTTGGCTGCATGGAGAGATGAGGACAACTTGAACTTTAGAAGGGTCACTGAAGACTGCGCAGTGTGGTATTGTCAGCTTTACAGGCTTCTTGAAGTAGAGTCCTGACGGGTAGCACTGAAATCCTCGACAGACTATCAGTTCATCTCTGTTCAGTATGATATCCTTTGGCATTGATGTTAGAACCTCAAGTGCTATCTCTTCAGATGAACCATCCTCCAATGCTCCTAGGGGGATAGAGAGTTCAAAGCCATATGATTCAATCGACAACTTCCCGCCTTTACTATTAATGTCAGCAATGGCACGACCCAAGTCTAGAACATGAAAACATTCAAGTAGCCAGTTTGTAACTTAATGTATTCAAAAGGCATTTGTTTCAATAATAAAAGCACTTTACATGTACATGTACATGCACATCTATAGCTATCTACAGCATACATGTCCAATGGTCTTGGACTTCATGTACATTTGTATTGCTTGTCAACATTGCTTTAGAAATACAATATGAACAATCACAGGTATATTAAAGCAAATTCTTATACAAAAAGGTATTCCAAATTGCTGTCATTACGACAAGTATAAACAAAATCTGAGAACAAAAAGACACAATTAGCATCAACAATATACTTTAATAACTGCACGAAGAGTTTTGAAAAGTCAACCCACATTGTATCAAAATTAAATAGCCTTGTGCATTACGTGTACCTCTTGAAATGTGCTGATATTACAAAGGCATATTATACATGATTTTTTTTTAGGCAGCACACTAGGGTACTGATATTGCCCTTGAGTAAAATTCTGAAAGTCTTTACGATCGTGTTCATTACACATGATTTTCCTTCTAAGCATTTAAACATTATTTTCATTTGACCACTTTTATGAAGTACATGTGCATGCAAATAGCTGATACTACGACCTTGAAGGAAATAATGTGTGCATGCATGTAAATACACAGATACCACTGCAAAACAACACCATACTGCTACTTCAGAAGCAAATTTACAAATTTTTTTGTAAAAACTTAAAAGAAATAATAGGTCAGTATGCTATTTTCCCCATAAAATGTGACTTTCCTAACAGATACAGTACAAATTATCAGAACACCTGCCAAAAAAGAACAAATTTTATTTTAATTTGTTTATCGATATTTGTTTTAATATATCCACAATTTCTAGTTGCTGAATCATGTACAGGATATAGCCAAATATATGTGTAAGCTCTTGGTCATTGTCAAGTCCATATTAAGTAAATTTTGATCAATATTTTCCATAACCCCCTGCAGAAATGGGAGCTTGATATCTTTCGGGCATTGTGTCAGTATACTGATTTCTTTTAACATTTTAGCTGTTCCAGCATTTCTGAATTTCATTGATCATACACTGAGGGGTAATTCCATGAAAATGTCAAGTTTTAGTGAAAATACAAAGCGTACATGTAATTTGAACATTTTGCTTCTATGTCAGTTGAATATGCATGATTCAAACTGTAAAGAACAATATTCAATTTTTACCCACGCCGATAAAATCGGCAGGGTTATGTAAAGGGTTCCGTATGTTTGTATGTTTTTTTTTTGTTGTTGTTGTTGTTTGTTTGTTTGTTTGTTTGTTTGTTTGGGTACAAGATAACTAGAGAACGGGTGAACAGATTTGCACCAAATTTTCAGGGATTGTTTGGATAGTGACAGGAAAGAATCGATTAAATTTTGGTGATGATTGGTTGATCCCTGCAAATTCTGTGAGACTTTCTAGTTTTTACTCTATAGTATAGTATATGTAAAGATCACCGTTTCGCACGTATCAGATTTAAGGAGCCGATACCGATATCCCAACAAAGCGCATCGATAGCTTAACACTGGTAATGGCGTCAGCACCATTCTCAACGAAGAAGAAAAACATGTTTTTAACTACTGATTTATTAGTCTAGAATATCGTAAAATTGCCCGAGTAGTCCGGTGATTCTAAAAGCAATCCTTATTTGATCTAGAGACCAGTAAGAAACTTCACAGAAATGGATAGTATTGATAGGAACAGTAAGTTTAGATTTAATTTCTCTCGAGTTTCTCACTTGCAGCAGAAAATGCTGCGGTAGCCAATATGCAGCTAGACGCCGGATCGGACGGCCCAGCGCGTACATGGCTAACGGCCAAATTTCGGGCATCGGCTCAGATTAGCCGTGAAGTTTCATTACTTTTGCATTGTGATTGTTGATTTAGAACTCATCCTAGTTAATAATGTGGATTCTCTGGGTCTTTTACTACGGAATATCGAACATCATATTTATCAAATCTATCTGGAAAGAGACCGGTAAGAAACTTCACAGAAATGGATAGTATTGATAGGAACAGTAAGTTTAGATTTAATTTCTCTCGACTTTCTCACTTGCAGCAGAAAATGCTGCGGTAGCTAATGCAGCTAGACGCCGGATCGGACGGCCCAGCGCGTACATGGCAAACAGCCAAATTTCGGGCATCGGCTCAGATTAGCCGTGAAGTTTCATTACTTTTGCATTGTGCATTGTGCATTGTGATTGTTGATTTAGAACTCATCCTAGTCAATAATGTGGATTCTCTGGGTCTTTTACTACGGAATATCGAACATCATATTTATCAAATCTATCTGGAAAAAAAACTAGGTAGGTTTTTTTATTCACTCATTCCGCCCCTTTAAAAGGCAAAGGTAGATCTAGTTCCTTTCAGTGTGCTCTAGATCGAACGATGGACTAAATGTTGGCCTAGATTTAATTTCAGACCTATATGAACATACTACCTCATAACACCTGTAAAATTACACTTCGAATGATGCCTACTGACTTTATTTCTCACGGCTAATCCCCCAAATTTCCCGTATCTAGCATACAAGTAGCAACACCAGCACCAACACCGAACGTGAAATGAAAATGTCTTAATCCCTAGGGTATAGTGTTAGTGAACGGAATTTTGTGCATGAAATTAAACACCGGCTGCCGAGCTCGGTTCAGCAGACAACATCTGACAAAAATTAAACACCGGCAACCGGAACTACGTCAGAAAATCAGAGGTCAACACCTAACACCGACTGATTTTTTTCTCATTTCATAATCGGTGTTAGATCATGATTTCGCGGCAAAATAAACACTAACCACAAACACCAACACCGAGCGTGAAATCACCCAATGTAGATTTCAGTTTTGACCCCATAGTATAGTATTGCAACTACTCTGTAGCACCGCCAAGGCGTGGGTCTGCCGCCTTTGACGGCCCCTCTAGTTTTATTTTTTTTTTATTTTGACCCAAAATGGCCATTCTTTAACCCATAAATGAAATTACACATTTTTATAGTAAAATAAGATTAATTAGATATACATTCATTTTTGGAGATTTCTTCTGTTATCATAACAAAGTTAATCAAATCTGGTTGGGACTAAGGGGAATTTTATGTCTATAGACAAAAAGTCAAAAATATCAATATTCTTCAGATTTAAAGGAGGTCAAAGGTCAAATGGATTTTTGTCACGTCTGTCACGTTTTTAAAGGTAATTTTTGCATTTACAATAAATTGGACCAATGTTATGGAATAAAATTTTGTAGTCTTGCTCTTTGGTAGGGGGAGAATTCATTTCTACAGCTAACTTGGCAGAATTCAATATTACAAAGATAATTATCAATCATACAGTGATGTCCTGTCTGTCACGTTTTACATCTACAGCAAAAATATATGTGGATGGGACTACATGAAAATTTTCTGATGGATAGAAATTAAAATCCTTTTACTATTATGTTTCATTATACTAAAGATGACCTTTTAACCCCTTTAGAACATGAGAATAAGGTATTTAATACTGGAAGTTATGTTATCTTTAAAATTGTATTTTGTGTACAATCTCAATGTGTCCCGTCTGTCACGCTCACTTTTTTTGTATTTTCCCCCAAAAGCAAGATGAAATTTCAAATGTATACTACCAGGTTTCAAAAAGGTACAAACAAGTAATAACATGAATACACATATTTTGCTCCAAGATTTTCCAGTGAGGAGAGTTTAGTCAAAAAGTATCGAAGCAAAAATAACTTGGTAAATTCATGTCCCGTCTGTCATGCTGAACTTGAAGCCCCACCCACTAATTGTGGGAGGGGCTTAACAAAAATTAGTTTTCCCCATTTTGTTGACCAAACCTCATAGATGACACCTCTTTATCAAAATAAGCATCACTTTTATATGAAATATAAAATATCAAGTAAAAACATAAAAAAGTGAGGGTTGGATGTCCCGTCTGTCACGCTGGAATTACCGAGGTCTCTTTATCTCTTACATCAGTTATTCCCATATTTGGTAGATCAGGTTCAAATCCTGATTCTAGGGCATTGGAAATGGCTACATCATCATTTTTACACTATGGATGTTGTAGGAATGTTCTAATACACCTTTTCATCAGAAAATATGAAGATATCAAGCTGTTTGAAAGAGCAGCACAAAAAAATTGTTTACAAAGTGGTGAAAAACTGGAAGAAAAGTCAGACTAGCAGAAGACTACCCTCAAAGGCTACTCTGAAAAGGGACGCTGTGAAGTACTCTGGATTGATTAATTGAACTGATTGATCTTTGCAGAACATATTTATGGATGAGAGGCATCCACTGCTGTCCACAATTCAGCATGGAGGTGGGAACCTGATGTTTTGGAGAACACTTTATGGTGTTGAAACTGAAAAACCTGCCAAAAGCTATGGACAATAGGTCAAGAAGGTGTATTATGAACCTGCTGTTAAGGCACGAAATTCTATTAGAACTATGACTTTTCAGGGCCAGAATCAACTTTACAAGAAGACAATCATTCAAATTCTTATCCATATAATGGAGGAACAACCTGCATGAAAAAGAGCCACCTAGAATTTAAAAAAAAACTTATGAAGGGGGTCAGCCCTAAAGGGCAACTATTAAGAACTTGAACCTGATCAACAAAAATTGGAACTTTACTGGATCAACAAATTGACAAAGAAATGTCTTACAGAGAATCACTCTCATATAATCTTCAGAAATGCTGAAACAGCTATTAAGCTTCGAAACAAGGCAATAGCCAGATAGTGCCTCGCCCACCTGTGACCGAATTAGATGAAGGTTGCCAAAGAGCATCCCTGAGCAAAGTTTGCTTGCAATTTGAACAATGCATGCAAAGGTACTAGCCATAAGCAAGTCATGTGGGTAAAAACATATGACCTCAAATGACCTTTGACCTTAGCATGTGACCTGCAACAGCACCATAATATGAACATCCCCCAAGTGAATCTCTGACCCTGGTTGGTCACAATAGGATTCACAGTTGCCAAGTTATTTGTCACAAGAGAGACTTGCAACATACTATGACCTTAGCATGTGACCCCTGACATCACCCTAACGTGAACCCCGGGGGGGGCACTCAGATTTTTTTTGATGGGGGCGTGCCTCAGTCAACCCCGAAATAGGGGTCTACGGAACTGACTAGAAGCCGAAAACATAGGTTCTTTGGAACAGTGGATCTATACCCAGCTGAGCGAAAAAACATGGTCTAAGGAACTACAGCACTTAGTGTAGGGATTCTATAGTGCATGCCTATGGACGTACGTACGCGAGAGCTAGGGAACGGAGCGCGCTGGGGGGAAACGGAGAGAGAGACGAGCGCTTTGGATATCTTGAGAATGCATGAGAAGGATGAGAACGGCAGTTTATTGAAATTCGGGTATCTTGAGAACGGCGATCGGCCATTGAAAAAGGGCGTCGTCAAAGCGGCACATACCCGTATGTCCAATATATTGAGTGCCCCCCCCCCCCCCCCCGGACATGAACATCCTCAAGTGCATCTGTGACCCAAGTTTGGTCACAATACGATTAACAGTTGCCAAGTTAAATGTCACAAGAGAGTCTTGCAGGCAAACTTTAACACTTGTGACAGACAACAGACAATGATCATGTCTAATACATGTAATTTTGACCATAACTGTATGTATGTATATATATATATAGTAAATAGTGTATGTATAATACGCGCTGAGATTGGTTAGAGTCGCATCACGTGACGTGCAAAAATTTTGTTATAGTGCACGATCTTGCACTATAACTTCAATTTATGCAGGCTTATTTATGTACAAAATCCCATAAGGCCAAGGCGCGCAAGAAGTAAATTACATCAGCGACGCCTTTGTTGCGTATTATTTTGGACTGGCTGTGTGACGTAACAATGAATTTACGAATTTGCACTATATGCGATGGAGGTTGCTAGTTATAAATCTAGGGGTCTATTTACTATAACAATTAGTGCATGTTCTATTTATGCACCATTACTAGACTATATGAACTCCAAATACTAAATTATCCCTCGTGCAGGTCTATTTCACAAACAAAACTGCACTCAGGACAATTTCGTATTTGTCGTGCACATAATCCAGTATAGTGCATGATAGACCATGCACTATTTATATAATATATTATATACCACTAATTTGCCCTAAAAGGGGAAATGGTAAAAAAAGCATAGCAAAGGAGAAAATTTATGTAAACCTGTTTATACATAATAAAGGATATGATAAAGGACATTTCCTCAAACAGCACATATTTTACCCATGGCACAATATGAACCCTGAAATTTGAGATGCATGCATAAGGCTACCCTAATTTTTAAAAAAAAAAATGGAAGGGTCCTCGTATCAGTGGACGCTCATTATAGCATTGTGACAGCAAAGTTACAGGTTGTGATATGGCAGGCAAGGTCAGAAAGTCTAGTTCAAAACGTAAAGGAGAAATGCATATTTCTCCTTATAATCGATTTCCCCCTTTCGCATTTTTACCACGTATTTTCGCCCTAAGTAGGTATCTAATGAAATATATATACATGTATATATATATATATATATATATATATATATATATATTTGATTTACTTGATAAAGACGGTGTAAATACCGTCGAAAATTTGTGAGAGGAAATAAAGAAGTTGGATAAAGCATGAAATTTCTACTAGTTTTATTTATGTATATATATATATAACCCGTTCCACTTTAGAAATAGACTTTCCACAAAAGTCTAAAAAATTGTTCAGTATTCCAATGATATTGTAGTCTCAATTTAGTCATTTTGTGTAGGCATATGAACAGAATTCTATCTAAAAATTTGTAAAACAGTACTTGGGTTTGGTAGAATCCAAACTTGGGTTCGCTTTCTAGCGAACCTCTCTGCCTCTATTCCTCCAAGGTTCGCTTTTTAGCGAACCTCTCTGTAACCAAGGTTCGCTTTCTAGCGAACCTCTCTGTAACCAAGGTTCGCTTTCTAGCGAACCTCTCTGTAACCAAGGTTCGCATTCTAGCGAACCTCTCTGCCACCAAGGTTTGCTTTTTAGCGAACCTCTCTGTAACCAAGGTTCGCTTTCTAGCGAACCTATCTGCCACTAAGGTTCGCTTTCTAGCGAACCTATCTGCCACTAAGGTTCGCTTTCTAGCGAACCTCTCTGTAACCAAGGTTCGCTTTCTAGCGAACCTCTCTGCCACCAAGGTTCGCTTTCTAGCGAACCTCTCTGTAACCAAGGTTCGCTTTCTAGCGAACCTCTCTGCCACCAAGGTTCGCTTTCTAGCGAACCTCTCTGCCACCAAGGTTCGCTTTCTAGCGAACCTCTCTGCCACCAAGGTTCGCTTCCTAGCAAACCTCTCTGCCACCAGGTCCAAGGTTCACTTTCTAGCGAATCTCTCCGCCTCCAAGGTTTGTTTTCTAGCAAACCCTTTCTGCCACCAAGGTTGGCTGGTTCCTTTTTCGTTGATGGACGGGCGGAAATGTCACACACCGGAACATACTCTTTCTCATTTTCACTTGAGATAAAGATTCTTGAAAAATCACAGCTGCAGTCTAGGCTGCTCTCAGATTCCTCCAACTGCAGTGGCACTGCAATCACTGTCTGATGAATGGAAATCATACACATGGGCATCATTAGTTGAAGGGGTTTTATCTTTTTGTGGGGTACTTGTTGCAATACGAGTAGGGTTATCATCAAAATATGCATCATCAAGGCTTAGTTGAGATTCGAAACTGACATCATCCAGTGATCTGGTGAAAATCTTTTAAAATCCCCCTCAAGTGCCATTCTATTGAAATAATCCACTCTCCTGAAGCACTGGTTGTATCCAAGTTTGGAGAACTAAGTGAAAATTACAAGTGAAATAATTTTGTCTTCTTACTTGATCTTGATCCTCATTCTACATAGAAAGTGACACAATTATCTGCTGTGAACTTGCTTGCGGCGCTCCATAAAATGGCCCTCCAGAGAAAGAGAAAAAGATATCTTGTATACACCTACATGTATTTCAATCTACTAATAAATACATGTAGCTTCTTTACCACAAATCATAAGCCATTCACACAATACACTGGGGGAGGAAATAGAGCAAATATTTATCTCATCTGGATCGTCTGCAGAGATGCTATCCCTGGCTCACCAAGGTGTAAGCAACTAGTCTGTTTACCAGACAATAAACTCTCTACATCAATGCTGTCCTATTTTCTAAACATCAATGTGCTTTAAGTAGGCCTATACCTTAACTAGACATGCAGTACACCAATCAATGTTTCAATCAACAAACAAATAACCCAGCTCCTACTCCGGAAAGACAAAAATTAATGGAAAAAAAAATTAACATATTTTTAAAGGAAGGACCTACAACGTCTGAAACCAATTCTACTCAGTACCCCATTATCTATTCCAGGAACCTGGCTTCACATGTAACTGTCTATTCTGTGTTAATCACTTGCGGTCAACCTGTGATAACCCCTTGACCTGATCAAGGAGGTACTACTAGGCAAGGGTGACTTCTTTATTCTGAATTGGCATAGTTTGATCTTCAGAAGACAGAAGAAAGCTTTTTTTAAGTTAATACTGATAGCATGTACAATATTATTTAACATTCTATTCACGATTTCGAACAAATTTTAGGGTAAATATCTGTAAAAAATGCTTGGTAACGGCTTTTCACTGCCTCACGCTAAAACCATATCCACCCGAAGGTTCCCCACACAATAAACCCAGCGCTTCGCACTACTAGTATGTGTAGCGTATTCTATAACACACAGCAATCCTCATGTGAGTAATGTGTGTGGCCGTTGTTTGAATTTACATCCCCTCTTTTTTGGGCCAGGGATTTTTATTACTTTTCACCTCTCATTCGATAAATATTTCACTTGAGGAAGAAAAAACTTCACAGCATCTTAGTTATGTTAGTACCCTGCTCTTTAATAAGTAAAATCAAAGAAATAACACGAAAAGTTTTTGAGGGCTTCCCAAAACTATTACCTTTAACATGTAATTAAGTTTTGAAGAAACATTTGAGGTACATGTGCATGTACATGTATATCAAACAGTTGGTGAGTTTTTCTTTGTCATTATAACTTTGCCATTAGGTCTACACATTGCATAGCAAGTTCCCTAATAATATTGCAAAGTTTGTTAGGGATAAACCATATATCTCCTCAAGGAATAAACCATGTATCTCCTCAAGAAATAAACCATATATCTCCTTAAGGAATACACATTAGTGTAGATTAATCAAAGTAGTATAATTTAAGTTCAAGATTAGTGAAGAAATAGTTAATAATGTTGTATTATTCATTCATACATAATTACATATGTCATTTCAGTGTGTAGTTTCATTGCTCATAAAATATAGGCCTATATAGCTGAAAGAAAGGGAAAGTAGATAGAGTGATAAGGGGTTATGACTCATTACACTGGATTGTGCATGCTTGCATCACTTGAAGTTTATCTCTGTACCACTACCAGGGTGGGCTAGTGAAAGACGATGTTTACTTTCAGGGTAATGATGGAGCAAACCACAGATAGGATTAGTGAAAATTCCAGTATGCAGAACGACTTTTGCTTTAGTAACAGATTCTGCACTGAGGCAAATCAGGCAGGTCAGTGTGCAATATGGTTTATTTGGAGAGTGTAATTTGCAGGCTTCTGGAAAGTTAAAAAAATTATCTGTAATTAGTTTATACTGCATTCAATTAGCATAGATGCTAGTTATTAATAACTTTTACATTCAAAGAGAAAGTCCACCCTGATATTAAGTTGGTTTTAAAAGAAGCAGAAAAATAAAGAAATAGATAAATGAAAATTTGAGCAAAATCTGAAAAGAATTAAGAAAGTTATGAATTGTTGCATTTAATCATTTGTTTATGTTTAAAAATCTAATCAAAGTCAAGCTTATAGCTTTGGATACATATATATGAATTTAAATATGGTATCATTTTAAAGAGTAATAAACACACTTTCTAATTTCACGAAAAAAGCGATGAATATGCCATGACAAGAGAGATATAAAACATGAAACTTCAGTTTCCAAATTTTTTTTGAGGGGTTTATTAGTGTCGTCTGGGAATAGTATGAAATCCAAGAGTGGAGGAACAAAATGCAAATCAATACAACATCAACTGTCTTCTTTAATCGATATCATGCGAATTAATGTATATATTAAATTCTGTATCTACTTGATTCAGCTAAACACTCAGGTTATATTTCTCTCAAGTTACACTAAGATTGGTATTCTACGTTACACTAGTCTCCATTTCACACTTTGGTTGACAATTGTTTTATCGCTCATGCACTTTATATTTTGGACTGTTCCTCTGTGTAGGTCTTTATGGAGAATTCATTACAGGATCAAGGTGAAGTTCAGTTTAAGGTGCACTGAATATTTTAGTAATTTCCTTAATGTAGAAAGGTCTATTGGAAGATTGGACAAAGCTACATTATCATTCCACCCTCACTTTTTTTGTTGTTATACCCTCCACTTCCCATTCCACTCCCCTCCACTTCACATCAGGTCTGTTTACTGATCTTTTAATAAACCATTAGACAACATGTATGTACACTAATTTCTATACCCCTTCCTATTAAAGAAGCGTGTAATCCTACTGGTTATCCTGTCATACAATAGGAAACAGAGGAACTCTGTGGTTCAGCTATGGCATTATTTGACAATGACAACTTATTAGCAGATTTTTATCAAGATTTCAGCTATACATGTATGTAGGCTATACAGTGTATATGCATTGGGTGACATGTGGGGAAGAATGGTGTTTGAGCTAAGTAGACCATGCATGGTTGATCAGCCATTGTTTTATTGGTAATTGGTAATGTACACAATTCCTGAATACTAGAATTTTGTACATGCACAGAATTCAGTAAGGGGGAAGTCCTCTCTGATAATAAGGTGATGTGAGTAAAAGCAGAAAATGAGGGGGAAAATATTAGTAAAAGTTTTAGGAAAATCTGATAGAAAAAATACAAATTGAAAAATATAAATTTTGCAAATTTGTGACCTAAATTTCAAGCAACTTTCTTATTTACTTTTAATTAATGGACAAGTGGTCTGAGGCCCAGAAAACCAAGCATGCACCAATTCATGTATTTCTTCTGGGTTGTTTTTCTATTCTTCCTTTTCTTTTCTCATTCCATCAATCCTTAAATACTTCTTTTCTGTTTCCATCCTCACTCTTCTCTTCCTTTATTTTATCCTGTGTTTCCTTGCATTTCTATCTCTCTCGTATTATGTTTTCCCACTTCTTGTATCTTCTCTTTCTATATTTCCCCCTGAATTTCTTTGTTTTTTCTTCTTTAATTATTTGTACCTTGGCTCTTCTCTTTCCAATACATCCACATGTATTTCTTCTTTCATTTGTTTTCTTATCTTGTTTTCTATTTTCCCTCAAGTATTGAAATTAAATTCCTTGATTTAATCTTCTTTCTATTCTTCCATCCATATTTCTTTGTTTTTGATTTTTCTGATTTTTCTGTAATCTTTTTCCATTTAACCTTACATATTTTTTGTTTTATCTTTTCTTGTTTTATTATCTTTTTTTGCATATCTTCCTTTTTTTCTGTAGAGGCCAACTGCTCGTACCATGCAGGTCATTCCCCTCTTGGTGTTTGCTCTACTGGGATAGGGTTAATTCTTTCCCTTAAAGGGAAAGTCCACCTGGTATTTAGTTGATTTGAATAAAGGCAGAAAAATGAGAGAAACAGATTTTTGAAAGTTTGAGCAAAATCGGATAAGAAATAAGAAAGTTATGAATTTCTGAAGGTGTAATCAATTGAACACAAATTGGCAACTCCGTGACGTATCTTGCGAGCTCCTCTCCCATTTGCTCAGTACAGAAAATTTCATAAATTTTCATTTTCTTGGATTTTGATGAAGGAATATATTTGTTTCATACAGGTTTTGTGTAAAAACCTATGAGCAATGATTATATCGAAAGTGCATGTATGATTGAATATTTTCTTTAGAGAAATTGAAAATTTATGATTTTTATAATACAGGGCAAATGGGAGAGGAGCTCGCAAGATACGTCACGGAGTTGCCAATTTGTGTTTGATTGATAACAACTTCAAAAATTCATAACTCTCTTATTTCTTCTCGTATTTTGCTCAAACCTTCACTGATCTGTTTCTTTAATTTTTCTGCTTCTTTTAAAACCAACTTGTAATCAGGGTGGACTTCCCCTTTAATATGAGAAACCTTGGACCCTGCCAAGGATTATAAACAAACCCCGTTATTCTGGGAACTGGGCAGGAAGCTCATATTGTGTAGTTTGCAGGTACAACTCTTGTCAGTTGTAAATGCATATAAAAGTGTCTGAAATGTGAGACTATGGGTTAAGCTTGTATAATGGTCCAAACTTTTAGTGGCTGAAGCTGTCACTTGATACCAACATCCAGTAACAGAGGCTAGATCTCATCTACCTTTATATACATGTAGTCAAAATTAGAAAGTTACTGCCTTACTTACTCCAGGTGTTAAAGATCAACTCCTTTTTTTGGTGAAATAAAATGGGTGAGTTCATTATTCTTTCTCTATATTACATACCAGCATTTTCTAATATAAACAGTGTTAATTTGTATGCAGCTTATTAAATGTACCTTGATCATAAATATTATACAGTAGATCTGTATTTGATTAATTTTAATTAACTATCATTCATATAATTACTCAATTAAAAACTGGAGTAAGTCTATTTTACTGGAAATTGAAAAATACATCTTTATTTTGGAAGTCAACAGAATTGCGCTTTGATAAAGGGCAATCGAACCTTTGTAAAAAGCTGATTTGTGTGAAAAGGATCAAGAAAAATAAGAGAAACGGGAGAAAGCTTGAAAGAAATCAGAAAAAGAACAAGAAAGTTATTAATCTTTGAAAAATGAGATTACTACATCTACGCAAATCTCAAATTGGCAATTTGGTGAATCGACTGTGACGTATTCACGGTCCAATCTCCCATTTTTTGTACACCAAAATATCATGCAATTCCTGTTTTCTCCTTATCATCTTTTCCTTTTGGGGCAGTACTCAAAATATATCAGCCTATTGTTATACTGTATGTCCTTCAAAAAGAAAAAGATCCTACTGAGTTATACATTTTGAAAAATTGACATTTTAGTCATTTTGTGTGTTGAAGCGAATGGGAAAGCTGACCGCCATGCACTACATTACATGTACTTCACTTAGACCGTACCGATTGAGCCACTTTGAAATGCCCATATGTATAGTGATTACAACTTTTTACAAAATCATCTTTTATGTGTACAGAGATTGTTTTCAGGACTCATTTCATTCACAACTGCAAAGTATAAAAATCACCTTACAGAAACAAAATTTTCACTTCATAGTATTGCCAAAAAGAGCTGTCTGAAAGCAATTTGATAGTGACAGACAGTTATTATTGTAGATTTTTTTTTTTCATTTATTTCTTTTCATTTATTTCTTAATGTACTCTTGTACATGCAATTTTCATTTCTGTAGCTAAAAATGTTGAGGGGAGAGGAGTGCAGCCATGCACACTGGGTCGCTGTACACTACACAGGTTCTAGAGTTGGGGCAATTGGTCGGGTGGCGGACATGGATTATTATGGGGAATGTGCCACAATTAATTTCCTTCATGGCAAAAAATTGTAAAAATCAAATATTCAGACTGTATCCATAAACTTTATCATTTGTAAAGTAGATGTAATTTCACGATAGTGACAAAGAAGACATTATTGTGCCAAAGAAAACAAGGGAAATGGTTGAAAAAAACAAAAAATCTTATCTGGAAATTTCAGGAAAATCTATAAACATTGAGTTGTAACATAATTCATTGAAGTTAAGCTACTTGTAATACAAATCAAGCTTTGAATCTGTTGGTGTCTTAAGTTTGAAGGTCATTTGAAGTGAAGCAGGGGTCAAATTTTCATCATTTTTTTTACATCAACCACTGCTTTCTGAATAATGGAAAAAATTGTAGTATACATAATAGGTATAAAAGCAGCAACTGGGCAGATTAAACTTTGACTATTTGTGGAGTTGTATTGTGAAAACTATTTTATTATTCATTTTTAAAAATGAATTTTAACTGTCAGCAAATCTTAATTGATCTCTTCAATTGTAATGGCGGCAATAAATTATTTTTCGTATTCAGCCACTTTATGCACATTCATTAACTGGTGACTGTGGTGACAACTCATATTTGAAATGACAAAGAAAATATTAAATAGCTAGAATAGAAGATGAATATGATTATTAAAGGTTCCCTTTTATGGAATTACAAAGGAACTTCAATTAGTAGACTTTTCTACTGTGAATCCAGATCTGTCAACCATTTTACCTGAATTCCATTCATTAATCTGTACACTTGAAAATAAAAAATTAATTGGGAACGCCCCTAAAAATTTTGGAAAATCGGTCCAGCGATCGATGACGTCATGTGACGTCACACTCAGAATGCTTGACTCCACGCAAGCTGAAAGTGTGTGTGTAGGCTATTGAACTTCGTGTAGATCCTAGCTTCGACTTCGTGTCCTAGCTTCGACTTCGTGCCATTACAGCCCTTCATTTTAGTTTTTTTTAAATCCTATATCAACGAACGATAACATCTTCTTCAGACAGAAGAAATAAAAGAGGAATTAGGGGCACGGCCGTATTTGTTTGAACCAGACATGTCGGATTCTGATTATATGACAGAGACGTCCCTGATTTCAATAACGGAGAAGATATCGACGGGAGACTTGGGAATTATAACTAGTAATTCCTTTTGATAATTAGATTGCCGATTAAATTTTAATTTACGCATATCCACTAATTATGAATCTTGTTTGCGCTTGCAAAATGCCCCAGTCCAGATGAGGCTGAGCTGATAGCTGATCGAGGCAGTGAGCTCGACGTGCGCAGGTGTACACGCCGTGCCGTTCGGTCGGTCGCTTGCTGACCCTGCCTGGCCTGGGCTTGGGTAGGGTTTTACTGGTGCATGGGGTGGTAGCGTTTTGTTTCTAGTAAATTCTAACATTGATATCCAGAAAACCCTTAGCTCTCCTGTTACCTTGCATGTTTTCATTGTGCTGCTATGAATAATAAGTACCGGTAGACTAAGTTAGTGTAGGTACAGTGATAGTTGATCAATAGATATATGATCAATAGATACCGTAGATCAAGTTTGATTTTGGGGATGGCATCTTGCTTCAGGGACGGCCTCTTCTTGATGCCAAACGCCGCATGCAGCCCCGTACTATCGAGGAAGTCCTCCGCACAAATGTGCTCGGAACACACGGACACTGCGGTCACTCGGCCCCTTCCAATTGACGCGAGTTAGTTTCACTTTTGAGGTCCATTTTCTTCTAATATTTGGGTCTTTGAGGAATAAATGTAGACTTACACCCTCCTTTGTGATGTTGCTGCAACCTGCAAAGACACAGCGTTGCGGCATACTTCGATTTAGAGGTGGTTTTCGAGGTGGTATATAACTGCAAGTTAGTTTGCACGCGTGATATATGCAAGATATTGTAAACAAGCACCGGCGATGTCGGTTTGTGACGTCACACGTCAATCATGCTCGAAGAACGAGAATTCGGGGTTTAAAAGGGGGCGGAGCTTAGCAGACTCGTTTAGGCCTGAATACGTGGGGAAAATATTATTTTAAAAATATTCAGATACGTATTCATTGCAAACGGATGTCATTTTTCAGTTTAGATGAGTATCATGTACAAAATAACAAGAATTAGAATTTCATAGAAGGGAACCTTTAAGTATACCAACCCCGTTTATTTAACTGCTTCATTTATACATTCATTTCGAGCTGCATGAGTATATAAATGCATGAACTTAAAAACTTCACAAAATATTACAATTTGCAGCACATACATGTACATGTACATGTACATGTACATGTACCTATATGCTCGCTTCGGATCGGATGTAGGTTTTGATATTTTTAAGTGTTTGAATGCAAACAATGTTTTTGCTCCCTGACTTTTTTTGAGAATTACAATGTATTGAACATTACACTCTAACTTACAGAGTTAGGCATTTCTGCTCTCCTACTTCGGCATACAAGCGTCCATTTCATGATTTAGTCACAGCTCTAGCTTTATATACACAGCCTGACAAGCAGCTGGTCAGTCTTAGTACAGAGTGGGTCATTATACATGTAGTGACATATGAACTTGGGTATGAACTATGGGTCAAGCCTAATGGGTTATCATAATGGAGTGTCATATACAGAGACCAGAATAAGCTGTCATTATAAATATAAACAATATGCATCATTGAGGAGCAGCGATTCTATATATAAGCACCTGTTTAGGATGAGTAGGCAGTTAGTGATATGAGTTAGTATTCAGTTGTGAACCTCTGAATGTTCTAATATTGATTGAAGTTTGTAATGAGATGACTTCAGAGTCTTCATTCCCTTTGTCTTGAACCGGCTATATACAAAGCCGTGACAGTATACTAGTAAATATTTTGAATATCATTTGTAGAAGGCCTTTAACATTTTGAGCAAGCCCCTCAACACTTTTGTTTCCTTTTTTCCTTCATTATGCACATAGCTTTGATATAAAATATTAGTATGCCATGTAAACGTACATGCATGTACTGTACATGTAGAAATGTGTTTTTGTTGGACAACATGATTATCACTTAAATATAAATGTACAGTGATACCTTTTCATAACAGACTCCCTAAAATAAAAGATGAAAATAACTAATTTAAAAGATAATGAAAAGGTTAAAGAAAGAAATAAAATTGAAAGAAGCGGGAGCAGCAGAATTACCATATTATAATGAGAGTGTTTTGTTCTTCATAACGAGCTTCTACTGTATATATGCATATCCACTCTCAGCAATTTTTTAAAAATTTTGTTAAGATTTTCACAGACTTTAGGGAGACAAAAAGATTTGAATATTGTACCAAGTACTCGGATGAAGCACCCATGTATATACATGTATACATGTGAAAGGTCCTGTCTAAGAGCTGTGTTCACGATATATCATAAATGAATGCTCTCTATAATTGTATTTTGATGATTTATTGTATTTGTCAGTTGATATGAAAATGCTTGTCCATAGTTATTTTATTTAATAACGGTGAATTACTAACTGTATAACAGATAGCCGACATTGATGGAATACAGTATGTGCATTTGGAATGTATTACATAAACATAAAATCAATTGAAAAAATGAATGGAAACATGTGTTGCCACATGAATATTGGATGGGCATTATTAGGACTGAAAGTTTCCAAAATCTTCCGTAAGTGTTGAAATGAAAAATATGAATATTAAAGAACACAATTTTTATGTGCTTTCAGTGAATTTAGGAATTCCATTTGGTTTGTTTGGTTTTTTATTTAATAACGGACTGTCTTTCTCCCAAACTTATGTAAAGATGCATGATATTTTAGTAGTTTTACCGGTACTAACAAATCTTTCAATCAATTAAGGTGGGACCATGTTTATGAACAGAAAGCAAAGTTTGGAGGCAAAGAGGTTTGCTAGAAGGCGAACCTTGGAGGCAGAGAGGTTCGCTAGAAGGCGAACCTTGGAGGCAGAGAGGTTCGCTAGAAAGCGAACCTTGGTGGCAGAGAGGTTCGCTAGAAAGCGAAACCTTGGAGGCAGAGAGGTTCGCTAGAAAGCGAACCTTGGAGGCAGAGAGGTTCGCTAGAAAGCGAACCTTGGTGGCAGAGAGGTTCGCTAGAAAGCAAAACCTTGGAGGCAGAGAGGTTCGCTAGAAAGCGAACCTTGGAGGCAGAGAGGTTCGCTAGAAAGCGAACCTTGGTGGCAGAGAGGTTCGCTAGAAAGCGAACCTTGGAGGCAGAGAGGTTCGCTAGAAAGCGAACCTTGGTGGCAGAGAGGTTCGCTAGAAAGCGAACCTTGGAGGCAGATACGTTCGCTAGAAAGCGAACCTTGGATACAGAGAGGTTCGCTATAAAGCGAACCTTGGTGGCAGATAGGTTCGCTAGAAAGCGAACCTTGGATACAGAGAGGTTCGCTATAAAGCGAACCTTGGTGGCAGATAGGTTCACTAGAAAGCGAACCTTGGTTACAGAGGTTCGCTAGAAAGCGAACCTTGGAGGCAGATAGGTTCGCTAGAAAGCGAACCTTGGAGGAATAGAGGCAGAGAGGTTCGCTAGAAAGCGAACCCAAGTTTGGATTCTACCAAACCCAAGTACTGTTTTAAAATTTTTTAGATAGAATTCTGTTCATATGCCTACACAAAATGACTAAATTGAGACTACAAAATCATTGGAATACTGAACAATTTTTTAGACTTTTGTGGAAAGTCTATTTCTAAAATGGAACGGGTTATATATATATATATATATATATATATATAAATAATTGTGAGAAATGAAATGAGAGAAAAATGGTTGTGTAGCTTCATTCAAAGTTCCCTAGAGCTGTCCTCCCTTTTTCAATTTTTTGCAAAGGTTGAAAAAATGTATCTGCCGGGAATCGAACCCAGGTCGATGGCTTAGAACGCCACTGCCTTAACCACTAGACCACGGAGAGGGGCCAGTGGTTTCGGCGACACCAAATTCAAGGGAGGACAGCTCTGGGGAACTCTGAATTAAACTACGTAACCATTATTCTCTCCTTCATTTCTCACAATTATAATAATTTCCATGAGAGTTGCCAAAGCTGTAAGTTGTATATGTTATCTCCTTACAATTATATATATATGGCAAAAAGAATCGTATAATAACTACCTTTTGTGTGCGATAAGGTATTTTTAGTAAATCCCCAAACTATTGATATAATCAAGAAAAACAGACATCGCCGTAAGTCCAAACTCAGGACGTTTTCGGCACTGTTTTTTCCCCTTTCCTTAGGGGTAGGAGGCATTCTATCGATATAAACGTAGAGGGCGCCAAATTACTTTTTTGTGCGATAAGGTATTTTTAGTAAATCCCCAAACTATTGATATAATCAAGAAAAACAGACATCGCCGTAAGTCCAAACTCAGGACGTTTTCGGCACTGTTTTTTCCCCTTTCCTTAGGGTAGGAGGCATTCTATCGATATAAACGTAGAGGGCGCCATGTTGAGCTTTCTCCTTTCCTTTCTTTGGGAAGAGTTATACATATATACATGTAGATTTTCCACGTTATATTTATATACGAAAATGAGTTCTCTCTACCGAACAAAACTTTGTAGTAATATAAGTAATTTGGCGCCCTCTACGTTTATATCGATAGAATGCCTCCTACCCCTAAGGAAAGGGGAAAAAACAGTGCCGAAAACGTTAAGGCGAATCGAAAAATTCGACTTAACGTCGGCTTCCCTCTTCCTACGAATATTTCACCAAAAAAAATCGCCTTAAGTGGGAATTATGTGTGTGTATATATATATATATGCAAATATATATATACATGTATATATATATATATATATATATATATGCATATATATATATATATACATGTATATATATATATATATATATATATATATATATATATATATATATACACACACACACATATATATATATATATATACATACATACAGTTATGGTCAAAATTACATGTATTAGACATGATCGTTGTCCGTTGTCTGTCACAAATGTTAAAGTTTGCCTGCAAGACTCTCTTCTGACAATCGACTTGGCAACTGTTAATCGTATTGTTTATTGTATATTTACAGTGCGTATCAAAAAAAGTACACACTTTAAAAATATCCTCCAAAACCATAATTTCACAATATTGATTTTTTCTTATAAAGTTATGAGTGAGGGTCTGTTTCATCGGATGACACTATGAATAAAGACAAAATTTTACGCTTGGGTGAATACTGGTTACTTTTGTGAAACTTGCAAAAATTGGTTTGCGCAAAAATGCCTCAGTCTTGAATTTGATCAAAGTGCTGTCGGGCAGTAACTGCATGTTCTCCGTTAACCATCAATATCTGATTTGAACAACCATTTTATCCTTAATCCTATACCTAGCAGTGCACACAAGCAGTGGTGTATCCAGAAATTGATAAAGGTGAGGAGATGGGATGATCCCAAGACAGGGATTAAATCTATCTGGACAGCTCCGATCTTATACAAACATACTGCGCATGGCAAGTTGTACTTTTTTCCTGGGCCTTCAAGAAGAAGCTACACCAGTTTCACCCATCGCTGGATACGCCACTGCCCCCAACCCACACTTCCATTGCAGTGGTGTCTTTCCATCGCAAATCATGTGCATCAATACCCATTTTTGCCTGAAGAGTGTTGGAAAGATTGAATGCAATAGCGGGAGGAGAACTTAACATTTACATCTTTTCTTCTTTAAATTCTTTACTTCCTCTTAAAAGTTACAAGACCCCATAAACAAGGCCTTGTATGAGGAATGGAATTTAAAAGAGAACCAAATTTACTGATAAAAAAATGTTTTAACATTTTTTCAATTAAACATGTACATGTGAAAGATATCATCATACATCACAGTGCATCCTTTCCACATTCCTTTAGACATTAACACATCTCCAACTGGTTGGAAGAGATGAGGTAAAGAAAGGAACAATTATATTAAATGGTCAAAAACAAATTTTTATTCAATCTATCTTCTTGAAAATGGAACATTCTTCCTGCAATGCGTTGCAATTTTCAATATTTTGTCATGCTCCAGTAAAAACTGGCATTGTGTGCAGAAAACATCATCCCTGATGTTTTGTTTGAGGCGTTTATGTGTGTGTGTGTGGGGGGGAGGGGTGTGCATGTGGGGCTAGGTACAGGATTCAAGATTAAATGATTGTTCAAATCAATTATTGATAGTTGACAGGGAACATGCAGCTACTGTCTGATAGGCACTTTGATCAAATTCAAGACTGAGGCATTTTTGCGCAAACCAATTTTTGCGAGTCATACCAAAGTAGCCAATACACACTCAAGAGTAAAATTTTGTCAATATTCATGGCGTCATCCAAAGAAACAGACCCTGACCCATAATTGTATAAGAAAAAATCATATTGATATTGTGAAATTATGATTTTAGAGAATATTTTCAAAGTGTGTACTTTTTTGGGATAAACACTATATATATATATATACATTCAACTTCGCTTAAGTCGATCTTGTCGGGACTGAGTAAAATGCGTCGACTTAAGCGATTTTCGACTTACGCAAAAGTCGAAGAAAATTCAGCTTACGCGTTGTCCCCGGCACCATGCGGCCGCGCCGTTGTCCTTGGCACGGCTGGTGGCTTGAACAGTGTCATTACACTACAATTCTTATCCCATGCATGCCTAGTTTTGTTGTACAGACATCCAGAAAATGAGAACATTCGAGGCCTGGGCCCTTTTTTTTTCACTTCAGACGACGGATATCCAATATAAAAAAAATGAAACAAAATGCGTTAAAACTACATTTTCTTTTAAAAAGAGGAAGTATGGTGTCTTATCATCTGTCATCAAATTGTGTACTTTCCGACGGCCTATTTTCGGGTCATCGTGAGCGATATATGAATTTTTAAAAAGTACATCGAGTCTTCTCATTCTAACGATGCATATCATCCTGACGCTGGTAAAATAATTTATCAGATGCATGCCCTTTGATATCTTAAATGATGTTTGAAAATCAGTGAAAACTGATGACATTTGACTGGATAACTCTGCTCTCTAATCTAAATCGCGAGTCACATTTCTTGTCAAGGAGAAGGCATTTTACGATGCTCCAGAATAAGTAAAAAAAAAATCTTATTTCTATAACGATGATGTTTGTTAGCTGTCAACATTTAAACAAATTAATTTAAACAAATAAAACAAATGTCGATATATAAATGTCTTTTTAAATGTTTCAAATATTGTACGAAATGTATTTGATTTCAGATAACGTGTATTCTGATTCCAAATTAAATTTCATACCCACGGGAAGCCTCCCTTCTTACTCGACGCCGTACGATTTGTCAAGCTAGCTAAGGAACAATGTTGCCTCTAATTTGTTATTTCGAGCCTAACACCAAGCAGCCAATAACATCACGAACATGAGCCATCGCCCCCATTGAACCCCCTTACGCGACATGTGACTTAAATGATATTCAGTTGCTATGCGAAGTTGAACCAAATTTGCCGATATTGGACCAATCGTAGCGCTGTAGTGTTTCCAGATTGACCTGCACATGCGCAGTACATATGCTAGTTTTCGTGCCAAATGTTTACTCATTCAGTTACGATCACTGATCTCAATTGTCAGGATTATGTAAACACACCCATTGTCCATCTTCACCTGTTTGACAAGGCATAATAGAAGAGCTTTTCAGGTATCTGTGGTATGTGACTGCCAGGCTGAAATGTACTATTCATGTGTTAATTGCACAGATACCAAACAAGCTTCCCTATTATACCTTGTCAGATGGTCAATGGGTGTGTTTACACAATCCTGACAATATTTTTTGGCTACTTTTGAGAAAGCAATACAATTTTCACAATTCAATAACTTATTAATCAATATACCAATTACATGTAACACCAAATTGCACCTCAAGAAGATTATTATACTCAAAATTATGTTATGAAAATTTAAAGTGAATTGAATAAAATACTTTTGAATTACCAGTATCATAGTCGGAAGGTAAAAAAATGGTTTTTCTTTACATACAGAGCATTTTGGGTGGGGGCAAAGTGTTGTCAAAGGGCACTTTGGGGTTCTCATTTCAGGGGGTCTAACATCCCCTTCCTGATGGACAATTTTGTCAGTTTTTATATTTTTGGAATGTACATCCATAGCTCTTCCTTTTGACAAAATTTGGTCACTGTGCTTCAAGGGGAAAAATTCATCCCAATTTTTAGGGGCCGTCTGACACCCCATCCCAACGGGAATTTTTGTCAGTTTTGTGTGTTTTGTAATGTCCAGTCATACTGCTTCCTACAGACAAAGTTTGGTGCATGGGGGAGATGGGGTGAAATAGACCTGACTTTGGGGTCTCTTTTGGGGGCTCTGGGGGCTAAACCCGGCGGCTACGGTCAGGCTGACAACCTTTCTGTCAATGACTTAGATGGTCTAAGAACTTTACGGGGTCAAATCTTATGGGTAAAATGGGGTGACTATTTCGGGATAGGCTCCTGGCCTATAATTTCTGTGCCTGAGTTTTCTTATGAGATAATTTGCCGAACGAAGTTCGTGCCAGTGATGGAAACCCTTCACAACTCAGGCTATGCTATGGTATATTGCGGCCAATAATCTGACAAAGCTAGCTAGCACATCGGTGTGCTGTAATGACTGGATTTTCAATCGGCAATTTCTTACACAATTACAGAGTATAAATGAAGTTTCTATTTTGACATCGAGAGTTGTTGCAAATCTCATACATCAAGCCACGATCAAAAAGGTTTGAAGGGAGATCTTATCGAGGGCCAGGGATAAGGGAGAGAGAGAGAGAGAGTGAGCAGAGATTATGAATGGAGAAGCACGCGTCGCGCGGAAGCAGGTCTGTCGGAGTCGATAAATAAAATCGATCGGTGTTTGTGATGTTTTTGACAGTGAGTGGTTACACATTCGACTTGGGCGGTGTGAATTTAATGACTTTCTTTGGAACGTATCTGAGAATTTGATTGACATAGGCGATTAATCGACTTACAAACATCGACTTATACATAGAATTAACACACGTACGTCTATGAGGATAAATTGGGACTTTTTTTCTTCATCGACTTACGCGACTATTTGACACATGCGACGTCGACTTAAGCGAGGTTGACTGTGTGTATATATATATATATATATATATATATATATATATATATACAGTACATAATAAAATGATTAAGATGAGAAAAGCCAACAAGATTAGCATAATGACGTATAAACCCCGTTAAAACTTCTCCATCCAATTGCAGGGTCCAGTCATTGCCCTTGCTATAAATAGGATTATAATTACTGGTGCCTAATCAACAACAAAAATACTACACTGCTCCCACCCCCTTCATAATTAATCTTTATGTACTTATTGACTGCAGCTCGAATAAAGGCTCCTTTTACCCATAAGAGAAGTCAAACTATCTCCCAAACTCTGATCCAGGAGATTTAGCCTGATAAACAAATAGCATTTTAATTCAAATTGAAGATGCATCTACAATTAGCGTGCTAACAGATGTGATTGGTACACTAGATTAAGCTATAAAAATCACTTAAGTTTGCTATAACAGACAAAACATATTTTGTGTTACATGCTTCAGGTTTGAATTTGCAACATTATATCCTAGGATAGCACTATATTTTTGGTCCCATCACCAGAGACATTGTAGCTCATGGCCTCGCACATTCCAATAGATATAAATAAAACTGTTGTACATGTATATTGCCTCTTGCAATACCTGCTGGTAAATCCGATCTAAAATATCTGTTTTTTGTTACAATATGCTTGTGAAATATAAGAGGTGTCTGGAACTACTAGTACCTGTTCTACTGCAAACAGAAGCCTTTAATTAATGCATGTGAGGTGAAAATTTTGGTGAATAAATGTAAGTAATATTACCTTGACAGGTAGTCCCACTAGTGCTCCCACTTGGCAGAGACAGCTGTTCAGTGTGCTCTGATGGGGGTAGTGTTCCAGGAAGTTGCTCCTGGTATGAAGGAGCGCTAACCTTTGGCTGCTTTAAAGGAATGTTGGAAATATCCTCTGGAATTGCTGACTGAGTACAAGGAGCTGGCCTCTTGTGAGACCTGCTACCTACACTAGAGTAATGGGAGAACTGATCTTCAGTACCTGGTGTGTGGATCAAAGATAAGAAATGGAATACATATAAGCTACGACTGCATGGAAATACCTGAGTGTTCTACTACAAACAGAACCCCCACATGAATTCACAGAAGGTGAACACTTTGTTGGATAAATGTAGGCATAATGTTACCTTGAGGAGTGGTTCCCCTAGGGTGCACGCTTGGCAGAGACAGCAGCAAATTCTCAATAGTCTGCTGTTGATGGTGATCTGATGGCTGTGATGTCCTTCTTTGAGGATGAACTTGGAATGAAGAGTCTACATCACCCATGGGTTGCTGTTGATGGCGGTCTGGTGGCTGTAATGTTCTTTTTGGAGGATACCTTCTAAATACAAAACAGGTTTGTGTTTTCCAGTTAATGCATGGAATATCAGTATGTATATCAAAAGACTATTAACAGCCATGGTACAGCATTATCTCTGCATGGCTTTTTTCCAAATACAAAGAAACTCACAAAAAGAAACATTCCTGTATATAAAGAGAAAAGGAGACATTTGCCCTCAAAATCAATGGTGGTATACACTCTCAAATTCTCTCCTGTACCATTACAACTGATCAATCTAGCATGATAACCGTGCAAAAACCCCAAAATACTCCTTAAAAGCAAACATCACTTTCTTGTCCCTCTAACTGGTTTGTTATACATGTAAATGACTGAAGCATAAATCAATTAAATAATTTGTATTTAATCAAAACTCATAGTTTTGTCCTGGTTATTGGTGTAATGGGCATTTTGTGGACAAAAAGATGAAATATGCAAGTGCATACTAAATAGGAAAGATAATAAATTTCATGTTCATCTTTAGTTGTCAAGAATATGGCTCTTAATTCAGGAGTGTGGACCAGCCCATTATTTCATACAAAATTACACCTTCAATGCAGAATTAAGTCTTTACCAGCTTTTGTCAACTAATGGAACAAACAGTGGACTGCCACAGTCGACTTTTGTCACATGCACAGTTTACATGTACCACAATACTCCAAACAATGTGGCAGTCCTGGGTTTTGATCCACAGCGAATAAAGAGTTAAGTTCATATATATTCGCGAAGGATGCGAATGTCAATGGCAAAGCCCAACATTCAGAGAATTTTTTCTCCGAATATGTCGCGACAATGGAGCCGTAAACCATAGTTCTTGCAACATATGTGCAAATGTTGTGTGTAGCATTGCCAATCTATGGCCAGTCCACATACACAAAGAACACGCGACTAAAATGCGAACAACACAAACAAACTTTGCTGCTTTCGCATGACAAACTGTCGGAATCTGTTTGGGGTTCACGAAAATTTTGCGAACACCACAAAAGTCGTGAGTAGGTCATGCGCATATGACAAAGCTTTTCAGACATTTTCGAGAGCAAATCACGAGCAAATCCCAACCTGGGATGCTTGAAACGTTTACAAGAAATTTCAAACTTTTTTTGAAATTCCTGCCGAACTAAAAATGACTTCTGCCAACAATTGACGACTCTTCCGAACCCCGCGCATGTTTGGCGAACTTTTGGAGCCTAAAATACAAATGTTGGACTGCCATTTTTTCGACATTCGTGTGCCTAGCTGTGAAAACCCACCTTTAGTAAGGCAGGCTTCATGTTTTATTATGTCAGGTCAAATGGCATTATGCCATAATGCCCTACTCATTGGCCATAATGACCCTCTCAAAATATTGTTTTAGCCATGCTCCTTTAATATCATTTCAGGGGGGGGGGGGGCTTTGTACACCCCTGACTGGCCAAATTCAAGGTCTGGTAATGCATGGCACATAAATTAAAGAATTTTCTTAACTGCTCCCAGTGCAATTTTGGTAGATGTAGTTGAATGTGAAAGAAACAAAAAATAGAAGGATATAATCACAGTATAAGAATAAGGTGCTATACACAACTAATATTCAATAGAGTTCTAGCTACATGTAGATCTGAACATTTGAGGGGGTAAACTGAATGAGATATTGTAAATTGTGCAAAAATATCTCAAACAATCCATAATTCTGTATGAAAGCCGATTTTTTAAAGAAATATTTTTAATCTTCTGAATTTGTAATGTACTTGCACAGCATGGGGAAATGGACTACCTTTAAAATTTACTTGATTACATTAGTCTCGTTTGACAGCCCTGGAAACAATTAGTTAGCTAGCTATTTTGGAGATATATCAGCAGAGCTGCCAACCTCACTTGACCAAAAATCCTATTTTACCAGAAAAAAAATCCTATTCTTAACTGTCGTGTACTTTCCTACACAATATCTCAAGGATTGCGAATTTTGTTTATTTTGTAGTAATTTATACATGTATACAAGTACATGTATGTAATAGTGACTTAACTACATTTACAGTGTACATGTTATTGATGATGAATGATCCTATTCTAATAAGGGAACTTCACTTAACAATTACCTCATTTACTTTTGAGACCCTGATGACGCTGCTGCCGCTGTTGTTGCTGCTCCCTTACTCTTTGTTAACAGTCTATCACTAAATTTCATTTCATATCGGTTTTGTCCTTTAGACTGGCATGTTGCCTTCTGAGTGAGAATATCACTTAATGTTGCAGTACTCAAACTGGACCTAAACTCTGTCTTGCATACGCAATCATGTACAATGTCAATGAGAGATACATAAACACACAGAGACACATAGTTATTTTTTTGATAAATCGTATTTTATTGAGAAAAATCCTAGTGTCGTATTGTCACTGAAAAATCCTATGAAATAGGATAAAATCGTACTATTTGGCAGCTCTGTATCAGGCTGTGTAAAGTACATAATTTATTGATCTAGCAAAACAATGTCTAGCAGTTAATTCATAATGAATGGACAACTACACTCTAGGACATACCATCCACCCACCGGACAAGTATCCTGGACCTATTTCTCCAGACAATTACTCAACCTCCCCCCCCCCCCCCCCCATCCTCTAAGAAAAATGGTTTTTGACCATCTATTATACTATAGCTATCTGAGAAAATTATTGTTTGGCTTTAATTGCTTTGGCCTAAGCACTCAGAACATTTTGAATGATGTAAAAAAAGACAGAAAGAAAAGCTATCAATCAATAAGTAATTTTGAGAGTCAGTGAAACACTTGTTTGTGCCACCAGAACTCTCAGTGAGAGTCTGCTTTTTCAGCATCTGGCACAAATCTGTAAATGTTTGGTGAGGCTATTGTTGACATCAGAAGAAAAACTTTGCCACATAGAACTGAGCAAACTGCTTCTGCAGGAATGAAATATGGCTTATCCAGACAATTAGTCATACCCACTTGTTGACCCCCCCCCCCCTTATACCCCAGACAAATACTGCCCCACCCACCCTCCTGAAAAATGCCCCAGGCCATTCACCCTCCAGGCCATTCACCCTCCAGGCCATTTACATTCTATTAGTGGTTCTACATCATTTATCCTTCAGGGGCTGTCGTTTGGAGTTATTGTCCATGGGGTAGTTGTCCTAGGGCTTAGTTACCATGTAATTGTAGGAGGCAATTGTTCTATGGAGTAATACAGTCCACTACTAGTACTAAGTTTTCTAGTATATTTCATTTGGCAAGTTGCACTACTGATGTAATTAACACTTCCTATATATGTCCCATATGTCTAATATTTTTAAAGGGCTGAATGTACATTCTCCATTAATATTAATTCTCCTTTTTTACATCATATATTCGCACATGTAATTCGTCTGGAAATGGAAGTGAAAAAAATGGTAGTTTTGAAGCATGTTATATGTCCTCTTTGGATCCCTATTATCAAATAATCTTACAAGATTTAAATGTCCTCATCATAGAACAAAAGTCTAAAATTTAAAAAAAGAAATTATATGGAACATGAAGACTAACATCCGAGTGTGCCAATTAGAAGCTGAAAAAATGGTAGTTTTGAAGCATGTTATATATCCTCTTTGGATCCATATTATCAAATAATCTTACAAGATTTAAATGTCCTCATCATAGAACAAAAGTCTAAAATTTAAAAAAAGAAATTATATGGAACATGAAGACTAACATCTGAGTGTGCCAATTAGAAGCTGAGGGTGCATTATTACATAAATAGTGCATGGTCTATCATGCACTATACTGGATTATGTGCATGACAAATCACGAGGGATAATTTAGTATTTGGAGTTCATATAGTCCAGTAATGGTGCATAAATAGAACATGCACTAATTGTTATAGTAAATAGACCCCTAGCTCTATAATAGTTTTTGTATATTTAACACGGGATTCCCCCTGCAAAATTCAGTTATAGTGCACAATCGTGCACTAGTTTTATAACAAAATTTTTGCACTTCAAGTGATGCGAAACCTAACCAATCACAGTGCGTATTACACAAACAATATTTACTATATTTACTTAACTAACCTTGAAGAGTCTGCAAGAGAGCAAAGAAATGAATCCAAATTCTCTTGAAGAGCTCCATTGAACAAGAATTTCCCATTGCTGATTTGAGGAAAACAACCCTGAAAAAACAAAACATAACAAAACAAGGTTAGCAACCGATCGGTAATAATCATTCATAAAAAATAGCTTCATTTCATTCTTGCAATCATTACATGTCAGATCAGAACTTTCCTTGGGCATATGCACTAACTTATTATAATTATGCCCTAATAAAAATAACTGTTGAACTAGACAATGTTACTACTTCATTTTTGTATCAACCCACTGACTACTGAATCATCTCATTCCCACGGGTGTAATACAGTAACCATCCTATTTCTGTAGGCAGTTGGTCAACTGGTTCATTGGTTAGCATTTAAGAGCAAAATTTATATGACACACATCACAATTTCAACAGCTTTTTAGACATTTTCCTTCAAACAGTGTATGGTCTAGTGTTACCACTCTTGTAGCGATAGCTAGTTAACAGAGTCTGCAAATACAGACTAGCATATATATAGCTAAATATAGAATGACCTGTAACCCATGACTCATGCCAGGTCAGTTATAAAACAATGAGTACTTGTATGATACCTGCAGATGAATACATGACTACAAAGATGTCTGCCTGCACAGTACCTTAATAGAGCTATGCCATCTTATAAGTTCAATCAAGCTCTCTAACTGGTCTTCTATAAGAATATAATAACTCTATTATAATAAGATAAGTTAATTATGATAGGAAGTTATATTAAATGCTATATCAATGAAAATGAACATATTGGACCTTCTTCCTCTTTCATACTGAAAGTCATTGTATTCATTGCATTTCATTATACTAAATATTACAATTACAGGTACATGATTACCTGTGTGGATGATGCCTTTGCTTTCAGTGTGAAAGTGAACTCCTGGAGATCCTCATGAAACAATGTTTCCAGTTTCAGGTTAGTTAGTTCTGGCATAGAGCACAATGCTTCTGCAAGGTTCTGTGATGAGCCTTCTTTTGGACATTTCAGATCTCTAAGCCTGACAGAATGAACCTATACAGACAGTGAATCATGAAAGTAGGTTAAATACATGTACCAAGGTACATGTTTTTCACTGAATTACTGCATACATGTACATATACATGTGTATATGACCAACTTTATTCACTACAGCTGCAATTGTGATTGAAGACATATGGACAATGAAGGAACTCTCATTTGCTTTGTCAATTCTTTGCACCTTTATGATATCCTTGTCACATGAAAGCTACATTCATAACTGAAGGCCTTGCAATTTTTGCACTGAATGTTTTTGCACCCTATATGTTTCGCTTTTAACATTTTTTGCTCCTTAATTACAGCTTATACAAGGCAGTTTCATTTCTTTTCACTACGTCTTCTCTTGACTTTCCAGCCTCCCTTTTAAAGAATACTAAAATACAACCACATCTACAAGCAACAGTACATGTTTCTGTCAATTCTATTCATATTGACACCATACATGCAATTTGTCAGAATCAATTTTCCTTTTATTTTTCCATTTATGGCCATGTTTATGAATTAGTTATTTTGTTCCATGTTATGAATCATAATATGTCTGTCTGGTCCCTTATTAAAGTAAAAAGTATTATACTCTGTATGTTAGAGGTTCCATGTCGCTTAACTATACTGGTATTCAAAACATGGGCTTCAAATATACACATGTAACTTCTATAAAGAAATATTGCAAATTAAACAACTCTCAATTAACTTAAAACTGACTTGTGAGTAGCCCAGTCAACACATACCTAAGGGCTCCCTAAATACAGGGCCTGCAAGGAACCCAAGTCCAAGTTGGGTTTAGTATGTACCTTTTTATGTTATCCTTTATTTGCTTCATACTCCTTAATAACCGTTCACCCATAGAATGCCAGGTTAAGTTTTTGTGAGGTTGATTTTATACATTCTACAATGTATAGCTGTGCACTAACTAATTTGTTAGGTGATTGGTACACCTGAAGTTTTCCTACTCCCTAAATCTATGTCTCTCTACTCATCTCTTGATCTCCCCTCCAATTTAAAGGCAAGCTTGAGTTCTGGGAAAGGTAAAAAAAAATTGTTAGCTTTCTCATTCTTATTATGCTAGTTTGGAAGATTATCATAGTAGATATGTCCCCTGAAAAGGATTGCTCTTCAAATGCCCTCACATTCAAAATATGACAAGAAACAACTGAAATGTTCGGGCGAACATTTGTATGTAGTACGTCCCATATACATATTTCTGTGTGCAGTGCATCATATCTCAGCTGGATTGAGTCAATTTCTTATCATTCTGATGAATCCAAAACCTTACAGCATACACCAATTATTATGTGCAATTTAATCAACCTTTCCCAATTGCTTTGAGACAGTTTCTTTCACAATTCAATATCATGACCAGAACTCAATTTTATCTTTAACTGAATATCAAACCCAGTTAGAATTTACATGTATCATGCGCATCAACTCGCTAATCATGTTACATACATGTACACATTTAAATACAATGTACAAGGCTAATCTTCCATAGACTATCTCCCCTTTATCTATGTGTCTGATTAAAATTTTCCACTCCCTCTGACTCCCTTTCTTGCTATCTTACCTTTTATCTCTCTCTTTCTTGATCTCTCCCTCTCTTCCTCCCCAATATTATTGTATTCCTACATATAGTGCAAATATATATCTGTAAGGCTTGCTCACACATGCCATGGAAAACTGCAGAGGTTTACTGGGGGCGGGGGGTTAAGTGTAATGCACTTCGCATTTGAGTATCTCATAACAGTAAGTACCAGTAAGACCTTTGTTGCGCACAGCTACATTTTTCATCCCCACTTCCTATTCATTTACAAGTAAAAAAAAATGTAGCAGTTTGCCGTGGCTTGTGTGAATTATTATTAATATTATTATCATTTCATTTGGCAAAGACAAAACTAAGAAATCAATGACTACAAAACGATAGTAGAGCTAGAAGAGAATCATATGGATGCCATGGAAAGGAAAAGATTAACTAAATAGCTACTACTGAAGGTCTTCTTTTCCAATCCATGTGACTTTAAATAAATGAAATACAATAAAATTGTGAGATACATCAAACAGTTAATTACAGTTGTAATTAAGAGATTCAGCTATGATAATCAATGACTTAAGATTTAAAAGACACAAAAAAGGAAAGAAGAAAAAATAATGTCGCCTTGAGTACATGCATATAGCACCATAAAAAAGAAGGGAAAAAAAAGAAAGAAAAGGAGGTGAATGCATGTACTCAACTTGGCATCATAGATGAAGAAGGCGCCGTGCAGCTGAGTATAATTGAAACAATTTGAGAATGACCAAATATCATGTTGCTATTATCATCAATGGTGATCTGTCAAGTGACGGTGAAGTGACTCAATTAATTTCTAGAGCAATAAAAATAATTATAGAAATATAATCATATTATAATTAGACAAATTTGGGAGTAGCTAAATATAATGTAGCAGACTTGAGTTTGAAATAAATTACAACATAAGATTTTTTTTTGAAATGTACACAGCAACATTAAAGAATAGCATCAAGGTAAATTGACATGTAAATTTCCACATACTACATATGACATAATTAACAGATCAATACAAGTATGGTAATATGAGAGGCATTTATTCTGTATTGCCGATTAAAAACCCATGTCTTAAATTAATAGTATCATAATTTGATGTTTTCAATTGGTTCATTCCATATATTTCAGCCTTCTGTCTGCGATGTGCATTATTAACAAATACCATAACAGTGCAATTTCAGAAATTCTGTGCCTTAACATTTTCCTGCACATCTTTTGACACCAAGATTATGAAAATTGGTCCTACACGTTACCCTTGTTACCTCATCTTGACTTGAAAATAGCAAATTAAAAAAATTGACACAAAAGAATTCATGGTAAACTGAATTTTCATGTTTTTAAATGTAATAATTCATCACTTCCTATTCATGGTCAATTTCATTTTATCATGATATTGATCCAGATGAAACCCTCAAAAGTGTATTACTCATAAAACAAAGAAATAAACCGAAACTGAAAACAATAGAAATATAAATGAAATTCATTTTAAAACAACAAAAATACACAAGTGAAACGTTTGTTTCAAGCTATTTGCTAGTAAGCTTAATCATGATTAGGTACATGTTTTGGGTGTCTGCAAACGGGAGAGGGGGGAATGTTCTACATGTAAGTAACCAGAATAAAATCAAAGAAAAAAAAACTGAGACTAATATTTTCACTGAAAGGCTACTGAAGATAAAATACATTACATATAGCCCTCATTCTGTTATGGGCAAAACTTTCTGTTCAAGTCACCTGGAGCCAAATACATCATATCTACTATATTCAGAGTACTTCAGAAATCTCTAATATTGGGATTTTAATGTTTGCATTTTATTCATGTAGAGTAATTCTGAACCCAACATCCCCCCCCCCCCCCTCAAAAAAAGGAAAGATAAATGGAAGTGCAGAATAAAACACAGCTAGTCATTATAACATCTAAAGTACCCTACCTGAAGCCAAGATTTGAAGATGCAGTATATCCTTAACATCACATTTTCAACTAAAAAAATAAGTTTGGTTTGCTTCTTACTGCACCTAAAGTATACCTTAAGACCTCTTTCAGCCCAAAGAGCACATTATAACACCATATAAATTGCTTTGAACTACTGAAAATTTGAAGAAATGAGAGCAATGTTTTTACTGAAGGCTAATTAAGATGAAATATGTTCATGGAGCCTACATTATCAAACATATACTAATTTCCATTTTCCTTGTCAAGGTTAAAACTTTGTTTGAATTCACCTGTTGCCAACTACGTGTAGATTGGTCTGGTTGTCATAATTATTCAAGTATGTTTTCTACTAAGACTTCATAATGAAGTATTTAGGTAGCTTAGCGAAATGGAGTGGCACGAAAAGACGTGTCCAGAATGCAAACGGCAAAATTGTTGGTGAATTAAAAGTTAATATCTGACATATGCAATAACAATGTTGGTAATATTAAGCCTATTAATGGTAGTAGAGGTATCTGTACACTCTGTGTGGCTTAATGTCATAATTCTACTTTAATGCACTATAATTATGATTTTCAGCGATATGCATATGTTCTGGATGCGTCTTTTTGTGCCACTATGTTTCGCTAAGCTACCTTAGTAAAGAAACCTTGACACCCTATATCCCCCCCCCCCTCCCCTTTTGCAAAAAAAAAGGAAAAAAAACGAGTATAAATAAAAAAAATCTTCTATCACAACCAAATTCCTTTTATCTGTAGCCACCATCTCAATGTGAAGTTAATTTGCTAAACGTCAGGTTTAAGGCAACGAATCTGTATGTTATGCACAGCATATGTAGCACCCTCTTCATATTACATTTCTTTGTCTACTGGAAATACTATATCAACATAAATCATAACAGCACATTTAACCCTTTCAGGACAGGAATTATTTAAAGGCTAAATTGATCACATTTTGTTCTTCAAATTGGCAACATTAATATTTTTCTTTTAGGGCTGCATGGTTCTTATAAGGTGTAATGTCTTTGAAAACGATATACATGGTTAGAAATATGTTGATAAGTTGATAAAATTGCCAATTTTGATGAAAAAACAATGATTTTGAACCTCTCAATGTGTTGCCAATTTAAGGATTTCAAAGCTTATTCTCGTTTTTAAAATTCCTGGCATCAAACGCAATATGGTCATGCAACAAAAATTGACATAGTGTGTGTAGAAATTTTTGCTCTTTCTACTCATCCATCTGGTATATTTTTTAGAGCTCTGAATCGAAAGTTATTGAGCCAAACCACAAAATGTGGTCAATTGTCTTGAAAGGGTTAATAACAATTTTTTTTTTCAATTCAAGTTAGGTTTTATTATAAAAAGTATATGACAAAAGTCCAAAGACTAAAATGGTCATATTTACAGTAAAATACAACAAATATAAAAGAAGCTTGTGACATGCAAAATATCAATAACAAAGAAAAAAAGGGACTTAATAATGATCATAACAAAAATGATGAAGATATACAAATCAACTAAATTTTACAAGTATTGTTTTCCTTAAAAAGTAGATTGTGTTTTTAAAGAGACATATGTATAATAAATCAGATCCAATGGTAATTATAATAAATGGAATTGTGGTGAGTTAGAAAACCAGTGATGAAACAACAAAAGTAAGTAATACATGAACATGTATTATTCTAATACATGTATATGATCAATCTTTCCACTTGTATTCATCGCTACACCTAATGCACTGACATCGAGTACAAACACACACATACCTGAAAGGTTGATGCCTTTGCGTTCAATGTAGAGTAGAACTCCTCAATGAAATCCATTCTATCCATTCTATCCAGTGTCAGGTCAGTCAGGTTTGGCATGGAAAAAAGTACTCCTGCTAGGTTCTGTAATGAGGCTGCTGTTGGACACTTGACCTCGTAAAGGTAGAGACTTTGGACCTACAGAGAATGTGATTTAAAAAAGAGGAGGTAACCGTGTTCTGCATTCTTATTGCATTGACGTCGTGACGTCAATGCTCTGTTCTCGTTCGTGTTCTGCATTCTTATTCTTCTTCTTCTTCTTCTTCTTATTCCTGAGACCCTATTTGTTTTGCACGGGGTGTTTGTTATCACTGTTTAGGTCCTTTCCCCTTGTCCATTTTATTTCAAATTTCATATGCATGTTCCTTGGCATGTCTAGTTGTGCACTGAGGTCTTCGTTTTCCGAAATCACTCATGCATGACCGTCCAGGCGCCATTTTGTCCGTTTTGGGGCCATTTTCATGACTTTTGTTCTCCTTGCCTATCTCAGCTATCCTACATCCTACAGACTTCTAACAAATTCCTGTAAATAGTCCAAGAGTTGCTCATTACATTCTAATAAAAGAATTAATACGAAAAATTCCATCTTCACACTGTAGATTTAAGTCCGAAATCGGCCATATTGAAAAACGCTAAATTTCTTGAAATTTTCACTCCCGATTATTAAAAATTCCCATAACTTGGTCATATCAATTGATATCTGTCTCAAATTTTTACCATGTCTTGGTCTTGTCGTTGCACACATTCCTGCCAAATTTCATGCATTTCTGAGTACGCATTTTATAAACAGCGCCCTCTAAAGTTTTCAAAACGGCTCTCTTCATGTGGCCGTATCTCCGTCATGCCTGGGTAAACCCGTACCCTTTTTCGGATTTAGATACTTCAAGATATACCCTTTTCAGCCAAATCAAAAAATATATACCTCATCACTGACCGACTTTGGGAAAATTGCACTTGAAAATCACAATATTTAGATAAATGCCAAAATAACTTCAACTTGCTCTCAATTTGCCAACCTTTAACCTATGTCTTTGAAATTTGGTGGGTATGTGTATTTATGTATTTGACAACTGTCTGCTAAATTCGGTAAAAATAGCTGACGTCATCGCGAAGTAATTGCGAAAAAAACCGCAATTTACTATGCATTACATAATATTGCGTAATATGCTTATTTTAAATGGCGCGCTAGTTGCAGTCGGCTCACAATGACCGCAATAAAATGCCCTCGTCAGGGATGCAAAAAAAGATATATGGTCTCACAGAATATTCTGAATAAATCGCGATTGAAATCAGGTCATTATACGGATCCTGCACATGCATTACACGTATTGTCTATGGGGAAAATCGGTTTCCCAACTTTGGCCCCCTGAACGATCTTTATTTTTCTTGAAATTTGGCAGGTACATTCTTTGAGGCAAAATGAAGAGACTCTCGAAGCCGGATTTTTAAAATCTATCAAGCGCTTCGTTTTAGACGCAATTTTATATCCTACATAGATGCCACTAAGGAAGGAACTATGACGTGCCAAACGAGATATATATATGTCCGTTTTTCGTGCCTTTTGTTCGGCTTGCCTATCTCCACTATTCTAGATGCTACAGACTTCAAACAAAGTGCTATAGACAGTCCAAGAGTTGCTCTTTATTTAACTGTTTAAAGAAACTAAGGACAGAACTATGACGTGCGAAACGGGCCAGAATTTGTCCGTTTTTCGTGCCTTTCGTTCGGCTTGCCTATCTCCACTATTCTAGATGCTACAGACTTCAAACAAATTGCTATAGATAGTCCCAGAGTTGCTCTTTAATTAACTGTTCAAAGAAATACAAAATACAGACGTCAATGCATGCACATCGTTCTGATACGATTGCAGTTCTAGTTCTTCTTCTTTTTCTTCTTGTTCCTCAGACCCCATTCGTTTTGCACGGGGTGTTTGTGAGCTCTGTCTAGGTCCTTTCCCGTGGTCCATTTCAATTCAAATTTCGTATGCATGTTCCTTGGCATGTCTAGTTGTGCACTACGGTCTTCGTCTTTCGAAATCACTCATGCATGACCGTCCAGGCGCCATTTTGTCCGTTTTGGGGCCATTTTCATGCCTTTTGTTCTCCTTGCCTATCTCCACTATCCTTCATCCTACAGACTTCTAACAAATTCCTCTAGATAGTCCAAGAGTTGCTCTTTACATTCTAATAAAAAAATTAATACGAAAAATTCCATCTACACACTGTAAATTTAAGTCCGAAATCGGCCATATTGAAAAACGCTAAATTTCTTGAAATTTTCACTCCCGAATATTAAAAATTGCTATAACTTTGTCATATCAATTGATTTTTGTCTCAAATTTTTACCATGTCTTGGTCTTGTCATTACACACATTTCTGCCAAATTTCATGCATTTTTGATTACGCATTATATAAACAGCGCCCTCTAAAGTTTTCAAAACGGCTCTCTTCATGTGGCTGTATCTCCGTCATGCCTGGGTAAACCCGTACCCTTTTTTGGATTTAGATACTTCAAGATATACCCTTTTCAGCCAAATCAAAAAATATATACCTCATCACTGACCGACTTTGAGAAAATTGCACTTGAAAATCACAATAATTAGATAAATGCCGAAATAACTTCAACTTGCTCTCAATTTGCCAACCTTTAACCTACGTCTTTGAAATTTGGTGAATATGTGTATTTATGTATTTGACAACTGTCTGCTAAATTTGGTAAAAATAGCTGACGTCATCGCGAAGTAATTGCGAAAAAACTGCAATTTACTATGCATTACATAATATTGCGTAATATACTTATTTTAAATGGCGCGCTAGTTGCAGTCGGCTCACAATGACCGCAATAAAATTCCCTCCTCAGGGATGCAAAAACAAATGTATGGTCTCACAGAATATTTTGAGTAAATCGCGATTGAAGTCAGGTCATTATACGGATCCAGCACATGCATTACATGTATTGTCTATGGAGAATAACGGCAAAACGCTTTTGGCCCCCTAAACGATCTTTATTTTCCTTGAAATTTTGCAGGCACATTCTTTGAGGCAAAACGCAGGTCATCTCGAAGCTGGATTTTTAAAATCTATTAAGCGCTTCGTTTTAAACGCAATTTTATACCCTGCATAGCTAGTTAACAAAGTCTGCAAATACAGACTAGCATGTATAGCTCAATATAGAATGATCTGCAACCCATGACTCATGCCAAGTCAGTTATATTGATACCTACACATGAATATATGACTACAAAGATGTCTGTCTGCACAGTATCTTAATAAAGCTATATTATCTTATAAGTTTAATCTAAGAATACAATAGACGGAACTATGGCTGGCCATTTACGCCAAAGTTTTCATCATGGCCCATTTGGTTTGCATGCTTGTGATCACTGTCTAAGACCTTTCCCCTTGTCCATTTTGTTTCAGATTTCGTATGCATCTTCCTTGGCATCCCTTCTACGTCACTGAACTCTTTGTTCTCCGAAAGCACTGATGCATGACCGTCCAGGCGCCATTTTGTCCGTTTTGGGGCCTTTTTCATGCCTTTCGTTCTGCTTGCCTATCTCCACTATCCTACATGCTACAGACTTCAAACAAATTGCTATAGATAGTCCAAGAGTTGCTTTTTATTTAACTGTTCAGAGAAATACAAAATACAGACGTCAATGCATGCACATCGTTCTGATACGATTGCACTTTGCAGTTCTAGTTGTACATGTACAAGTTCCTAAACCCTAACCCTAACCCTAATCCTAAGTAAAAAAATTAGAATTTTTTTTGAAGCGGGGCCTATTTCACGATATTGCCCTGTAGTCTATATGTGGATTAGGACAATTGGAAAGTTTGGAATCAAAGGAATATGTTAGCTCACCCATCACAGCTGGCACCGGCAGTAAATATTGTCAACTGCGTCATCAACCATCCATGCCCATGACGCCAGCCTGCGCAGAATGTATGTATGTAGATGGTCAGTAGCCTACGAAGCCCCGTTAGGGCCAAATTGACAACGTAAAAAAAAAAAAAATATTACGTACGTACGTAATAATACTACGTACGTACGTAATATACTACGTACGTACGTAATAAATACTACGTACGTACGTAATAAATACTACGTACGTACGTAATAAATACTACGTACGTACGTAATAATACTACGTACGTACGTAGTATTTATTACGTACGTACGTAGTATTTATTACGTACGTAGGTAGTATTTTATTACGTACGTACGTAGTATTTATTACGTACGTAGGTAGTATTTATTACGTACGTACGTAGTATTTATTACGTACGTACGTAGTATTATTACGTACGTACGTAGTATTGATGACGATCAATGGCGGCGGCAGAAAGGGACAGACTCGTGCGTTTACATTTTGAAATTGGATTTACTCAGAGGGAAATACTGTATTATTTAATTTCCAAGCATAGAATAGTAATAAGCAACAGAACCCTAAAGTGCGTCTTAAAAAGCCTTGCATTATTTCGAAGAAAACCTTCAAATATCCTTGACGTTGCACTCTACATATTGAACATCCTATCAAATACTGCACGGATATCGTTGGATGCACGCAAAATGTTTGATGTATCTAGAGACAGGGGCGTCGATCCGTTTTTCGGATGGGGGGGGGGGGGGCAAGACAGTCTATCGTAACGATGATCATTTCCGCACTCAATTCAATCATCAACAGGGGCGGCGGTGCGTCTTTCAAAGTGGGGGGGGGGGGCACGAACAAAAAGGGGCACCAACAAAGGGTGGAAACAAGGCGGAAAATACCACTTCGATACATTAGTATACCGGTACATTCTGATCAATACACAACCGAGGATCATTTTCGACACGCTATTGTTTCTATCTTAACATGGTTCTAGATAAAACTACTTTGCAGTTGAGTGTAATAGCCTGATTATTCATTTGCGAGCGAGCAAAAAATTTAAGATTTATTTCTAACGCTGAAGGCAACGGGTGTTGAATTATATACAGCGATTTTCCTAATATGATAAGAAGATAATAGTAAATGCGAGCGAGCGTAGCGAGTGAGCTTTAGAAAAAATTTAGAAAAAAATTGTCCTCGTTCCTTTTATAATTTAGGAGCACTGTTCATTCTTGTATAATTTAGGGCATTGGGCCCCTCCTACCCCCTGCTCTACTGCCTCACTATTGTGCTGATATCAGTAGAGGAATGTATTATTATGAAGCCTCTCTGATTATTTGGAGCTATATGTATAAGGCTCCTTTGTGGACTTCATACATACCCATATACTTTTTATATACCAGTATCTACCGATGTCGCATTTATCAGAAAACAAAAGGGGCGCTAATTTCTGAGGTTGAAAGGGGGCACTCATCTGAAGGTAAAAAGGACACTTATTAGAAAGAAAGGGGGGCACTATACGAAGAAAAAGGGACTTATATCAGCTATGAAAAGGGGCACTTTTGGGGTACTTGAAAAAGTGAGGGGGGCACTGTGCCTCTGCCCACCCCCCCCCCCCCCCTTCCCCGGAGCGCTACCTCTGATCATCATAGCATTGATAAAGATATGATGGTAATTTGAACTTAAGTAAAGTATGCATATATCATGAACAGAAAATGGAATTAAAGATCACATGGAAAACGACAAAATGATGGGAAAATATATTTTACATAACAGCAAATTGAGTAGAGAAGATATAACACAAAATAATGGAAAAAAATAAACACTAATAAAATATGAAAAAATAGAGAAAAAACTGAATAAATATAAAAATTTAAACTTTGAATTGAATTATGTATGTTCAGAACGTTTTTTAATAGCGTCATGATTTTTTGGAACGCCTCTTAAAAACAGCTTCTCCACGGTTACATGACGCAGTAAAGATTAGAGAATTTGCGCGCGGAGTGCGCGGCGAAATTGAAGTCTGATCGTGTAAAACCTTTTGTATTTCATTGTTTGGAAGGTTTCATTTCCTGAGTTTTGCATCAGTTTTTTCCTTATTTCATCTTACACCTCCGGATTTATTGGGGGGGGGGGGGGGAATGATATGTTTTCCCCTCCAATATTTTCTTTGGGGGCAATCGCCCCCCTCCCCCCCCCCAAGATCGACGCCCCTGTCTAAAGGAAACGTACGCCTGAAGTACATCCATTCATTTTTTTTCCTTTTTATCTTTTTAAAGTGTGTTTAGCCTCAGAACACTTTCTACTGAGAAAACTCTAGTCTGTTTTGTTTTAAATAGTAGTAAGGGCAGATCAGATTTTTAGTTCTTTTTTGGTAATGTTAATGTCTTCCTATCTCTTTTGTAGACAAAATAGTGATTGGTTATTGAAGAACAGTAGAAGATTTGTCTGTTTTCTTGTGAAATGTAAAGAAAAGTATGGCACATCTGTTTGTCCCAAATGACATGCATAATTCATCTAATTCAGTTGAAAGGGATAAATCATTGTCCATTGTCAGTATTGTTTTACTGCAGTGTTGGAATAATTCCATGAAATACATGTTCACTATTTGATGGGGCAATTAGAGAAACAGAGTGTGGAATGTAATATTTCGGACAGAATTACCCAAATGCAGATTGCCATGTACAACTTCTATGTTTTGTGTCTTTACAAAGAGCTCAAATATTCACGTTCATTATCAATATATACATATATATATATATATATATATATATTAAATCTTTATGTTATTAGTGTATGTTTTTGTGAGTATTTGTGCAGCATGTTATTTTTAAAACATTTACATTTACATTTTTTTTTCCAAACATAAATTTAAGGGTTAAATACTATTTACCATTGTCTTAGGGTGAGTGAAATGCAAACCTGCTGAATTGAGGATTGAACTGTTGGTAATCTGATGTGTCTGTACTGTGTGTGCAAGGAACTGACATAAAAAGTCCACGAAAAATTGTCTTACATTGAAGATATCTGACTTTCTGTGAGAGCATTTCTAATGAGGCGCTTTCGCGGTAATATTTTCCTTCTATTTTCATTCATATCTTTGCCTTTGTAAATCTCTTCGACTTGAAAATTTCAAGAGATTTTTCTCAAACAATGGACAATTGAACTGATATACAAGTTAACAAGTTGACTGATTGACATGCCAAACTGTTTTAAATTGTAACTTTAAAGTTGACAACTCACTCTGAAGTTGATTGCATGGAAACCTCGCAATTTGCCTGCATTTTGTATGCATGCCGGTTATGGTTGCATATATGTACGAAGCCCCAAAAGGGGCGCTGATTCAATTTTTCAGATGGGGGGGGGGATGTCAGGCTCAGTCTGACACTGAATTATGTAAATATTTTCATGTTTGCTACATGTATTTTGCAAGACAAAACAGTTCAATCTCCTTAGGCCCAATTCAAAAATTAATCTTTGGGGCTCCAGCGTCAATAAGTAAAAGTCACGTTCTTCTGAGAAACAATTTTTTAAAATCAGAAATGGCGCACCCGGGGCAGGGGGCACAGTGCCCCCACACTTTTAAAATGCCCCTTTCTCTCTGATAGGTGCCCTTTTTACTACTGGAAGTACCCCTTTCCCCAATAAGTGCACATTTTCCCCTTCTGATAAGTGCCTCATTCTAAATCTGTTAAGTGCCCCTTTTCCCCAATAAGTTCACATTTCCCCCTTCTGATAAGTGCCTCTTTTTAAATCTGATAAGTGCCCCCACTTTACTTTTGATAAGTGCCACTTTTACTATCTAATATATGCCCTATTCCTCTTCTCACAAGTGCCCAATTTTCACCCCTTGTAATGCCCCTTTCCACCTCTCATAAGCGCACTTTCCTCATCTAATAAGTGTACCCTTATCCCTATATTTCCCTTTGTTTCTTACAAAAAGTGCCATATCTAGCTTCAAGAATCAGTGCGGCTTTATGTAGCAACATGTACCTACCCATATTACTACAACTACAATGTAAGCCAGCGGAGCTGGAAGCAGAGTGGGACAATGCTCATCCCCCCCCCCCCCCCCGCAAAGGAATTCATATTCCGTAACTTACACAAAATAAGGTCAATATTTTCAGAAAATGTCCCAAGACTAGTAGGCCTATGAAATCAAGCAGATACCATAATAATGTTGATATCTCCTAAAGAAAAACGACAGGGTTAATGTAAGAAATGAAAGATCATTCAAGATCATTCGACATTTCACCCAAATTAATTTGTTGTCATTTTCATTATATCGCTCTGAATAATGCATAACAACATGAACAACATTAGTTAAGATTTAGTGACTCGCACGTGCATCATTAGACAATTGCACACACAACTGCTAATTGTGGAAACTCAAGCTGAAGCAGAACCATCATAAGAAGGTGCTTGATAATAATACCACTGTTGCTTTATATGCACCCCTTGCAGGTGCCCTCAGGTGTCCTTTTTTGTTGGTACCCCCCCCCCCCCCCCACTTTGAAAGACACTCCGCTGCCCCTGGCGCAGAACTTAAAAATTAGGGGAGAAAGCAGATTTTGTGAAGAAAAAAAAAAGGTTAGACGAAAATCGGACATATAACAAAATAACATGTGATTTTTTTTAAAGACATGAATAAATATGAACAAAAATGAAAATCACTAGACAACTTAGTCATGAGTTTTGACGTCTTTCCCTCACGACCACTCAGTGATCTCTACGTAAAAAAAAAATTATATAGAGATCAGTGCTGACGAAAAAACAATTCTCTGTTTACTACAGGCCTATTAATAAAACATTTTACGTTTTGTCCAAGAATAGGCCTATGATTTCTTCATAAATTGAATGCAATTATATTTTACTCATATACTTTTGCATGTGTGTGTTAATACAGAAAAAATGAATTTCTTGATATTAACAGCATGAAAATATAAATTAAAAAAAAAAAAAACAATGACTAGGAATATGTAATATTTTGAAAGCAGTCTCACTGACCTTTTCCCCGGATACATGTAAAAACATATTACTATAAATCGTCTATAATTAGATTCAAGTTATGAGGAAATCATATTCTGGGACATAAATTGAGGATATGAAGGCCAATTGACGGCTTGTGATGAGGATATCAGACGTTACAAATTCATGACAAAGTGGTCAGTTTGTGTAGTGATTTTCTTTGTTTTCAGTAGTTTTCAGCGTTTCATAACTTTCAGACTATACAGTGTCAGATAGTTTTTAGAGTTATAAAGATTCATAACTTCATTTTGTTCGATTTTACTCGCGAACAAAGTCGAACTGCTTTATTCTGTTTTGATTTGTATCGGGACCGGACTTGCCGCTGGGAAAATGAAGCGACAGTGCGACACACATACATATCCACCATATCCACCAATACACGTCACACACACATCACACAAATGTTGAGGATTCTTCACACTAGACAAACTATACAGCCCACAAGCTCACAATATTGTGGCAAATCAACGGGAATCGACGGATAATAATAAGGCAGCTGTGTAATTTCAAAATGTGGATATAGACCTTTTTCACGTATTATTTATTACGTACGTACGTAGTATTATTACGTACGTACGTAATAAATATTACGTACGTACGTAGTAATTATTACGTACGTACGTAATATTTTTTTTTTTTTTACGTTGTCAATTTGGCCCTAACGGGGCTTCGTAGTAGCCGGTCTACATTCGGGCGATTGCCAGCGCAGCACACTCACTCGAGTTAGGTTAACTGAAGCTGAACCAAACTTTGTTGCCTTGCATGTGTTTACAAATACAATTACTTTTCTTTTGTCTTTGGTAGATTTGTTACAAACTGATACTGGTAACATCCATCGTCACATTGGAATAAAATAAGTTCCCTAGGATAGAGCGTAGAGAAACAATCTACAAGGAAGCAGGAAGTTAAAAATTGCATAAAAAGAACTTTCACCAAACTAACTACGCAAACCATCAACCACACCCAAATCCTGCGCGCGCATACGATGCGGAGAAATCCCGCAGCTCGGGGAATCCCCGAATATTACGTGTCTATGCCATATATATGCCAGCCATGGATCGGAGTGCCAAATTAACGTCGGTATATCAGATCTAGCTGATTGAAAACGATTTAAAAAAAACAAAACAGAATATGCATTAAAGGTTCCCTTTTATGGAATTACAAAGGAACTTCAATTAGTAGACTTTTCTACTGTGAATCCAAATCTGTCAACCATTTTACCTGAATTCCATTCATTAATCTGTAAACTTGAAAATAAAAAATTAATTGGGAACGCCCCTAAAAATTTTGGAAAATCGGTCCAGCGATCGATGACGTCATGTGACGTCACACTCAGAATGCTTGACTCCACGCAAGCTGAAAGTGTGTGTGTAGGCTATTGAACTTCGTGTAGATCCTAGCTTCGACTTCCGTGTAGATCCTAGCTTCGACTTCGTGCCATTACAGCCCTTCATTTTAGTTTTTTTTAAATCCTATATCAACGAACGATAACATCTTCTTCAGACAGAAGAAATAAAAGAGGAATTAGGGGCACGGCCGTATTTGTTTGAACCAGACATGTCGGATTCTGATTATATGACAGAGACGTCCCTGATTTCAATAACGGAGAAGATATCGACGGGAGACTTGGGAATTATAACTAGTAATTCCTTTTGATAATTAGATTGCCGATTAAATTTTAATTTACGCATATCCACCAATTATGAATCTTGTTTGCGCTTGCAAAATGCCCCAGTCCTGATGAGGCTGAGCTGATAGCTGATCGAGGCAGTGAGCTCGACGTGCGCAGGTGTACACGCCGTGCCGTTCGGTCGTTCGCCTGCTGACCCTGCCTGGCCTGGGCTTGGGTAGGGTTTTACTGGTGCATGGGGTGGTAGCGTTTTGTTTCTAGTAAATTCTAACATTGATATCCAGAAAACCCTTAGCTCTCCTGTTACCTTGCATGTTTTCATTGTGCTGCTATGAATAATAAGTACCGGTAGACTAAGTTAGTGTAGGTACAGTGATAGTTGATCAATAGATATATGATCAATAGATACCGTAGATCAAGTTTGATTTTGGGGATGGCATCTTGCTTCAGAGACGGCCTCTTCTTGATGCCAAACGCCGCATGCAGCCCCGTACTATCGAGGAAGTCCTCCGCACAAATGTGCTCGGAACACACGGACACTGCGGTCACTCGGCCCCTTCCAATTGACGCGAGTTAGTTTCACTTTTGAGGTCCATTTTCTTCTAATATTTGGGTCTTTGAGGAATAAATGTAGACTTACACCCTCCTTTGTGATGTTGCTGCAACCTGCAAAGACACAGCGTTGCGGCATACTTCGATTTAGAGGTGGTTTTCGAGGTGGTATATAACTGCAAGTTAGTTTGCACGCGTGATATATGCAAGATATTGTAAACAAGCACCGGCGATGTCGGTTTGTGACGTCACACGTCAATCATGCTCGAAGAACGAGAATTCGGGGTTTAAAAGGGGGCGGAGCTTAGCAGACTTGTTTAGGCCTGAATACGTGGGGAAAATATTATTTTAAAAATATTCAGATACGTATTCATTGCAAACGGATGTCATTTTTCAATTTAGATGAGTATCATGTACAAAATAACAAGAATTAGAATTTCATAGAAGGGAACCTTTAAGTGACCATAATCTGAAGAGAATAATCATTTTCTTTACACATAACTGTTCAGTTTTATTTCTTACTCCTTATTATTGTCCAAAATGTAGCGATATCTAAATGTGAACTATTCAGGAAGGGGACAAAAAGAGTTTTTGTCATTTTTTTTTTTTTCGATCAAACCTACAAAAATAACACAAAACAAGATGCTACATAAACACTACGTGAAGCAGCAAAGCAACAAAGGCTTTCAAGATTGTTACATTTTAAATGCTTTAAATTTAAAAACATATTTCCTTTTGTCCTGGATTGGAGGCAATGAGTATATATTTGTCCCCGGGGGGGTACTCAGATTATAATCGGACGGGGGTGTGCGGCTGAGAACTCCAGACCCATACCCACATCCAAGGGTCCTTTTGCTGTAAATAGGCACCCATGTCTAAGGATTTTTTGTGAAAAATGGACCCATGTCTAAGGATTTCCCGGACAAATGAGGGAGAAAAGAGAGGAAAGAAACAAATGATAAGAGCCGGGATAAGAGACCCATGTCTAAGGATTTTTTGGGGAAAAATGGGACCCATGTCTAAGGATCTTTTTAATGAAAAGGGGACCCATGTCTAAGGATCTTTCTTCAAAAAGTCACCCTTCCCAGCGGCACATCCCCGTATACCCAATATACGTGAGTACCCCCCCCCCGGGTATTTGTCCTGCAATTCAATTATGCATGTAGGACTACATACATACATACATCCTTACACTCTTTCTACATGCATACATGCAGACATACAAAACAGGATGAATGCGACTGCATCTCCTTTTTGCCTCCGCCTAAATTCAGTTGATGGCTCAAACTGACCTTGAAATCTTGTGATAACCAGAATAAAAAGCCTCTAATTATACATGTTAATTGAACTCTTTTACATTTGACCTTACACCTTATAACCCAGTGGCGGATCTACGGGGGGGTTTAGGGGGTTTAAACCCCCCCCCCCCTTGGGCTGCCAAGTAAACATTTATTTGGGCAAAAAAGAGAAAAAAATAGAGCATGCAAGTATGCTTAAAATCGCAAGCTAGCAACCCTGAAAATGAAAAATCTCCCTACTGAAGGAGGGGGTATACCCCCCTCCCACACCCTCCCCCCTCACTCGCTTCGCTCGCTTCCAAGTAAACATTTATTTCGGCAAAAAAGAGAAAAAAAAGAGCATGCAAGTATGCTTAAAATCGCAAGCTAGCAACCCTAAAAATGAAAAATCTCCCTACTGTAGGAGGGGGTATACCCCCCTCCCACACCCTCCCCCCTCGCTCGATTCGCTCGCTTCCAAGTAAACATTTATTTCGGCAAAAAAGAGAAAAAAATAGAGCATGCAAGTATGCTTAAAATCGCAAGCTAGCAACCCTAAAAATGAAAAATCTCCCTACTGTGGGAGGGGGATACCCCCCTCCCACACCCTCCCCCCTCGCTCGCTTCGCTGGCTTCCAAGTAAACATTTATTTGGGCAAAAAAGAGAAAAAATAGAGCATGCAAGTATGCTTAAAATCGCAAGCTAGCAACCCTAAAAATGAAAAATCTCCCTACTGTGGGAGGGGGGATACCCCCCTCCCACACCCTCCCCCCTCGCTCGCTTCGCTCGCTCGGGCTCAGTCTCTACGCTCCCTCGCAATACCCAGCTCAGCTCAGCCCCTCAAACTCCCTCCTTGGAAAAAAGCTAGATCCGCCCCTGTAACCCAAGTCTGATCCCTTTATCTCCTCCTAGTCGTGAATACAAAATAGTTGAGATATGGTGATAACAGAGGTAAAAAAAAATTAATTTCACATACATCTGTATGTGAAAATGAATGACCTCTATGATCTGTCACCTTTGACCGACATGAAAATCTAATCAATTCGTCTCATTATGGTGATGCATACTAGTTCCAAGTTTGAAGTTAATGGATCAAATGGTTCTTGAGATATCACGTTAAGGCTAAAACCTGCAATTTCAGAATTTACCTCTATGACCTTTGACCTCTGACCTACTTATCCCAAAATCTAACCAGATTGTCTATGGTGAAACGTACTAGTAAAAAGTTTGAAGTTCACTGACCTCAAAGTGGTTCTTGAGATATCACGTTAACAAGGCTAAAACCTGCAATTTCAGAAATTGACCTGTGACCTTTGACCTCATACCCCAAAATCTAATCAGATCCTTTCTACGGTGATACATACTAGCACCAAGTTTAAAGTTTATACCTCAAATGGTTCTTGAGTTATCACGAGAACAAGGCCAACACCTGAAATTTCAGAAATTGGCCTCTTTGACCTTGATTTTGACCTACATACCTCAAAATCTAATCAGATCGTCTTCCTATGGTGATACATACTAGCACTAAGTTTTAGTTTGAAGTTCATACCTCAAATGGTTCTTGAGTTATCACTAGAACGAGGTGAACTGAAATTTCAGAAATTAGTCTCTGTGACCTTGACCTTTGACCTACATACCCCAAAATCTAATCAGATCGTCTTCCTATGGTGATACATACTAGCACCAAGTTTAAAGTTCACACCTCATGTGGTTCTTGAGTTATCGCTAGAACAAGAAAGTGGGATGGACGGACGGAAAACTCGAAAACATAATTCCTCCGGCACCACCTTCGGTGGGCAGAGGCATAAAACTATGCATACATACATAAACACATAAATACAATCATACTTTCACCCATACATACGTACATACACACATAAAGGAGGATAATTTGTTTTTTACTAGGCCTACTTTTTTTTTCAAATACGATTTTTATTCACACTTTACAACACAGCTTTATGCAGTACAATTTTATACAATATAGGCCTACTTATGTACATGTGCAACCTTTCATAAAAAGAGCTTTTTACAGAACTTCATAGTTAAAATATCCTTCTAAACATACATGTATGCAATACTGTATGTATTCAAAACAAGTCTCCCTAATATTTTCAAGTCCATTATATTACTTGATGGTTACATATCATATGTGAGAGCACTTTTACATCAAGTTAATGCTATTCTGGCTTACAGCAGCTATTTTATTGAATTTTCCATAGTTTTTGTAGCTATCACTATATAAATTCAGTATTAAAAATGTGCTGCTCCTTTTAATCCATTCAAATGCAGATTTTTAATCAATATAATACTCTCTATGAAGTGAGTCTGTTACATTCATGAACATTTGGTAGTGATATGATCTTTCTATTCCAATTTTTTAGACATTTCCTCATTTAAATTATCACATTCAAGTCAATCTATTTCATATGTCATAATAAAATATTATGATGCACTGATACAATCATAATGGCACCTTGGCACTGTTCACATTCATATATTATGGAATTTAGGCTAGCTTGTAGGCATCTGCTTCTTGGACCTTTACAAGCTAGCCTAAATTCCATAATAGTATCAACATACTGAATGATTATCATTCTAACAATTCTTAAGCATTCATCAGAATTGAGCTTATATTTGGCAGTGACTTTATTAACCAGATATCAGGCAACCATGATGATATACTTTTACAGTTGCTTAACCCTAAGTTTATGTATTTGTTTGTATTTGAATAGAATTTCAGTATAATGATTCTCATATTTATGTATGAATTTGTTTTTCTTTTTATGTCCATTTATATCTTTTTTGTAACCTTTTATACATGTATATTCTGTGCAATTCGACTTTTGGTCGCCAGTCAGAATCTAATAAAGACCTTTTTCAATCAATCAATCAATCAATGAAGAGTTGTGATTAAAGCTACCTCCAACAATCAAAAGCAAAGCAACTAGACTTTCGACCAATCTTGGTTTTTTTTTTTGTTGCTTTGCTTAATGTCTTTGTTTTACTCTGTCTATATTAATAACCGTTTTATCATTATGGCCCTTATTCTTAAAAAGCAGTCAAGGTTAAGCCTGGTTTAACATAGGCTGCTGATTTATGGAAGGCCATTAGTCAGCCCTTAACTCCTGTATAAATTACAATATTTATGTAAAAAAATAAAGAAACAAAATTATTTTTTGACATGAATTGAGCATCAGAATTCTTTCGTGACAAACTTTTGTATTTGCGTTTAGTTCCAAAACCATGATGATTAGTAGATCAAAAGAGGGTGACATTTGGCACTTCATAACTCGTTGGACTTAATCTACACACTTACAATGTATGTAGGCAGGTTTTGAGCCTGGCTTAAAGTCAGGCAGCTTTCGAGAATATGGGCCTATATCTCTATCCCTCTCTGTCACTTTAGCCTATGTGTCTGCAGTCATACCCCACAATATGATATCTCCAAGATTCAAAACCAAAGGCATTAAAGGGATAGTCCACCCTGATTACAAGTTGGTTTTAAAAGAAGCAGAAAAATTAAAGAAACAGATCAGTGTAGGTTTGAGCAAAATCCGATAAGAAATAAGAAAGTTTATGAATTTTTGAAGTGGTAATCAATCAGACACAAATTGGCAACTCCGTGACGTATCTTGCGAGCTCCTCTCCCATTTGCCCTGTACCCAAAAAATCATTAATTTCCATTTTCTCTAAAGGAAATATTCAATCATACCTGCACCTTAGATATAATCATTGCTCATATGTTTTTACACAAAACCTGTATGAAACAAATATATATTCCTTCATAAACACTAAGAAAATGAAAATTTTATGAAATTTTCTGTACTGAGCAAATGGGAGAGGAGCTCGCAAGATACGCCATGGAGTTGCCAATTTGTGTTTGATTGATTACACCTCCAAAAATTCATAAACTTTCTTATTTCTTATCTGATTTTTCTCAAACCTTCACTGATCCGTTTCTTTCATTTTTCTGCTTCTTTTAAAGCCAACTTGTAATTAGGGTGGACTATCCCTTTAAAGGCAAGTCCTATTTGACCTATAATGATAACTATACATTGATATCCCAAAGATTATGTGGAAACGATATGGGAAATCAGTGTTGCAGGTCAGTTGTCATTGATTGACACGTATGCTAATGAGCCTCCAGCATCGATTTTTAATTGGTTAAACCTTTCCCATATAAACTCCCAGGCCAGTATTCAATTCAAAACCTGCATTAAAAGTAAGAATTTTACTCATCATTTGGCATGGCTAAGTAAAATGTCTCAACTTGTAGTCAGATTGCATCTAATTATTCTACTTTTACGCAGAAAGGCAAAATAGCAGCCCCAATGATGAGCAATGAATGTGTCGCATTAAATGCGCGCATATATAATTTGCTTGTAATTGTACACTGCAAGAATGCCCAACGTATGTATTAGAGCTAGCCACATCCATGCCAGTAAGGAATTGGCTTGAGTCTGCGTGCTAAAGAGCTGTCTAAGGTAAAATACTTAGATAAAAGATTTAACTAAATACTAAAATTGCTTAAGTACCAGTATTTTTCCCGAGCTGAAAACTAAGTAATTCTTAATTATTATTCACCTTTATTTCACATCTCTTTCAAAAGTAGCAATACATGAATACAAGTAAAACACTCACATTTCAAGCTCAAGTACTGAACTGAATACAGGGCCTGGAAACTGATTTCACAGTTAGCATTATCTTCACTGATCCAAACTATCAATTTCACTCGGCATATGTCTAGGTTACTCAGCGATGTCTTGCATGTCACTAATTCCTTTCTGATTTCTTTGTGCCTTCTTTCAAATTTTCTTTCAGTCTAGTCTGTATTAATCATACTGTTCTACCTTTTTATAATAATCATATTCATTAGCATTAACAATAGGTTTATTCATATCCCTTCGCGTGTGTTCTTGTCTCTCAGCTTTGTTGAGCACGCAGTCTGTATTTCATATTCCATATGCGTTTATAACATTCATATTCATCAGTATCACCAATAAGATAATTCACATTAATCCGCCTATTTGTCTTCCAACTTTGCTTAGCCTGTAGTCGGTATATCCCCTGAAATAGGAAATCTTTAATAATCATACTCATTATCATTACCAACAGGTTTATTCATATCTCTTTGCATGTTAGTCTTGTCTTTCAGCTTTGCTTGAAGAAGGTTTTGCTCCACCACCCCTATCCTGACATCCATCTGGATAACCTCGTTCTTGAGACGCTGTAGAGCTTGCTTGATCTTCACCAACGGAGCTGAAAGATAAACAAATAATTAGTTCGCCATCATTCAACAGAAACCACGGTCTAAGCTTTCCTACATATAAGGCGTAAAAAATTCAAAATAGCAAATAACGTGTAAGTCCTGCTACAGTCATACCCACTGCAGCCAAAAGAACCAATCTATTTAATTGTGACTATCTCACAGATGAAAATATTTCTGAACCCTCCACGCACAAATAATGTTCTATTCATTTGGATAAAACAAAAACACAACGAAGGAATGGGAATTTCCACAGGAAAATAGTGTATCTAAAGGAGGGAACTGACAAGTGTGGCTGGACAAAACACACTGAGCTATGTTGACCTCTTATTGCTTTCAGAGAAAATTGAAGAAAATGGTTATCAATTAATTATTATTGATTAGACAAACTAGATGCACCGAGAAAAACACATTTTTACCAAATCTATGACCTTTGACAACACTGGGTATTTAAATTTATCTAAGAAATTCTAAACTTACATCCATCAGTCATGCTTGATCCTCTTTCTTCCATCTCTTGTTTTATCCTTTCTAATTCTTCTGTCACTTCAGCAAGTTGTCTGGTTCTTTCAGTCACTCCTCCACTCGCCTGCCTGTACTGTTCCTTCACCTGGACAATGGTCATGAAAGTAAGAAGGTAAAATGAAGATAATATGAAGGTAATATGAAGGTAACATGCAGATAATATGACAGTAATATGAATGCAATATAAAGGTAATATAAAGATAATTATGTGGTTCTGTCAGTCACTCCTCTACGTTTACCTGCTTTAACTGCTTCATCACCTGCTCACAAAAGTAAGAATGTAATATGAAAATAATACAACAGTAACATGACAGAAATATTAAAGCTAAATTATGGGAATATGATGGTAATACGAAGGTAATATGATGGCAATATGAAGCTAATGTTATGGTAAAAAGAAGTTAATACAAGGGTACACTCATATGATTGTAATCTATAGCTAGTGTGATATGACGGTAACATGAAATTTTTATGACAGTACAGTATTATGAAGGTAATATGAAGCCAATATGACAGCAGTATGGTGATAACGTGAAAGGACATGATGGTGGTATGATAGTAACATGAAGATAATATGACAGGAATATGAAGGTTAATGAGATAGTAATTGGACAGTAATATGAAGATTAATATGATGGTAATAAAAATATGGAGAAGATTTGGAAAGACAGGGGGAAAAAAAATGCCCAGGAGGATCTGCACTGCAAGACTACCTTACAATTCAGATCTCATGGGGTATTTCATCTGGCTGAAAATTCTATCTAAACCCAATAGATCTGTTCACAAATATATTCAAATTTTATGCGTACTTTTAAAACAAAGGTTGTTCTTGACAACCTGAAAACTTGTCAAGGGCTTGTCGGACATAGCAACAAGTAATGTTTGCAAACTGAATTCCAAGTATTGTAGTTCATTCATTAATAACAGGTTGATGGAATACCCCGTTACTGGGTCCCCAGGAAAGAAACATCCATAAATTTGAATAACTTTGTGAACAGGTCTATTGCAATTTTTTTTCTCCCCAAAATGGGGTGACAGTCTGGATCAAGAGGGATGAGGTAACCTGATGAGGTAACCTGAAGACTTACCTCAGCTAGACCATCTTGTGTGCCTCTGAAGTCCTGTAGGAGGTGCTCTAGCTGGTTGTTGATGTATTTCTCCCTGCTGCCTATCTTCTCTAACGTCCTTGTAATCTCCTTGTGCAGTTTATCAAGGTGACCCTGACGTATCAAGAGAGCAAATTTTTTTTCTTTCAGAAATTAAGCCAAGTTGTTTTGTTTTATAAATCAGAACCTTGGCCTAGACCAAAAAATCTATCTCCTCTCGTTGGCCTCCTTATATACTGTACTGACATTCATCGCTCAGTCCCTCTACAAGGTGAATGTCAGTAACGTATAAAAGAAGGCCAACAAGAAGAAAGATTTATCGGTCTAACTCCAACTATGACAATCAGGGTCTGGATTTACTTTCTCATGTCCCGCACACTGATTTCCCAATGTGGACAACTTTTGTAAATATTTTGTACATACCTAGAACTTGCCTGAGGTAAGTCAGAAAGTTGGCTAAAGTGAAATCATGTCATAATTATTTCTCCAATAAAAGATATTTGTACTCTTACATTTAAGACTATCTACTGATGGATTTCTGCTTCAAACAGTCTGTTTTACATTCTAAAATACTGAATTTCTGCAAGTATTTTTCCTCCCAAACCAATGGTCATGTTTGCGATTGCGATTGCAAACTTGCGATTGTGATCGCGGATCGTGATCGCGCACATGATCACCGTCTCTTTGGGAACCCTGAACGATCTCAAATGATCTCTGAAAGACCCCCAACAGATAATCAGGGTAGAATCTTACAAGCACGTTCTAAAGATCAAGGCCCTGTTTCATAAAACTTGTCATCAATGACAGGTTGCAATAACTGTTATTAGCTACTGAAATCCTTGCATCTGATTGGCTGAGAGCAAATTTGTCAGTAAAAATCACTGACAAGACACTTGATGAAACATCCACCTGAGAAATTCAGGAAACCAACTAAAAAACGCCACTAGACCTACAAGTGGCGCAGACAACAGACGGACATTAAACTGAAAATAAACCGACAATACCTTGCAGAGGCCCAATATTTTGTCTATCAGCGATTCGTTTGGGGTCAATTTGATGGTCATGACTCGGGTGTCATGACTCACACCTTGCTTCAAACTACAATTTCTGTATTATATATGGACAATACATCTTGATTCTTGATCTTGAATTGAATTTAGCTTACCTTCGTTTCAGAGAGAGCAGTCTCAATCCCATCCTTGTGTTGATGCATCTGATCAACATGTGTCCTCCAATCCTTGTTATCTGTTCTGATGTGGACCTTTAAGCAGACCGTCAGACAAAGAGTGTCACATTACTGTATCATTACATACACAACTTTAAAAATACTAAACCTGAGCTTGTTATACTATTATTTTCATTCCTATTGTTATGCAATTCTTTGACAAACCAAACACAGAGATATTACGCCTTGCTGAATCCTAACCGTATAAGAATGATTGTCAGTTGCCACAGTAGTTCTTATTATGATTGTATATACACACCTACACATTTTTAAACCTAAAGCTAACTGAATTCACACCCCTCCCCCTCTCTCTCTCTCCCTCTTTCTGTTCTTTTTTACTGCTCTTCATAATGCTCCTTTATAATTAATTGTATCATGTATGACCACTTGTAGACAACACATTAATGTCAAACGTTTCATTTGGAAAGCTCTGAATATGCCATTTGCAAGATTGGCAAAATTTTGATATTTCACAGTACTCTTTGATAATGCAATACTGTATACACCATATATTTCGCGGGGGTTTATTTTCACGAATTGGAGTGGGTCGCAAATTTAACACCAAGCTAAAATATTGCCAACATAAATAGTCAGTTGAATTTGTTGTCTCCTTGTCAGAAATTCACCACTTAGCTTTGCAAAAGTACATCATTGCTGTTTGAAGATCTGAGAATTTCCCGACCGCGAATTCAACCACTCGCAAAATAGTCTGGCTAGTCCAAATTGCGAAAATTTATGGCCGTGAAATTTATGGCGTATACAGTATTTAATGAGGACAATACAGGACAGCCTACTGTAAAATCAGAAAATTTTGCAAATTGTTAAAAGTAGCCCTAAAAAAAGTAGCCCTTTTAACAGCAAGATACCTTTTCAGATGGCAAAAACTACATACTGTGATGCAAATCTGAACAACTCGCAAAAGTTTTCTGGTTTTCCAGTGCTCAAAAGGGCCATCCTCGCTTGTAAACATCGCAATGCAAAATTCCAAACTCCGCAGAATTAGGGATTGTAGCGTGCCTGCGCACGTTTTGTTCCCACCTTGCTGTGCGATCTGATACCGTGCGAACCAACAATGCCGATTATACGTACAGATTTTACTGTCCAATTTAGAAAAACAAAAACGCACAAAACTCGGTGGAGTTACAAACTCGACAAAATAAGCCACTTCGTAATTACATTCATTTGTACCATGTACCTATTAGGAACTGGCTTATTTCGCTGGTGAGCATGCACGTATGTTTGTGCCACTCACTTCGAGAGCAGGGCCATTTTGAAACGGTCCAGGGTGACGCAGCACTACGCTAGGGATATTTCGCACTCGGCGCAAAATCGAGTTAGCCAAGAAAGCTGAAATGATTGCAAATACTTGTAAGAATGTTTGCAATGAGTGATCTTTAAAACCGACAATTTTCAGGATAAGTTGATTAGAATGTGTAAAATAGTTACCGGGGAGATAATGATAAAATTTTATGCGGTGAAACTCTACGAAACATGAAAAAGAAAGACTTTATTGAAAGGTCTGTTGTGAAGCTGCACGATGCCGAGTCTGCACTCCGGCCGAGCAACCCCGACCCCCCTATTATGTTTAAAGGGTATTGGCGAGTGAAAAATCGGGGGGTGTTGCTTCTAGCGTTGATATCGACAAGACGTGCTGGTTGTGAAAACAGTTTATTGTACTTTGTAGCCATACAAATCTTATACCCCTTGCCAAACACGGTCCATGTGATAGACAATACTTCAGGAAGAAAGGTTAAAAAATGGTTTAAAAGGAAAAAATTGCATAATGAAACTATATGAATAATTTGAATATTTTTTTTGTGGAAACTGGAAAATTAACCTGTAAATGAAGCTTAGACTGTTATGAATGGGATTTTACTAGAGTTTGAGTGAATGTAGGTAACTATAGGCTACATATGAATTACTTCTACCTGAAATTCATTTGAATGATTTTATATCCTCAAACATCTGGTCTGAAACAATAGTCCGGAAAGCAAATATGCATGCGTCCCCCGTTTAAAAATGTTGCAGCCCACAAAGCGCCTACTCGCTGTGTAGTTAACGAACATACATGAATGACCCTAATGATGCATGTTCTGTCTAATGGATGCATTGTGAGACAGCCGTTTCATTTCAAAAGCAGCGTTACCTTCAGGGATGGTGTCACCCTCTCGACCTCTAACCTCCACTCGTTGGCATCAACGGATGATTCCATGATTTCCTCAGGTCTTGAGCTCTCAGCTGTCTCCTGTCACCAGGGTCAAAGGTTAAACAAAGGTCAAATATAGGTCCCATGTTTCACATAATCAACTAATTTTATCCAAGTTCTAGGAGAGCAATTATATACCGCATTTGTCACGAATTTCAAAGGACTTAGGGCTTTAAGTCTACTCTGAAAATAAATCTTTTACATAAGACTATAAGACTACCAATGCATCAACTTGGCATCTAGCCCAGTTTGACCAAGTTCCAAGGCAATTGAGCTAGCTACTTATCAATACTGTCAATCCAACAAAAAAATCATTTAATGCATTATATATTCTGAGGAAAATCATTATTTTGTCTCTGCTGTAGGCCCAATGCGGAAATGAACAAATAAAGTGAAAGTCTTGAATATTCCTCATGCTCAATGCTCTGTGTTTTTCTCTGCCCTGCTACCCTACATCATCGGTCTTGACAAATAACTTTTGCAAAATCAACATAAAACATTCATATTACAAGCAGACATTGGATCGAATTGTCCCATTAACAATTTAGACAACCCATATTGTCTGAGGATATATCGTCGTCGTATTTTTGCATTTACCATGAGTGTATTTCTCTTTCAATGAATTTGAACAAATCTCTGTTCACCTGTTGTGTTGATCTTCTTTAAATAAACCAGACGGGTCATTCCACGGGGTTGGGGCAATTTTTGTGACATACCAGAAGTAAGGAACTATGTCTCCTATCAACCATAACAATGTTTGCTAAAAATTGAGTTCAGCGTAAATAGCATAGCCACTTATGTTGAGAAGTACTCTAGCTTCATGGTGAATCAATATGGTAGACCAAAACTGGATGTAAAGTTATATAAATGTGATGTCCATGTAATGGTTGTAAAAAGAGAAATGTAATTTAAGCAAAGCTTTGAAAGAGTACCAACGTAAACACGAATAATTCTGGCTGGGCACTACTATACATAATAAAAAATATAAAAATCTTCAACAGATGATTTCATCTTCCACATGTAACAGAAGATCTCATACCAGGTTTACTTTTGCCCCAACCTTAGGGAATGATCCAGATCTAATTTCAAAAGAAAAAACAACCCATCAACCCTGGTATAGAGGAAGTACAAACGTGGTATAGAGTGAGTACAACTCTGGTATAGAGGAAGTACAACTCTGATATAGAGGAAGTACAAACCTGGTATAGAGGAAGTACAAACCTGGTATGGAGGAAGTACAAACCTGGTATAGAGGAAGTACAAACCTGGTATAGAGGAAGTACAAACCTGGTATAGAGGAAGTACAAACCTGGTATAGAGGAAGTACAAACCTGGTATAGAGTGAGTACAACTCTGGTATAGAGGAAGTACAACTCTGATATAGAGGAAGTACAAACCTGGTATATAGGAAGTACAAACCTGGTATAGAGGAAGTACAAACCTGGTATAGAGGAAGTACAAACCTGGTATAGAGGAAGTACAAACATGGTATAGAGGAAGTACAAACCTGGTATAGAGGAAGTACAAACCTGGTATAGAAGAAGTACAAACCTGGTACAGAGAAGTACAAACCTTATTTGTTTGAAGATTCCTAAGCCCTTCTAGATCAAGAAAGCTTTCCTCTTCTTCTATATCTTCCTCCTCCTGATAGGCAGAACAAAGGTAGAATAAAATGATAATGACAATAACAATTATAATATTATTTACAGTAATGATAACAATAATTACATGTACATGTATGATGATAAAGGTGATAATAATGATTATATACCTTACTTTAAGAATCTTTCCTAATCCTGTCATCTGAGTGGTTGAAAGTGAAGTCGTGTTTTTAACTTTGCCCACAAAAATGAACTATGCCCACAGGCAAAGTTAAATTTTGCTGTGATCCCCATTGGTTTACGTGTAAAAAATTACTTTGTGCGAGCGCGGATACCATAATCGCGGTGCGATTTGGTTGCTAAATTTGTTTTACTTGCACAGAAGAACGGCGATCTATCTCTATTTATCTCTGAATTTTTAGTTTATTAACAGTTTGATGATGATTTTTAAATGTGAGGACCCCATGATTGGTCAGTTGCACATGTATTCTGAGACTCTCACCTGGCTTTGTTTGGTATATAAAAGATATATTGACTGCTTCAACATTCGAGGCACATCCTGCTATGACCCCTCGGCGAGCCTCGGGGTCATAGCAGGATGTAAGGTCCCTGAGAGCCTATGCCTCTCATAGCAGTCAATATACAGTCAACCTTGCCTAAGTCGAATCTGTAGGGACTGAAGAAATAGCTTCGACTTAGAGAAAATTAGACTTAGAGAAAATTCGACTTATGAGGGGTTAAAACAATAGAATATAAAGAGAAGAGGACTTGAAATAGACCTTCGACTTAGGCGATTATTCGACTTATGCGAGTTCGACTTATGCAAGGTTGACTGTATCTATCTTATAGTCATGGCAATAAAGATAATAATAATCATAAAAATGATAATGCTAACACCAGTGATAAAAATGTAATCATCAATGGCAATGATGATAATAAAAATTATAGATTTTCTCATGTACTCCATTCCAAGTGCTTTACAGTGTACTTTTACCTGTAACAGTTTATCACTTGGCACTTGACAAAGAAATCTGCACTTAAATTTGAACGCAAAACATAAAAATGGCCTATTGCTTTACAAACTTCTATTACAAAGTGTTTTTGATCACATAGACTTTGTTGCCCATACTTTTTCAACGGGCATACTTACAGCTATTTCATCATCTACTTTGTCCAGTGTGAGTTCAACATCATCATCTACAGTCGACTCCTCCTCGGCCTCCTCTTCTGGGTAGAGTGGTCTGAAAGAGTGAATGCATGATGAATAAAGAGAAACATATAAAGAGAGAGTTACAGAAAGAGAGAAAGGGAGATGAGAGGCCACCGCACGCCTTACGATCGGTCTGCGATCCGATTTGTGAAATAAATCGCCATGGCATTAAATATTTTAACAAATGAAATCTACGCTATTCAGGTTCAGGTTCTGGAAAGTAATATGAATACTAAACATTGGGTTTTGGTGAGCTGTCAGCTTTCTACAGGGAATAAGGGCAAAATTAGTCTCAAATCGTAGGCAGTCGAACGATTTTTGTGACGTCACTACGAATACTCGGCAAAGGCCGTATTATCGATTTTACTATCTGTATGGCTATTCAGACCCTCAGTCAAAGATATTTTTTGTTTTTAAAAAATTTGTCAAATGATATTACATTTTCTTCTGAAATCGGATCGCAGACCGATCGTAAGGTGAGCGGTGGCCTGAAGAGAGGGAAAGATAGAGAAGTCTGGAAGAGCTCATGAATGGGAACAGATTATTGTTGCTTTTTATCATAAAGGCAACAAGTCCGTTTCAAATCATCACCCATAAATCTTTGTATTCAGTGGAACTCAATATAACGATGACCTTGGAACCATGGAAATTACCTTGTTATATCAGGAATCTCCTTATATCAGGGTAAGAAAACAAAGGAACATAAAGACTTGGGACCATGAAAAATTACCTTGTTATATCAGGAATCTCCTTATATCAGGGTAAGAAAACAAAGGAACATAAAGACTTGGGACCATGAAAATTACCTTGTTATATCAGGAATCTCCTTATATCAGGGTAAGAAAACAAAGGAACATAAAGACTTGGCACCATGAAAATTACCTTGTTATATCAGGAATCTCCTTATATCAGGGTAAGAAAACAAAGGAACATAAAGACTTGGGACCAGCAAAATTACCTTGTTATATCAGGAATCTCCTTATATCAGGGTAAGAAAACAAAGGAACATAAAGACTTGGGACCAGCAAAATTACCTTGTTATATCAGGAATCTCCTTATATCAGGGTAAGAAAACAAAGGAACATAAAGACTTGGCACCATGAAAATTACCTTGTTATATCAGGAATCTCCTTATATCAGGGTAAGAAAACAAAGGAACATTTAGACTTGGCACCATGAAAATTACCTTGTTATATCAGGAATCTCCTTATATCAGGGTAAGAAAACAAAGGAACATAAAGACTTGGGACCAGCAAAATTACCTTGTTATATCAGGAATCTCCTTATATCAGGGTAAGAAAACAAAGGAACATAAAGACTTGGCACCATGAAAAATTACCTTGTTATATCAGGAATCTCCTTATATCAGGGTAAGAAAACAAAGGAACATAAAGACTTGGGACCATGAAAAATTACCTTGTTATATCAGGAATCTCCTTATATCAGGGTAAGAAAACAAAGGAACATAAAGACTTGGGACCATGAAAATTACCTTGTTATATCAGAAATCTCCTTAATTCAGGGTAAGAAAACAAAGGAACATAAAGACTTGGCACCATGAAAATTACCTTGTTATATCAGGAATCTCCTTATATCAGGGTAAGAAAACAAAGGAACATTTAGACTTGGGACCATGAAAATTACCTTGTTATATCAGGAATCTCCTTATATCAGGGTAAGAAAACAAAGGAACACAAAGACTTGGGACCAGCAAAATTACCTTGTTATATCAGGAATCTCCTTATATCAGGGTAAGAAAACAAAGGAACATAAAGACTTGGCACCATGAAAATTACCTTGTTATATCAGGAATCTCCTTATATCAGGGTAAGAAAACAAAGGAACATTTAGACTTGGGACCATGAAAATTACCTTGTTATATCAGGAATCTCCTTATATCAGGGTAAGAAAACAAAGAAACACAAAGACTTGGGACCAGCAAAATTACCTTGTTATATCAGGAATCTCCTTATATCAGGGTAAGAAAACAAAGGAACATAAAGACTTGGCACCATGAAAATTACCTTGTTATATCAGGAATCTCCTTATATCAGGGTAAGAAAACAAAGGAACATAAAGACTTGGCACCAGCAAAATTACCTTGTTATATCAGGAATCTCCTTATATCAGGGTAAGAAAACAAAGGAACATAAAGACTTGGGACCATGAAAATTACCTTGTTATATCAGGAATCTCCTTATATCAGGGTAAGAAAACAAAGGAACATAAAGACTTGGCACCATGAAAATTACCTTGTTATATCAGGAATCTCCTTATATCAGGGTATGAAAACAAAGGAACATAAAGACTTGGGACCAGCATAATTACCTTGTTATATCAGGAATCTCCTTATATCAGGGTAAGAAAACAAAGGAACATAAAGACTTGGGACCATGAAAATTACCTTGTTATATCAGGAATCTCCTTATATCAGGGTAAGAAAACAAAGGAACATAAAGACTTGGCACCATGAAAATTACCTTGTTATATCAGGAATCTCCTTATATCAGGGTAAGAAAACAAAGGAACATAAAGACTTGGGACCAGCAAAATTACCTTGTTATATCAGGAATCTCCTTATATCAGGGTAAGAAAACAAAGGAACATAAAGACTTGGGACCAGCATAATTACCTTGTTATATCAGGAATCTCCTTATATCAGGGTAAGAAAACAAAGGAACACAAAGACTTGGGACCAGCATAATTACCTTGTTATATCAGGAATCTCGTTATATCAGGGTAAGAAAACAAAGGAACATAAAGACTTGGGACCAGCAAAATTACCTTGTTATATCAGGAATCTCCTTATATCAGGGTAAGAAAACAAAGGAACATAAAGACTTGGGACCAGCATAATTACCTTGTTATATCAGGGTAAGAAAACAAAGGAACATAAAGACTTGGGACCAGCAAAATTACCTTGTTAAAATATCAGGAATCTCCTTATATCAGGGTAAGAAAACAAAGGAACACAAAGACTTGGGACCAGCATAATTACCTTGTTATATCAGGAATCTCGTTATATCAGGGTAAGAAAACAAAGGAACATAAAGACTTGGGACCATGAAAATTACCTTGTTATATCAGGAATCTCCTTATATCAGGGTAAGAAAACAAAGGAACATAAAGACTTGGGACCAGCAAAATTACCTTGTTATATCAGGAATCTCGTTATATCAGGGTAAGAAAACAAAGGAACATAAAGACTTGGGACCAGCAAAATTACCTTGTTATATCAGGAATCTCCTTATATCAGAGCTCTTCATACCGACTTTCCTCCTTTTATGTGTATTCTTATTCATGAACTTGAATTCACTTCCCTTATTATTGTGGAGCACCAGGAGTGTCAAGTCTGACAGACATGTGTGTTATACAAGAATCCACTGTTATCATTATTATTATTATTGTTCACATACTACTAAATAATTCTTTTTGTCCAGATTGTTTCTTTTTCAAAAATAAAGATAGCATCATGCCAGGTTACCAGTGCAAAGCCCTTTTCACAGCAAAAAGACTTGGGGATTTCAACTAGAAGAAAACAATAAACAATGGCAAATCTGGACCACTCCAAAACTTTTAAAAACTATTCTGGCTTTTACAGCATTTCCAACATTTTCTCAACTTACTTTGCCCATTTGAAGGCAGACTTTTTGAGGGCCTCATCGGCTAGTTTGTCCAAGATGTAGATGCAGTATTCGCCATGACCAGTCTTGAGTTTATTAGGAGGGAAGTCTGTTGCTGCCCCCAGTTGGCGAACTTCAGCCAGGATATTTGCTATTGTGGCATTCGGGTCATCATACTAACAATAAAAAAAACAGAATAATCCAAGACATTTATTAGACTAAAAAGGGGGAAATGTATACCTTGGTTATGTGTAAGCTTACTTTTACATACAATTTTATTTCATATAGTCACTATGGAATTCAATCACATATTCTAATTAAAATAGCATTTATTCATTCTCTCATTCTCATTGTTTTAAACATGAATTACCATTACAGTTCCCAAAATTCTGTTGACTTTTGTTTGCTTTTCATTCACTTAGCTGACAACCATAGATTACTTTCACAATCATAAATCTGAATATTTTTCTATTTTAAGCAAGCATCAATATCATTTAGAAAAATAGGTTAAACAGGTAGCATCATGTGCATTCAAGACTTTTCCATTTAATTTATTTTTTCTTTTTCAGATAACTGTGCTACTAATGATCTGTGTAATGAAAAATAATGCAATGGATCGTTTACTTTTCAAAATGTTGATCCAATTTCGTACTTGACAAACTTGAAAACATCAAAACAAATAATAATAAATATTTCATAAAAATAAAATGCAAAGATAAGATAAAAAGAAATGTGAAATCATAGATGAAAATAATTCTTCAGCAGCGTTGTCACTACGGTGGTCGGCGCCGGTCGGAACCTTCCACCACTCAAAATTTCCGACCAGCACTCAATGCAATATCACACCCGCCCGGCACTAATTTCCCCACTGACAAAGAAAAAATACGATTTTGACCTACGAACATGCAACTGTGGTTTAAGAGAGTAATCTGACAGCACTCACAGCAGGTATATGTACAAAGTAAATTTCTAGTACAGTAGTTACAATGCTTAATGCTGCAGCTACAGTACAGTGTGTACTGTGTAGATACATGTACATGATATTTTTGCTGTTTAACTATAACTTATAAGCCCTGAAAACGGACTAGTTTTTGTCCTCCAGAACCCCCGTGGTAAGGTTTCGGGCGATAAAATTTCCACCACTAAAAAGTCCCTGGTGACAACCCTGTTCTTCAGGTATACCTCTTGTGGCCTGTCAAACTGCTTCCCACTGAGACTTATCAGCCAGGCTGAAAGTGATGTGAACATGTAGAACTGCTCCCCAGGATTGGTGGCAATAGCGAAGTAGTGCCTGGAAAGAGGCTTGAAGCCCAGTTCTTTCAGGAACTCCTCCTCGTAATTCAGGAGCTAAATAGAAAGAAATCAAGTGAGAATCTGGAATTAGATTTTTTTTTTTTAAATTCAATTTAATTCACTAAATTAAAACATATATATGCAGATTTGGCATGGGGTTACAAATAAGAAAGGGAATGGTAATATAGTTTACTGGAAAGTTGATAACAGAATTACTCAGAATTAGGCATATTTTGTGCTTTATCACATAAGAATGACGGTAAGAAATTCGGTGGGCGGAGGCATTAAAAAATAGATCTCATGCATCAACGCCACGCACAGTCAGAAGCTGACATTATAAGAACATCAGTAAAGGAAGTATTCGGAGTTTGACATATTTTGTAGTTCAAAGTGAAAGAAAATATTTTCCTAAATTTCTCACATTTAAGCCAGTGAAGGTCACTGACATTGTATGTACATGTAATGCACTAAAAATGGACTAGACCTTTGATGCACTAAAACAATAAAATCTAGACTGAATCAACTTTTTAAAAATTGTGCTGCTTTGATGCACAATTGCCCTACAGTGTGAAACTTGAGAAATCATCTTAGAGCAAATCTTACCTTGAGTTTATCTAGGAGGTCCTCCATGATGATGTAATGTTGATACATCTGGCCCGGTCCGACCTCGTTGCCCTCATCTCTCCCTTTCTCCTCTCCCATCTTGATAACAGTATCGGCCCCTGAATCCTCAAGTCCTTGATATGGTGTCTTCTTATCACTTCTGAGTCAACTAACTCATACAAAACTCTTCTTTAGGTAAAAAGAGTTCATCCACTATCAGTGTATTCAGTGCAAGTTGGGAAGTTTCTGTGCTTCTTACGTCCTGGAGAGAGAGAGCCAAGATTCCTTGATAACGTCCAGAGGTCAGCGAGTCCTCAGGATCCTGAAGTTTTCCACGACTGAAGGAGTTCAACAGAAGAAGAAGAAGATGACACAAGAACTTTAATTCGTCACTGACGACGAATTAGGTGGTCTGTCTACCCGTTGGTAAATTGCTAAGATGTGATAATATTTGTGCAAGATAATATTCCTGATAATGTTGACAATGGATGGAGACTTGCGTCAAGGAAAATCGGACAATTTCATATTGCATTATACATGGGATATTAAACCATAGGTTTAATACACGACAGGCAATCAGATTTTGCATAGGGTTGTACACAAACTACATTCAATTAGACATAACACGCAAAATAAAAAAGTTTATTACATTTTTTGTGATTTTATATGTTACAGTAGTCGAAGCAAATGGTAAAATAAAAGGCAAAAAGAGGAAAAAAAAAATGGACCCACCGGGATTCGAACCTGGGTCAGCGGGATGGGAGGCAAGTACTTTACCAATAGACCAAAAGTTTTGCAATAGACATAACACGTACACTAAAAACGGGATTCTCAAATTACAATTTGTACTTTAAAAAGGGGCATGATCCCGACATCTGATCAAAAATTGGAGGGCACACTTGTAAAAGCTAATAGTCTCAGCTATAACATACTAAAATTTGGAAGAAAATCGAGCAGAAATAACAGAGATACTGCTCAAAGAAGACGGGAATGTAGAATCAAGATTTGAGAAAAAGTCATGTCCCATAGAGAATACACGCAAAATGTGAAAAATTGACATGCCTCCTTTAATCGCAAAAATACACCGTGATGCCTTTGTCAAAATGAAAAATTGTGGTGACTGATCTTGTAGAGAATTGTCTCAGCTACAACATATCAAAATTTGGAAGAAAATCGACAACCTATTACTGGAATATTGTCAAATGAATACAAAAATTATGACGTCATTTTTTCAAAATCGAATTTTTGAGTTCATATGCAAATGTGACGACGTTCCGATCGATTGACCCCCGAATTTTTTTCATGAATTACAATCTACAACTCATAGGCTTTCAAAAAATATTTTAAAAATGGGGGGTAGCCACACATTCTGACGAGCTATGGTGGATTTTATAGAGACGTGTTTTTACCACTTTTTACATTATATTGCCCATTGACGCACGCACGAATTTGAAAGTTTGACGCGCGCGTGTGGCATTATGGAAGGTCGAGAATGACTGTAAATGGTTTGAAATTGTTAAGAATAGTGCCAGGAACCCAAACCATGCGAAAAAACGGCGTTTCTACGTTATCTATGTGTTGCGCGCGCGTTTTACGCGTGCGCGGGCGCATACGGGCAGAAATTTTTGAAATGCTTAAAATGGCCTGAAACCTGTGTAAAATGAATTTGAGATGATTTGGAGCATTTTTCATTTTTGCGCGCGCACTGACGCGCGGACGGACCCGTACGCGCGCGTTTAACGAAATGCCCTTGACCAGATTGCCATGGACCTTGACCATGCCAAATATGAATAAGAAATGACTTTCCGTTATGAAGATATGACCATGAGTTCATTTTCACAAAATGGCGCCTAGATGACGTCACGATGACCTGGTGACCTTGAAAAAGTATCGGGAACTTGATCTTATAGAACCTGATGACTGATCAAAATTTGAAGAAAATTGACTGAACAGATTTTGAGCAATCGTGACCACAAAAAAAGGGGAGAAAAATAATAAATAATAATAATAAGAAAGAAAATTCTGACGAAATTAAGAGGTGGTCTGTCAAGTAACAGACCACCTAATAAGTCATCCATGAACAATCACAAATGTAGTGGAGGGGTATGTGATGTTCTTTTAAAGGGGAAGTCCACCCTGATTAAAAGTTGGTTTTGTATGAGGTAGCTGACTCAGAAGCAGAAAAGTGAAAGAAACAGATCAGTGAAGGTTTGAGCAAAATATGTTACGAAATAAGAAAGTTATGAATTTTTGAAGTTATCAATTAAAATCAAATTGGTAAATCTGTGACGTATCTTACGAGCTCTTCTACCATTTGCCCCGTACTCCCAAAATCATAAATTTGTATTTTTTCTAAAGAAATATATATATAAATATATATATATATATATATATATATATATATATATATACATATATATATACATAATTCCTACTTAAGGCGATTTTTTTTGGCGAAATATTCGACGGAAGGGGGAAGCCGACGTTAAGTCGAATTTTTTGATTCGCCTTAACGTTTTCGGCACTGTTTTTCCCCATTTCCGTAGGGGTAGGAGGCATTCTATCCATAAACGTAGAGGGCGCCAAATTACTTATATTACTATAAAGTTTTGTTCGGTAGGGAGAACTCATTTTCGTATAATATAACGTGGAAAATCTATATATGTATAACTCTTGGGATCTAACGTCCTGAGTTTGGACTTACGGCGATGTCTGTTTTTCTTGATTATATCAAGAGTTTGGGGATTTACTAAAAATACCTTATCGCACACAAAAGGTAGTTATTATACCATTCTTTTTGCCATAAATGTAAAGTGAATCAAATTAATTCTAAACATATACTAACATTTTGAATCCATTAATTCTCTGTAACGACACTGATATACGTATACCATTTAAAAAAATAAAATTCGCCTTTTAGTAGAATCTAGGTACAGTGTGTATATATATATATATATATATATATATATATATATACATGTATACATATATATTTACACAAAACCTGTATGAAACAAATCTTTTCCTTCATTAAAAACTAAGAAAATGAAAATTCATCAAATTTTCTGTACTGAGCAAATGGGAGAGGAGCTCGCTACGTCTCAGAGTTGCCAGTTTGTGTTTGATTGGTTACAACTTCAAAAATTTATAACTTTTCTTATCAGATTTTGCTCATATTTTCACTCATCTGTTTCTCAAATTTTTCTGCTTTTATTCAAATCAACTAAAATACGTGGGTGGACTTTCCCTTTAACTGCATTTTGAAGAGGAATGTCATGTTTTGCTGCAATGACCTAGCTTGTTCACACTCCCCTTTTGTAGAGCCTCAAGTCTTCTTTGCATCTCTTGCAGCGTAAGAGAGAGTGAAGCACAGAAAGGGAGAAGACATTATTTAACCAGTCCTAGAGGCATGTTTCCAAATACAGAAATTTTTGTTTTTTCATTACAGGTTTAAGGGTTAAGGTTAGGTTTAGAGTTAGGGTTAAGGTTAGGTTTAGAGTTAGGGTTAAGGTTGCATACTATTTGCATACAGGACAAATAATATGCAAATTAGCTACCTTAGCTACATTACATTGGTGGCTATTTTTAGAAACATGCCTCTACGAATGGTTAAATAATGCCTACCGAGAAAGGGGGAGCAACAGAAGGACAGGAAGGAGAGACGGAGAGAGAGATGGTGGGGGCAGAGGAGAGAGATAATGGGAGGGAGAGAATGGGAATGAGTAAGGGAGAGAAAGAGGATAAGAGAGGGGGTGAAGAGAAGTGGAGGAAGAGAGGGAGAAAGAGGGGATATACAGTGGGAGAGGAGAGACTGTGGGAGAGGGGGAGAGAGTGGGAGGGGGGGGGGGAGAAAAAAGAAGAGGAAAGAAAAGAGAAGGGGAGAGAGTGGAAAAATAATGAGCTGGCACAGGGAGAGATAAAGGATGGACAAAGTGGGGAAAGAGATGGGGAGGGAGGAAGGGAGGTAAAGAAAGAGATAAAGAAATGTTAAAATAAATCATGTTTCACCACACCTTGCTGATTGTTAATGTCTCTCAGATACATGTACATGTACATAGAGGTGTGCCCAGCAGGATGAGAATGGCTTAAAGTCTCACTCTCAGGCAACAAGTCCACATCAAGGCAAACATTCCAAGCAAAACGCATTCCAAAGTTTCTGACCATTCTTTGAGTCACTTGAAAATGAACGCATGCATAAATGTACAAAACTATGAATATGTTCTGTGCGAATGCCAGGCATAAATCTGGGCACCCATTGACTAATTGAGATCTAAACTAAACTAGAGAGAGTAAAGGAGCTACAATGTAGTCTTCACCTAGGCCACATCTTCAGACAGAACAAAGACCCGACCTAGTAATGTCAAAGACAAGTCACAAAGTCCAAAAATCTAACAAGTTAGTGTATGTTTGATTGAGTTTTTACACACCTGTTATCAATCGAATAGGATTATTTACGTCTGGGGCCAACCTTTGAAATCACCATTCGAAAGACGTGACTGAGATTCAAACCTGTGTCTGATCAAAGTCAGTTTGTAGGCAAAAACAGAGAGCTGCTCGCAGACATTCCCGCCAGACCAACTCCTGATTCCCTCTGAATCTCAGTCACGTTTTTCGGATGGTGATTTTAAAGCAGTCAGACCCAACTTTAGAAAACCGAGCACAGGTATATACTCCGGAAAACGGCGTATGAATACGGAGCCCTCATCGTTCAGTGCGAGGCAGTGTGTACATGTACAAAAGGCATGGGGAAAATCTTGCAAAGTCAGCCTGCCAACGGTTATATATTTTACAAAATAATGCTGCGTGTCATTTATCTTCGAAATCCTTGAATAATTTGTCATATTTAATGACTTTCAAATGACAAACATTTGAAATAAATATATCCGCATCATTCTTTTTGAAATATATATGATCAACAGCGGGTCGACATTGCACGATTTCCCCCATGCCTTTTGTACACACTGTCTCGCACTGAACAATGAGGGCTCTATATTCATCTTGCTCCGTACGCCGTTTTCGGGGTACATACTTGTGCTCGGTTTTCTGGAGTTGGGTCTGACTGTAAATTTAGGTTGGCTCCAGATGTGAATAATCATATTTGATTGATGTATACGTCTGTGAAAACAACTTTACGGGTGATTCTTCAGTAAGTGTCTCCTGTGTCCCGCTGCTTGAGCATATACCATAATGTACATACATCTACATGTATGGAAAATTCGTAAGTCTTTATTTTTCATTTTCACCCTGTTTATATAACTTAAGGTAAAAAAAAATCGGGTAAATTAATCACTCTAATTTTTTTCCTCTGATAATAGGTCCCGCTCCCCCTTAAAACCACATGTCCCGATAGGACACAAAAAATATCATACTGTCGCAGTTCAACATGGATGTTTCTTTTTTGAGGTCCATCATTATGTGCTTACCTACATGTATGGTGCAACAAATATTCCATTTGGTGCACCGAGGCAGAGCTCTACACTCTTGTGCATATTACTTTTCCTTTGGCCAAAGTTCAATGAAAATATCACAAATACCGCATGACATAAAATCACAAACTCTACTCATACTTCTATGAAAATCAATAAACTTGCAATAGGAGTGATAATGTTTACGCTTTCAATATTTCTCTGGCAAAAAAATGCGATGTATAGTCATGAACGATCTTTTTCTCAGTGCTGGTCTCTCGAAAATCGGAGTGCATAATACCTATAGGAGCCAATCACCATTGCGCAGGCGCAGTAGTGCTTCAACATTGGAGAAAAGATTGTGATATATTTCATCACCTTTTTTTATCGGAAAATATTCAATTCGTAAAATTAATCCTTCACGCAAGTTTATGAATTTTCATTGCAGTACAAGTAGAGTTTCTGAGTTTATCTTACATGTTTATGGTATTGTGATATTTTTACCAAAATCCGGTAAAACAACAAATATTATTAGCTCTGACTGCATTTGGGTGCAGAGCGCTGCCGCCAAGCTGGACCTACGTACGTGCGTGTTCACTATATATTCAGTTCACCTCGATTCACTTGCGATAACCCAGTTGACAGCAGGAAAAAGCGGGGTTAAAATTCAGGTAAATCTTGAGATTATTTCGAAATCAGGTGGGTGCACTCTATCAAGTATATAATGATCATGATATTCTGTGTATTTTTTTTTTCATTTGCGACTTTCTATTTTTAGTAAAGCTTTGGGGTGAGGTTACTGAGGTACCTCACACTTTTTGCCCATAGGCCTAGTGCTTAAGGCTGGCAGAGACCTAGGGAGCGTTTCATCAAACTTGTATTTTGTCAGTGATTTTTACCAACTGTCATAAGCTACGGAAATCCTTGCATCTGATTGGCTGAGAGCAAATTTGTCAGTAAAAATCACTGACAAAATGCTTGATGAAATGCTCCCCAGGTACAAGCAGTGTAAGGTGATGAGAAAAAGAGCCATTAAAAGAATTATATACATATACTTATACACTATATATAAGTATATGCCAAATAAAGTTGATCAATAGTATTTAGTATATCGCAAAAAATTGGCAAATTCTTTTATGAGATCGTCTATACTTGATATTTCTTATCTACATGTATATACATAGTACATGTAATGTTGTAACCCGTAAGTGAAAACCCGACCCGTACCGTCCCGTAAAATCCAATGATTTGCAGGCGGGACCCGCTGACCCGCCGGTTTTAAACCCGCAAGTCAATTTACCTAAAAAAAAATATTATTGCTGCAATTTAGTGAGATCTGGGTACTTGGTGTGATTGTCTATCCGTACCATTGACAAAGGCTACAAACCATTTGATTTTTATTCGTTTGTTTGTTGGTAATCTGTCGAGTTAAATTGAATTCCAGCAGACAACACATTGCGACAGAGTTCATGCGAGGAGGATCGCTCTGTCAATCGACGAACTGGATCTGGAAGAAACCATACGGCCGACTCGTGATCGTACGCCCATTGCATGAATGCACACTGGCTCGGGGCATGTCGCCGCGCCACGCGCGCCCGCCGTATCGCAGCCAGAACGGAAGTGGTGCCGGTGTTGTCCAGATCCAGTTCAGTCACGGCGATTCACAACAATATTGAAAATTCTACCCCGTCTACAAAAGAATCACAACAGAAATAAATACCTGGATCATCATCATGCTACTTTAAAAAATCTTTTGATACTTGTGTATCTCCATATTATTTCCATATATGTTTTAGCTTTTCTTTCCAAACTTCTTAGTTGAGAGTTGACGTTACAAAATCAAAACACGAAGTTGAACTTGAAAAACACACCCGGGCGCGGCCGTACCGTATACCGTACTGTACTCTGCGCGTAGTGCGTAGTACGTACACACACTGTCGACATGTGACAAGCGCTTCACAATGGGATTTCTGTTTTTGGCACATTCGATCGAAATCATCGAACGATCACGAGAGAGGTGTTTCAGAGGGGGATGTTGCAAGAAACTTCGTTGTTCAGAAGACAAAAATACGCTGGCAAATTTTTAGGAAATATCAATATCTCTAAAAGAATCCGTCACGTAAGAAACACAGGGTCCCAACTGCATTTCTTTTACCTTTTTAGTGTGTGTGTTTGGGAATATTTTTGTGTGTGTTTTCGTAACTTTCTTCTCCCTTTTCTTTCATACTACGGTCTGCGGGTTGGAGAATGAGCTCGGCTCGGCCCGCAACCCGCGATCGGGGGCATCCCGGCAGGTTAACCCGTACCGCAATGGGTTCGGGTTACAGGACTAAATACATGTACATGCATATATTCCTTTTAATTCATTCAGGTTCACATTCATTCAAGTTTTGGCATCTCCGTCACAATATGCATGATGGAGATGACTTTTGAAATACTCCTATTTGCACAATAACACTGAAATTTGAAGGTTAATAATTAAGATTATTACTGCCTACACCCAATACTTATTACAGAAATTGCGCATCATAACAATGAAATCCCACCTAAAGGTGTTATTTCACAGGACACGCGAACGATTTGCGAAGGACGCGAAAAAATGGCAAAGTCCAACATTCATATTTTAGGCTCCAAAAGTTTGGCAAACATGCATGGGGGTTAGGAAGCGTCGTCAATTGTTCGCGCCTTCGCAGGAGACGTTTTTAGTTCGCCCTGAATTTTAAAAAAACTTGAAATTGCTCGCGATTTGCTCTCGAAAATGTCTAAAAAGATTTGTCATATGCGCACAACCACTGTACTCACGACATGTGTGATGCTTGCAAAATCTTTGTGAAACCCCAAACAGATTCCGACAGTTAGGAGAATGTCTCGCGCATGTCTCACGAAAGCAGCAGAGTTTGTCCGATCATTTCTCAACCTATTCACAAACTGTTCGCATACTTCTTGAGAACAGACGACTTCGCCAAAGAAGCAAATGCGAGCATTTCACATCGAGGCCCATTGTTATTAGCATTCACGACGATTGATTCACGAATGTTCACGAAGTATTCACAAACTATTCGCGAGCTACACACGAATCAAAACCGACTCTTGCACGAACGTTTGGCAAAGGTTTTGCTCACACGACATTCTCACAGAGTTTGTGCGAAGTTCTCACAAACGTTTGCCGCATGTTTGACGGCAAATCCGCACCAAGTGACGTCTGGCCTATATAAAGCGCATGGCGTTGAGGTGTCTGAGTTCATACTGCAACTAGATAGCAAACTATTCACGAAGAGACTGATTAACTCAAGACAGCTATCAACTCACGTTTGCATTTTAGTCGCGTGTTCTTCATGCATGTGGACTGGCCATAGTTCAACAATGCTACACTCTAGGCTGCACACAACATTCACACATACATTGTGAGAACTACGCACAAACTGCGCAAGAATGGTTAACGGCTCCACTGTCGCAACACATTCAGAGAAAAACTCTTTCGAATATTGGACTTTGCCAATAGTTCGCGTGCCCCGTGAAAACCTAACTAAAGCAATTTTTCTATTTGAAACACTTTATTTCACGACTTTCAAAAGGCCAAAACTGCAAAAGGAGACACTTACTTTAATACTAGCGAAGAATTACCCTTACACTTACAGTTACACACACATACAAAGTCATTTTGTCACATACATTTAGACTTACATGTACAGTCACTTTTGTCATTTAGACTCAAGTCTTTTAAACTTTTAAGTAGACCTAGATTGATTAGCCTACACTCACAAAATTAGCTTCACTTAGATTCTATTTTATTTTGAATCAAATCAAATCTTTCACAAAATAGATCTAGATCCAAGTTAGACCGAAAATTCTGTCTCTCGTTCGTTAGCTCACTTAGAGACAGAAACGGTCGTATCACTCTGCTGTGCAAACCGACTACTCGCCGACGAGTAGCTGGAAAAATAGCAATAATTTGATTTTTCCTCATATATCTAGATCTACATATTATTATTGAATTGGTTAGGCCTAGCCTAGGCTCTACTTTAACCCTTTCAGGACAGGGATTATTTAAAGGTTCCCTTCTATGAAATTCTAATTCTTGTTATTTTGTACATGATACTCATCTAAATTGAAAAATGACATCCGTTTGCAATGAATACGTATCTGAATATTTTTAAAATAATATTTTCCCCACGTATTCAGGCCTAAACAAGTCTGCTAAGCTCCGCCCCCTTTTAAACCCCGAATTCTCGTTCTTCGAGCATGATTGACGTGTGACGTCACAAACCGACATCGCCGGTGCTTGTTTACAATATCTTGCATATATCACGCGTGCAAACTAACTTGCAGTTATATACCACCTCGAAAACCACCTCTAAATCGAAGTATGCCGCAACGCTGTGTCTTTGCAGGTTGCAGCAACATCACAAAGGAGGGTGTAAGTCTACATTTATTCCTCAAAGACCCAAATATTAGAAGAAAATGGACCTCAAAAGTGAAACTAACTCGCGTCAATTGGAAGGGGCCGAGTGACCGCAGTGTCCGTGTGTTCCGAGCACATTTGTGCGGAGGACTTCCTCGATAGTACGGGGCTGCATGCGGCGTTTGGCATCAAGAAGAGGCCGTCTCTGAAGCAAGATGCCATCCCCAAAATCAAACTTGATCTACGGTATCTATTGATCATATATCTATTGATCAACTATCACTGTACCTACACTAACTTAGTCTACCGGTACTTATTATTCATAGCAGCACAATGAAAACATGCAAGGTAACAGGAGAGCTAAGGGTTTTCTGGATATCAATGTTAGAATTTACTAGAAACAAAACGCTACCACCCCATGCACCAGTAAAACCCTACCCAAGCCCAGGCCAGGCAGGGTCAGCAGGCGAACGACCGAACGGCACGGCGTGTACACCTGCGCACGTCGAGCTCACTGCCTCGATCAGCTATCAGCTCAGCCTCATCAGGACTGGGGCATTTTGCAAGCGCAAACAAGATTCATAATTGGTGGATATGCGTAAATTAAAATTTAATCGGCAATCTAATTATCAAAAGGAATTACTAGTTATAATTCCCAAGTCTCCCGTCGATATCTTCTCCGTTATTGAAATCAGGGACGTCTCTGTCATATAATCAGAATCCGACATGTCTGGTTCAAACAAATACGGCCGTGCCCCTAATTCCTCTTTTATTTCTTCTGTCTGAAGAAGATGTTATCGTTCGTTGATATAGGATTTAAAAAAAACTAAAATGAAGGGCTGTAATGGCACGAAGTCGAAGCTAGGATCTACACGAAGTCGAAGCTAGGATCTACACGAAGTTCAATAGCCTACACACACACTTTCAGCTTGCGTGGAGTCAAGCATTCTGAGTGTGACGTCACATGACGTCATCGATCGCTGGACCGATTTTCCAAAATTTTTAGGGGCGTTCCCAATTAATTTTTTATTTTCAAGTTTACAGATTAATGAATGGAATTCAGGTAAAATGGTTGACAGATCTGGATTCACAGTAGAAAAGTCTACTAATTGAAGTTCCTTTGTAATTCCATAAAAGGGAACCTTTAAGGGCTAAATTGATCACATTTTGTTCTTCAAATCAGCAACAATAATATTTTCCTTTTAGTGCTACATGGTTCTAATATGGTGTAATGTCTTTGAAAACAATATACATGTACATGGTTAGAAATTTGTTGAATAGTTGAAAGAAATTGCCAATTTTGATGAAAAACAATGATTTTAAACCTCTCAATGTGTTGCCAATTTAAGAATCTCAGAGCTTATTCTTGTTTTTAAAATTCCTGGCATCAAACGCAATATGGTCATGCAATAAAAATGGACATAATTGTGTGCAGAAAATTTTGCTCTTTCTACTTGTGCATCTGGTATATTTTTTAGAGCTCTGGATCAAAAGTTATTGAGCCAAACCACAAAATGGGGTCAATTGTCTCAAAAGGGTTAAGGAATCGGCTCAACTTACCAATTTGACTGAATAATTCGTTTAAAGCTACTGTTTGATCTAACTTACTTAGTTAGATCTAGATCTAGACCGAAAATTCTGTCTCTCGTTCGTTAGCTCTTCACTAGATCTAGAGACAGAAACGGTCGTATCACTCTGCTGTGCAAACCGAATACACATTGACTTAGAGTCTACACACTAATAACAGTTTGAATACGGCTACAAGATTTTCAAACGGAGAATACCTTGGACCCTGAATTACCTGAAAAAGATTTTCAAACGGAGAATACCTTGGACCCTGAATTACCTGAAAAAGTTTTTCAGGTAATTCAGGGTCCAAGGTATTCTCCGTTTGAAAATCTTGCAGCCGTATTCAAACTGTTATTAGTGTGTAAGTCAATGTGTTTGCACAGCAGAGTGATACGACAGTTTCTGTCTCTAGATCTAGTGAAGAGCTAACGAACGAGAGACAGAATTTTCGGTCTAGATCTAGATCTAACTAAGTAAGTTAGATCAAACAGTTATACCTAGACGTCGTGTTTCCGGACAGGTTGTTTATCCGGACAGGTCACTATAATATATAAAATCGTAAATTGAACAACTTTATGGCATATCATGTAGAATATTGTCAAAAATTTTAACAGGAAATGTTGGCAATTATATGAATTGCAAATATTTGCTGATGTTTGTGTAACTTGATGCATACCGGTACTTTTTGTAAAATTCAACGGCAAAATGATGACCGGTTAACTTTTTAAGTGTCCGGATACACAACCCCCCATCCTACTGCGAAAACATGTTGTTAATAATATGTTATCTCATCGGTTAGTGTTACTGATATTGTATTCATATCATTATTAGAGATGACCGAGAGGTCTGGGCTTCGTTTCATCAAATCGTCATAAGTACACGTTCACCGACATCCCACTTATCCAATGAACAAGGTTATAATATAACATAGACCGAAAATTCTGTCTCTCGTTCGTTAGCTCTTCACTTAGAGACAGAAACGAGCGATCCCCGGTCGCACAGCCACAGCGGCTGGGTCGGGGATGCGGCACTGACACTGTCCGTTGGGAAATCTAAACTTAATTAAACTAAAGACAAGTAAAAGGAGGCTATACTATACTAATGCTATTCAATTATTAATTTGTATCTTACCTATCAATACCTAAATATAAATGACTGTTGTCTTCGCCATGTTAATAAACTTATTGAACATACTTTAATAGTCTACACTCGAAATCCGTCTGTTCTGATATCAGGCATACAGCGTCGATTATCGTCAGGGAAATATGTCACCTTTGACCGATTCGTTGCTAGAATTTTTCCAGTCGGTTCACCAAGAAGTTCCTCATATAAATTATAAAATTACATTTTAGATTGAAATTAGTTCATATTTTCTCACTAAATATTATTTTTTTACTATTTTTGTGTCTTATTTTGTCCAAATAATGTTATCTTTGCATATATAAGCCCAATACTTCCAAAATATAGATAAAATTTTCCTGCCCAACGAGACTATATTATACCCTACATATGGAATGCCCGCAATTTATAATTGAAAGAGCAATAGTAGTACTTCAGAACCAAGCGAACATTTGGGACTCTTGAAAAGTACTAGCATAGACATACAAACAGCAATCGTTCGTTTCGTTTTAAGAACGAAACGCTTACACAAAAAATAAGAGGAAAGGCCCTATTTAAGACCCTCCCCCCCCCCCTTTTTTTTGCCTAAGAAAATGTAAATACAAATATGACTATGTATAAGTGCTTCTAAATTTTCCCCCGTTTCTGTTTTGTTTAGTTTACTTTTGTTTTGTATTTTCTCTTCTCTTCCTTCGACTGACAAGCTATGTCTCCGGGGAGAGGAGTAGGACTTTGAGGTCTTACAGGGAAGTCTAAGGAAATGCAGTTCCCTGTCTGACGCTACTTCTTTCCCTGTAGCAAGCAAGCAGTCGAACGTAACTGTGTAAATAAATAAATGAAAAAAGAAAGAAAAAGGGAAGGGAATGAAAGAAAAAAAAATTATATATATATGTGTGTGTGTATAAGAAATATGTTTGTGTGTGTATATATGTATATATATATATATATATATATATATATATATATATATATATATATATATATATATATATATATATATATATATATATATATATATATATATATATATATATATATATATATATATATATATATAAGATAAAGAGCTAATACATAGGCTCATCTTGTCTCCTTAATTTGGTTGTACTTAGTATGACCTAAGCATTATGTAGAGCTAACCTACATGTAAGTATAGACTATTAGCATACTTGAAAATAACTAACCAATCGTTGCACTTTTTCATTACTGTAGCCTCATTTTTAAATATTTTTTTTTGCCTTATCATATAATGTTAATTGAATTTACCAAATTAATACAAAACTGCCGGTCATATCACCCCCATAGCCATTCGGTCACTGACACCCCCACCCTATGCCTGAGTGACCTAGCTAGGTCAAATCTCCTTTGGCCGAAAATCCAAGAGACGTAATTCGAGGATTGGTAAGACGGCATCGTTGAAAAGGTGGGAAAAGTGTCCGCTTGACGGGATGGTATCTTTCAATGATTTTGCGATGAGCAATATGATTTCCTTTTCTTATTCTACGTAAATACAGTTCTAATAAAAATACATAGTACCTTCTGAAAGAAAAAAAAATTGTTAGAATTTTAAAAATAATATTTGTGGCAAATATTATAGTCAGGTGTGACTAATTGCCAAACAAAAACAAATAACAACAACAACAACAACATACAGTACAGGGGTTCAGTGGATTGGTCCCACTATATAGAGTTCAGTGGTTGGTCCAGCGGTAACTAACATCTGCATGCTGGCAGCTCTCTGACATAAATTATTCGCCTACAAACTGACGGACCGGACCCGCTGGTTCGAATATCAGTCACGTCTTTCGGATGGTGATTTTAGTTCGGTCCTAGACGTAAATAATCATATTTGATTAATACACGTCAGTCACGTCTGTAAAAACCCAATTACACACACACACATACAAAGAAGCATCGCGAAGCGGCCGCTGATTTTTTTTTTATATGCCCCCCCCCCCCCCCCCCCCCCCCCCACCATCAGTTATTGCACAAGGAGGCTTTTGGAAGTTGAGATGACGACAATCAGGGTCAGACTTACCATGTCGGTCAATATTTTGGTCGTAAAAAGAACCGGTCACTGCAAGATGAAAGGGGAAAAAATCGGAGGCCGGAAAAACAACGAAACAACAAAACAACGGAAAGGCTAAATAGCGGCTCCGCGTCGTATAGTGACGTCAGAGCAGTCCTATGATTGTCTACTACGATTTGAAACCAATTTGGCTCTTATTCCGGGTATAAGGCTGACAGTGCACCAAAACGCTATTTTTAGTATTCATATCAAGATATTATTGTTCAGAATATGAATCAGGTAGATATTGGTTGAAATGTCTATATTCGATGCTAATGCGATTTATTTCCAAAATCGCATTCAATAGTATAGTGAGCGGTGGGCTTAAGGCACGCGTAGCGGGGGGGGGGGGGGGGTGCTTCCCTCTGTCTGGCGCCCGGGGCAAACAATGAAGTTACTCCCCCCCCCCCTCTCATATATCAAATATCACCTAAATATTTTCACTTTGGGGGGGGGGTTAGTCATCAGTTGTTGTTTTTTTCTAATTGTTCCCCCCTCCCCGCATTTTCTTTCCTTCTAAAAAAACTACAATTACTGGATCTACCCGTGCATTGTGCGCTGTGATATTGTCTTATCGGCCCATGTTTTAACCTATCCCAAATATAATTTTGCGCTCTGAATCACATTCAAAGAAACAAGATATTCATTCGCTAACCCACTGAGGGCAAATCAAAACTTGGCACACTTGATTCAAAGAAAGCCAGGCATAATTTGCTTCATTAATTACCGCTGCAAGAGAACTACTTATAGCTTTTATGTAGAAAAAAAGGGAAATAATGAGCACTGTCATGGAACTATATTATTTGAGCGACTGCTTGGGATTTTGGGTGTACTGTCATGAGATGGCGCTATTAACCCATTCCCAGCTCTGCCCATTCCTCTCAGAGCCCTGCATGTATGAAGGGCTCTGATTCCTCTAAGTCGCAGCGATCGCGACGGTCCATATAGAAACTGGCAGAGTTGATCAGTGCCCACCCGCTCGTCCGAAAAGCACAAATCGGTCTTAAATGAAGACAAAAGCAAACATACGAACATACAAAAAAAAAAAAAAAAAAAAAAAAGGCCTAAGTCCAAGACAAAATGTTCAGTGTCGTCCACTGATAACATAATGTTTACGTCCAGTACATAACAGAATATTGTGGAATATGATGACTTAAAAGGTATATCCATGAACTTTACAGTATGTTAATGATCGTAACAATATTTTTTTCGATTGTAACGTATTGGGGACGAAATATATATTTGATCAATCTCGGGTTTTCGTGCTGAAAGAGGAAATTTTTCGTCATATATTCAATGAAATGACGCCATAACTAAACTGCATGCAGATTATTCCGAAAAAAAAGAAGGGGGGGGGGGCATTCCACAAGATAATTTGCTGGTAAAATCAAAATGATGAGATTCGTCCTTTGGAACTATATGAAAATAAGGAGAAAACTCATCGAAGTAGACCGACAGGAAAGATTGTACCCCCTCCCACCCCCACCACCACCCCCAGTTTTTAATCGAATTTAGAAAATGCTCAGACACATGCACCATTATTGTTGCCTTGGAATGATAATTATGAAGTATACACTGTACATAATTACTGTTAAGTGTTATAGGTGTACAGAAGCCAGGTATTATGTCACACAATTTGTTGGCATTTAATGGCATTTCGTCGGTTCTTATCACTGGCGTACAGGATAGGTGGGGGTCTTTGGGGGCTGCAGCCCCCCCCCCCCCAAAAAAAAAAAAAAAAAAAAAAAAAAACTGAATTCCACTCAAAAGTCAAAAAAAAAAAAACAAAAAACAAAAAAGAAAGAAAGAAAAGAGGCATAGGTCTAGATCTATGACAAAACTACATTTCCAATAAAAAGTTGAATTTTTTGCTCGCTCACTCAGGGCAAGTATCCAGAAATTGTGCCCCGTATGCCTATGGTCAGCCCCCTCAAAGTTTTGGGCTCATATACGCAACTAGTTGTTATAACATTTATGTTCAAAGCCACTGAGTTCTACTACTGACAAACAGTGGCGTATATATTTATCTAGGGATTGTGCCCCCTGAGGCAAACAGTTAAATTAAGCCCCCTACCCCGCCCCCGCCCCACCCAAACTTATTCAAAGTTTCACAGTTTCAAAGTTTATTGATTTTCCACAAACAATTATCTTTCACAATTTTTTAAACAGTACATATGAAAATTAAGAACAGGAACATAACAAATATATGAATTAAAACAAAGATATATAACAGAACATATATTCAGTGGACTTGGTTATGGTTAACACTGATAAAGCTACAATTGGGTAATGTAAACACTGTAATTGTAAAGGAAAACATATAAGTGGAGGAGTCTGTTAAATAAGCATGGCTTGTATTTCATAGACCCCTGTTTGGAAAAAAAAATAGTTACAGCTCAAAAAATTAAAACCAAACTAACCCCTGTTTTTAATCATGAAATTATGGCAATACTGAAAACGATTTTTGATGCATGCACTAAACCCGTGACAGGGAGCCAAATTAATGACAAATAATAATGATAATAATAACTACATTTATAGGGCGCTTTATACGGGCGTTTCTAAGCGCACAGGTGGTCTGTCTAACTCTGTATACATGGTACATCCAATAGCTTAAAAGCAACAAAATGAAATAAAATATTACTAATACAATACAGTTAAATGAAACTAACTAACTAACAAAATGATAAAAATTATACAAGAAAGGGAACAAAGCAATTTCACGCATATCTTATGCATTTTACCTTTCGGAAAAAATAACAAGGGAGGAAATAAACCGAGTTTTCGAGTTTCTTTAACATCGAAGTACCGTAAATAAAAAAAACAAACATTAATTTACTCACTTCTTTCTGTACTATATTCGGGCGGCAAAATTAACGAAAACCCTGTATTAGGAAATCTAGCTAGGCAATCAAAAGTTGGGATTTCTATCTAAAGTTGCGGTTTTTGAAAATGCTATTTTTTGCACTTTATCTTTTAAACGTATTTGGGCGCAAAATTTAACAAGATCCTGATGAAACTTAGAGAGCAAAGTAACGAGATTTAAGAATTTTCCGAAGGTTTTTTTTTTTTTTTTTTTTTTTTCTTCCCGAAGGTTCGTTTTGCTGAAGGGTCATAATTCCGAAGGTTCGTAATTCCGAAACACAAATTTTCCATAGTAGGGGGTTTATGATTCCGAAAATGAAATAGGGTTCATAATTCCGAACATGTGTGATGCATTACTCCGAAGATTCGTAATTCCGAAAATACAATGGGGTTCGTAATTCCGAAAGAAAATGAAAAGGGTTCATAATTCCGAAGGTTCGTAATTCCGAAAATGCAATAGAGCCCTAAACAAAACTTTTCGGAATTACGAACCTTCGGAAATATGAACCCTTTTTGATTTTCGGAATTATGAACCCTATAATAATAATAACAACAACAACAATAATGATAATAATAATAATAATAATAATAATAATAATAATAATGGATATTTATATAGCGCTCATATCCACCATGAACGGTGCTCAAGGCGCTCCAATATTACCCCGGCTCTAGCTAGGCTATACCGATTTCGGCGCTCACAGCATTCAAGGAATTCATTCCTGCCGGTACCCATTTAACACCAGGGTGGAGAGTGGCAAATGTAGATTAATGTCTTGCCAAAGGACGGTAGTGCCGCGTCGGCTTCTAACCCACGACCTTCCCATCGCCAGTCAAGAGTTTAAACCACTCGACTACCTCTTTTTCGGAATTACGAACCGTCGGAGCCCTTTCAGAAATACGAACCTTCGGGAAAAAAACAAAAAAACTTCGGAATTATGAACCTTCGGAAAAAAGATAACCATGAAAACACTGTGATCTCAAGAAAATTTGTATAGGATTTAAAGCGATCGAGCTGTAGAGAGAGTTTTGAATTTTATTTATCTCTTATGCATTCTATTCAGGATTAAGGGTGCATATAATAAGCATAACAATTATCTTCCCTTCTCCCCTTTCTCTTTCTCTCTGATATTGAGTGTTTTCGTTGTTGTTTTTGTTGTTGTTGTTGTTGTTTTTTTTTTTTTTTTGCGCACCCTTCAAGTGCCGCCGCCCCGGCAGTGCATGCCGTATCTGGACCATGGCTTCGGGGGGGGGGGGGGGGAGCAAAACATCCGAGCAAAATGGTGATCCAGAAGAACAAAAAACCTTTTTCATGCAGGACCTAATTAGCGTCGGAAAGGTTGGGGGCAGGACGTCCGATGTTATTTTCACCCACCTATTCATAATTTGCAAAAAAAAATATGCTTTTCAATTAAATTTCTTTTTTTTTAATTCCGTTATATTGTTATCAGCAACATCAAAATGTGTCATAGATGTTTGTGAACGTGCATGCTAAGCGAGCGAGCAAAATTCTTTACCTCATCATGGCGTTTTGATTGAAAATGTTTGAACACGTTTATTTTTTAAAATAATTCATGCATATAATCTGTATCATGATTATATGTTTGAATATATATCAGATTTCATTTTAATGCAAATAAGAGAGGCATTCAAATTCGCTCTGTTTGGTTTTACACTTGCCCCAATTATCTCTGCATGCTTATTACTTGACGGTTGGCTTCAAAACGTATATTTTGCGAGGTTGCACTGCGACCGAGCGATAATTTTTTTTGGGGGGGACAAACTCTCCTTAATTTAACAAGCAATTTGGTTACACGCAATCTATAGATGTATACACTGTAAAAAATTGCTGTAGGTCCGCCCCCCCCCCTCAGTATTATTTAGGGTACGCGTATGCTCGTTCCCTCCCTTTGAAAGCACCCCCTATCTCAGGTCTGCCAAAATTTCTGATCCCCCCCCCTTTCGCTTTTCCTGCCTTGGAGACCCCCTAAATTCGGAACACTGCATGCTCAATGTACCCCCTATCTCAGGACAGAACCCCCCCCCCCCCTCATCTCAGGTAAGCTGTCATTGCAATACCTCAGGAGAGATTTTGTTATGTTCAAAATCGGATCTCAGAACTCAATGCAGTCATAAGAAACCAAACAAAAATGAAAATCTCATGACATGAACGTTTGTTAATGGTAAGTCCTGTTAATTGCATATAGTTTCAACTTTTGTTGCTTTCCATGATAACCAGAATCACAATGGGATAACATCAATAACAGGATAAAATCTAAGTTGACTATAAGGCACTTGCACATGAGGTTAGAACTGAAGACCTGAATATAAAAACGGCCCAAGTCCAATTTTTGGTCAAATTGAGTTAGACATGGGAAATTGTTGCTTATACATGAACCCATCTTGTGTATAAATGATAAACCTGAATTCCCCCCGGAAGTGCCTAAAATGAATGAGTGAAATCTAATATGAATGTAAGAATGACCCAAGTCCAGGACTTGGGTCAGTTTTACATTCATATCATAGCGCCCTTTGGCATAACACATTTTTTTTGTTTCTTTCCATTTTTATTTCTTTCCCTTTTCACATAATCACATACAAATTATATCATACATTGAAAATAATCACATAATCACAAATTATATCATACATTGAAGCAAATTATGTCATACATTGAATGTAAAGTATACAAGTAAATCATGTAAATGGATTTAAAAGTTTTAAAGTTAAGACGTGCTTCAACAAAATTAGGGGGGGGGGAAGCAGGGATAGGCACCTAATTACATACAAATTATATCATACATCAAACAAAGTGTAAACATGTACATGTAAATCATTTGAATGGACCTAAAACTCTTAAGATGAGCTTTGTCCAAAAAGAAGAAAAACAAAGACAGGGGGGAAGGCGCCTATGGTGGATGTTTGCTTGGGGTCATCAGTAAACAGGACCTGGGCAGACTTCAACGTCTTCAGAATAAGTGTGCTCGTCTAATATGTCAAAAACCAAAATGGTCCCACGTCACTCCATTACTCAATGAACTTCACTGGCTTCCCGTTTCTAAGAGAATACAATACCGTATACTGGTTCAGACTTACAAATCACTGTCAACCACACTTCCTCAATACATCTCCTCACTCTTTCAGCAACAGAGAACATCATATTCTCTTCGTTCTACCTCTGCTCCTTCCTATGTCATTCCAAAATCCCGAAAACAGGCTGGCTTCAAGTCCTTTCAGTCACTTGCTCCACAACTTTGGAACAGACTCCCCGCATCTCTCCGTAATAGCACATCACTTGACATCTTCAAGAAACATCTAAAAACTTACTTATACAATTCTTAATTTAATTGAATAGACTTTAGGTGACAGCGCCTTGTATCCTTTGGAAAAGGCGCTATATAAATCCAATTATTATTATTATTAATCCCACGATCTTACCTATACTTGATCTTGTGAAAAAGGAAAGATTTTATCCACATCCCCCCTCCCCCCCACCCCCTCCCCCACCCTTCACACACACACACACACACACCCACACACACACACACACACACACACACCCACACACACAACACACACACATACAACACACATCACACACATCACACACAAACACCCATACACAAACACCCCACATCCTTTCGGTGTTTCACATTGACTTCCTACGTCATAAAACAAAAATATGCCCTATATTCAAAACAAAGAAAAGTTCAACTCCTCCCACTTCTCCAAATGTACATGTAATTTTCCCCTCTTCTTCGCTAATTTCTTTCCGTTTTCTCTATAACTAGTAATCAATTTTAAAGTACTTTCTAGTGACCTTGCAGAAAAAATAATATGCTTCAACAAAAAAATTACAGTATTACACAGATTTATCCTTGAAGATTTCCCCGATAGTCCATGACCCTAGTCCAATTTCAGATAGCTGCAAATGTCTTACTACTTCTTCCCAAATTGTATGAACTATTTGACATTTAAGGAATAAGTGTGGGTATGTTTCAGCCTCCTTTTTACAAAAGGAGCATAAATTATCCGAAATAAAACCAAACTTAAATAGATTCTCGTTAGTATAAACAGCTCCATGTAATAATTTAAATTGGAATTCTCGCAATTTGCTACAGAGGATGCACATGGAGCCTTTAACTCCTAAAAATATTTCTCTCAGTTCCATGGCGGTGAAACTAAATTGACTATGTCCATCCCTTACCTGTAGAACATAATCATTCTGCAGCTGCTTAATAAAGTAATTATAAACTTTCCTTGATTTCAAACCAGACAATGGTTCAACATTTTCTGAAATTTTTAAATAAGTATCGTATTTAGAAGTATCAATATACATAAAATTTTCCTCCTTATATTTATCTGCATGGAATAACTGAACATATGTCATGTAATTTTAACAAACTATTACCTTTAATTCCCATATTCCAAAAATGAGTATACGGTTTCATATTTCTATTTTCCATAACATCCCGAAACATGCATATTCCCTTTTTAAACAAATCTTCATCATAAAACGTTTTATTTCTTATATGGCATCCCGGCTGCACGGTAAAATACTGTATATCATACATTTAAATACTATATTTTTACAGTATACCGCTGTTTACCGTTTAACTGTAGAACAAACAGTACAATACCGTGAAAAATACAGTAATTTACTGTGCAGTTGGTTGCCAGTAATTTACTCTACATACCTACAGCTCTCCCCCCCCCCCCCCCCCCCCCCCCCACACACGCACTCGGAGGTCGGAGGCACTGAAGTTCAGTGGTCGGAGTGACCGCATGCGTGTTCCCCAAATCTCCGGTTAAGGGGTACTTTTCGTGCGACACAAATAATCCAGCCAGTGAATTATTTCTTTTTTTAAAGAGGGTGTATTTGAATTTTCACCCGGAAATTTCTTTTAAAACGGGGGTGTTTTCTCTTTCTCTTTTGACTCCTGAGAAATTTAAAAAGGGGGGTATAAAATATCTTGAAAGTCATAGAAAAATATTTGGTGGAGCGTCCAAGTCTGCATGCATGAAGTTGATGATGGTCGGAGGCGGTATGCTAGGGAACGGAGAGTGGTTGCTTGGATCTAGAACTTGGAGTAACCTATGTTCAGTGTGGAGTAAAATATGTTCAGTGTTTAAGAGTATGAAATGGGAAAATACAATTCCTTTGTAAGTTCACAGCCGTATGTTATGATATTATGAACATATACAGGGTGTCCTAACAAGTAGTCTCTCCTCTGGTCCAGGTTGAGAACATTGATTTCTTTTTGGGACACCCTGTACTGTATTGATTCAGTTGAGTTTCTGAATATAAAAATGACGCAAGTCCATGGCAGGTCATTTCGAGTAAACTAAAAAAAAAAAAACCTAATATTTTTTTTATGTGTCCAATAACATTATATTTGACTATGATGGTAAGGCAACATCGTAAATACATGTACACTATTATCACGTTACTTGTAGGGGGGTCCTTTTGTTTGATGGACTTGGATCGTTTTTTTAATCAATAAGATATATGGACTTGGGTCATTCTTTGAATCATATACAGAGTAGGCTACTGTAGTAATAGCCCTTCTAGAAAGAATACTTAATAGAGTTGTGTTATTTTTTTTTCCAGCTTTTAATCAGTGTGGCTTACAAATCTGGGGCCCGTTGCACAAAACTTGCGTTCGAACGCAACTCAGGAAAATCAAACGCAACTTTATTTTCAGCCAATCAGAAGTACGCATTAAGGACTTGCGTTTGATTTTTAGGAGTTGCGATCGAACGCAAGTTTTGTACAACGGGCCCCTGTGGTTGCATACTACGTCACAACGTCTCTCACCAACTGCATGTTATTTACGGGGATAGCGTGTGTGTGTGTTTGTGTGTGTGTGCGTGTGTTAAATGAGGGCACATGATATTGTATGTGTATATAAATAAATATATTTATTTGTGTTAGTAATCGAAACCTTAGCTAGAGTCATAAGGAGGGATGAGGAAATTAGGGGAGTTAAATTAGGGGACAAGGAAATCAAGCAAATTATGTATGCTGATGACATAACTATTTTTGTGAAAGATGTTAGTTCCATAGAAAAGCTAAAAAGGATTTTGGAAGACTTTGAAAATGTCAGTGGTTTAAAGGTTAACAAGGAAAAAAACAAACTTTATTAGGTTAGGTAATGAGAGGGAGAAACCTGGCTCACTTTTGTTTGGACATAGTGTGGAGGAAATAAAAATCTTGGGAGTTCATTTTTCAAGGAATCTTAAAAGAAAGAATGAAGTGAATTATAAAGAAATACTAAGTAGAATAAAGCGTCTGGTTGGCTGGTGGAAGCAACGGGATCTCACTATTTTGGGAAGAATTCAGTTGTTAAAAACGTATGTTCTTTCAAAACTTAATTATATCTCTTCCTTAATAGTGGTCCCACATGATATTTTTAGGGAAGTTGAAAGAATATCGTTTGAATTCGTGTGGGGAGGGAAAGATAGAATAAAAAGGAAAATATTGTACCAAGATTACCAATTCGGAGGGTTGAGAATGAATAATTTTGAAATTTTCGTGAAAAGTCAACGATTAATGTGGTTGAAGCGTTTACTGAATGAGGAAGAGTTGTCAGGATGGAAGACATCATTTGATTTTTGTTGTTCAAAGATGGGAGGTCGTTTTGTGTTTTTATGTAACTATGATATTGGTAAAATGGATCTTAAGAACATACCCCCTTTCTATATAGAACTTTTAAGAGTTTGGCAAGAAATGAAAAAATGTAGATTTTATGAAGAAGATAGACATAACCCTATCATATTTAATAATACAGATGTGCAGTAATTTACTGTAAATACTTACCATTGCTTACAGTAATTTTTTTACAGTGTACCTTGAAATAAACGCTTCATAATGATTGAAAAGGTCAGTTGTTATTTTTTTGTTCATGGTTGAAAATCTGTCAGGGGTCGGGCATATTGTCCCCCCCCCCCTTCAAGTACTTTTTGTTTAGAGGTTTTTATTTAGGAGCATGTGCCCCCTCTGCCCCCATATGCCAGTGCTGTTAGAACATAATGGCTATATGGCCCACCATCAGTGGCGGATCCAGGAATTTGTGATGGAGGGGGCCAAATATTAACAAAATTTTCTGACAAGCAAAAACAAATTTCAAAAAAGGTCATCAGCATTTTTGGGCTCCCTTTTTACTCCAAAACTCCAAAAATCTCTGACAAGCAAAAAAAAAAAAAAATAATAATAGAAATTTAAAAAAAGTTCATCAGCATTTTTGGCTGTATTTTATTTTCACAGGGGAGGCCCCCCCTGGATCCGCCACTGCCCACCATATTATTTTTTCGGTAAACGCCCATTATCAATTCGGTCGCTTCAGTTTGAAACTTATAAGCTATCATGCAAACTGATATGTCTTAAATTTCGATTTTCTTGAGTTGAGCGACAAAAGACAGCGCGTTTATACATGTACCTAATGATGATATTGTTAGGGCACAAGGTCAGTTTCCTTACCCCCCCCCCCCCCCTCCCCCAGTTACTATTTGAAGGCACATAGAAAATCAATACAACTTGCATGCGATGACAGGAGAAATCAAACATTTTATCATGGAGAAGAGGTACACATAACTAATAATGAAATTTTATTAATTTTTTTTCTCCAGTTTATTACTCATTTGCTTCAAAATCTAATCTAGATGTATATATGTAATTAATTTCATATGATTAAAACACCAATAAAAAACAAAAACAAAAACAAAAAGAAGAAGAAGAAGAAGAAGAAGAAAAAAAAAGAATAATTGTTTGAAAGTGAGATTTTTTCACTTTTTTTGTCAAAGGGAAATCCAACCTTAATGGTAAGTTGTTCTGAAAGAGAGAGGAAAAATCAGCGAAGCAGATTGGTGAATGCTTGAATGAAGTCGGATAAGCAATAAGAAAGCTATGAATTTTGGAAAGTTAATTCTATAATCAATGGGGATTTCAAATTGGCCGAATCGGTATAATGTGCACTGTGATGTAGTGGCGGACAACTCTCATATTTGCTCCAACACACAAACTGACTAAAATGTATTACTCAGTATATCTTTTCCTTTTATGAGGACTATCTACAATGTTATTTTGAGTAATGCCCGAGGGAAAAGGCGCTTTGGAGAAAACCGCAAACTAATATTTTAGTGTATGACAAACGGGAGCAGGGGCGGCGCCAGGGTATTTAAATAGGGGGGGGGGGGGGCAAAATGACGCGTATATAGCAACGTCGCACGTCGAGGGTCTTGAAATAACAAATAGGACTATAACAGTTATGTCATAATTGCATGGCCTAGCCTTCTCTTCTCCATTTCCCCTTCTCTTTCTCCCTTTTTTCCCCCTTCTTCCTCTTTTTTTTTTTTTTTTTTTTTGCTCGCTTGAAAAATGATAGGGGGCGGCCGCCCTCCTGCCCTCCTGTAGCGCCGCCCCTGAACGGGAGAGTTGACCGCCAATATGTCATTATCCACTCACTAAATTGACAATTTGAGAGTCGCACAGATTTAGTGATCTTATACATAGGCATCAATAATTTTCTTATTCCTTGTCCGATTTATTTCAAACTTTCACCATCCTATTTTTCTTATTTTTCTTCTTTCACACAAATCATCTTATTACCAATTAAGATTGGATTGTCCTTTAAAGGGGAAGTTCACCCTGGGATAGTTGATTTGAATAAAAGCAGAAAACGAGAGAAACAGATAAGTGACAGTTTTAGCAAAATCTGTTAAGAAATATTAGAAAGTCATGAATCTTTGAAGTTATAATCAATTGGCAACTCTGTGACGTATCTTGCGAGTTCCTCTCCCATTTGCTACGTACAGAAAAAGTCCGATATTTTAGATTTTTATTTTCTCAGTTAATGATAAAGGAATATATTCGCTTCATATATAGGATTTGTGTAATATATATATATGTATATATATATGTAAATATATATATATATATATATATATATATATATATATATATATATATATATATATATTTGCAATGATTATACAATAGGGTGCATGTATGACTGAATATTTTCTTTACAAGTGCAGAGAAAACGCTGTTTAGATATGCAAACAGTTAATATGAACTGAACAACCCGTATTCAGTTCATATTGTAAACAATTTGTTTGTTGTATAAGTTTTATACAACCTTTTAAACAGCGTTTTTACTGTGTATATAGAGAAAATGGAAATTTATGATTTTTCTTACTTAAAGGGCTAATGGGAGAGGACCTAGAGTTCAGTGGAGAGGACATATACGTCACGGAGTTGCCATAAATGCATTTTGTGTATGATTGATTACCACTTCAAAAAATCATAACTTTTTTTTTTTTTTTTTTTTTTGTTGCTCAAACGGTTCTCTTATTTTTCTGCTCTTATTCAAATCAACTAAATACAAGGGTGGACTTTCCCTTTAAAGTAAATCACACATTTTTTCATTATCTGTATATTATCGACAAGATTCCAAATCTACCAACAAAATTCAACAAAGGTGGCAAAAGTATTTGTGGTACCGGTATACCCTCTTTTGATATTTTATGGAATCAATTTACAAAAGTCAGTCGGCGATTTTTCTTTTTATACCCCGACTTTCGTATGGCTTTAAAAAAAGGGGGGCATAGGGTGGGGGAACATTGCCCGTAGAAATCATTAACTGTCCTCAATTTGCTCCCGCCCTCCCACTTTTGAAATCACTGTGCGGGAGGGAGAGGGGTAAGGAGAGGGGGGGGGGGGTCTCCAGGCAGGGATGGACTGGGACTATATTCTAGTGGGGAATTTTGGCACTTTTTGTTGTTGACCGGCCATTCTTTAACCAAAATATTGACCGGCCCGTGGGGAAACTCTCCAAACTCCCCATGCATGCAGTCCGGGCCTGTCTCCACGTGCAGTATGCAGGATTCGATGTCATCACTGACAGTGACAGGGAACTTTGTGCTGGGGAGGTTGGGTATAGGTAAATCTTTATACTATATAAAAACTGTAATTTGGAAATTTCGTTATCGGGTATATAGGGTAAGCGCAAACATGTTTTTTTTTTTGCTTGCCTTTAAAAGTGATATAGACTTTGATTGCTCATCTAGTTTTCTTAAATTATATGAGGTAAATAAGCATATGCTAGAAGGGAGTTGTCTACTGCTCAAATTTAAGGGTGCTCTGTGGAAAAAAGAGGCAGTACCCCAAATATTTTAATTAAAGTACTCCAAAAGGGGCACTTCTGACATAGGCCCTATAGATAGACCGATCCTTTTCTCGGATAAAACATCCTTTTCTATAGTATACTAAAATAGTTCTAAATTGAATCGGGATATTCATTACACCCGGTAAAATACTATCACAATGCAAGGCGGTGGAGCCGAGGGCAAAAGGAGCACATGCACTACTGAATCTCTCACATGGCTTAATCAGCCTTTTTCAATAGACCGCTTCGGTAATGTATGCAAATTTTATACATATCTTTCAAACAAAGGTTGTTCTTGACAACCTGAAAGCTTGCCGGAGGCTTGCCGGACATAGCAACAGATAATGTATGCAAACTGGATTCCAAGCATTAATTGAGGCTCATTTATAAAAAGCATGCAGGTTAATGGATAGCTCGTCACTATAGTGCTCAGAGAATTATGTGCATGAATTTGTATACATTACAGAAACGGCCTATTAAAACTACCTGAAATGGCCCGTTTTTCTGTGTATGGCGGTATATTGAGAGATAGAAAGAGAGAGAGAGAGAGAAAGAGAGAAAGAGAGAGAGAAAGAGAGAGAGAAAGAGAGAGAGAGAGAAAGAGAGAGAGAGAGAGAGAGAGAGAGAGAGAGAGAGAGGGGAGGGGGGGGGGGGGGAGGGGGAGGGGGAGGGAGGAAGAGAAAAGCATGAAAACCTGCATTTTATAGATCAAGATAAGTAAGTTGAAAGTGTCGCATCATTTTTTTTTTTCATCTTTCCTTTCCTCTGTCTTTCTTTCATTTCTTTTTTTTTTCGCCAATCAATAGTGGGGAAGAGAGCACATAGCCCCCGTGCCCCGGCCATATAGCTACACCATTATGAAAAATGAAGCATTTTAAAAAAGGGCCCTCAAAATATGAAACGAACAGTGTCGATCATCAAATCGCTTGAGATTGATAGGGGCCTACAAATCTGTAGGTGCACTGTGGGCCAAAGTGTCCTGTTTTAGCACTGCATGGTGCCTCCACTTTTTCCATGGTGCATGCTAGTGTACACTTTAATAGCCAGGATATACATGTACTTCTACCCCGCAGTAAATAAAGATTGAAAGTCCAAATGCACTCAGGGCGTCGCTATGTGTGGCCGGGTTTCCGAATACACCCCGCCCCCCCCCCCCCCTCCCCCACTCAAAATCGCTGTCGGAAAATGCACCACCTCTGTCGGCAAAAAAAAAGAAAAAAAGAGGGGAACAAAGGGAGAGGGAAGAGGAAAGGGAAAAGGAGAAAAGAGAAAGGAGAAGAAAAAAAAAAAGAAAAAAGAAAAAAGAAAGGGGAAAGGAATTAGAAAACGAGAAAGCCAAAGAAGGAAAGGAAAAGGGAAGGAAAGAAAAAGAAGGAAAAACTGGGCAATTTTTTTGCTGGCTCGCTTCGTTTTCTCGCAAAAACACTGGCAAGTTGATATTCGGGCAAAAGGCATCCACCTTCGGAAACAGGCTGCAGCCCCCCCCCCCCCCCAGATGATTTTCAAAGTGCAACCACCACTTCATATCAGCGAGGAGCCAGAATATCCACATAATTATTGGGGTAGCGAGGTTCCCAGATAATTATAACTTCTATACATTTTCACTAGGAAAAGTTTTAAAAATTTGCTTGCTTGCAAAAATTTAGAAATGGAAAAGTTGATAGTGGTGCAAAAGGCGTCAGCCCCCTCCTTGCGAAAATGGGCCTGTATATGATCAAGATCTCTACATCTGTGATTTTCTTTTATTATTATTTGTGGGGTGGGGGGATTAGGGTGCAGCATTTTTGTCGGCAAATTTGAGTGTGACACCTCCCATCCCCCCCCCCTTTCAAAATGTTCCAGCGTCGCCCTTTCATCCACTGCATTGACCCTTCAAGTTCAAAACACATCAAGCATGATTTTTTAAAATCATTTTGTTTTCTTCCAGAAGCGTATCTTGCAACATGTAGAAAAACGACTGTTCACAAGTCTAGAGGTTATGTCTACTTTGCATCACACCGTAGCTGAATTAATTTTCGGTGAATATCTGGGCCTCGGAAGACTGTTGAAATCACCCTTTTTATCGACAGACTGAAAGAACGAAAGGTAGGAACTTTGATATAATATTATTTGACACACAGCCGATTGATTGCTTTTGGATTGCATTACTTGTATTTCATGTTTTAAAACTGAATCATAACTCATTATTTTCCGGAGGTCTTCGGGGCGTACAGTTGTAGCGTATACGCCCTACGTAAGCAAGCAGCGCGCAGTCGATTTGCCAGTATTTTAATATGCAAAATGGCGGACGATGCGAAGGAGGATGATGCTGAAAGGACAGGTACGGTACGGAGAGTTTTACATATTCATATTTCCGATTTGTGAAGTAATTGATATTCATCCTAGGGTATTTAACTTCCTGCTATGATTTGCTCTCTGTTGATATGTTATTGGAATATTTTTACACTTCTGTAAGTGTAAATAAAGTGGAAATTAGATGGAAGGCAGGCAGGCAGGGATAAACATTTTATTCGTGATGAAAATGGTGTGGATAGCATCTCGATTGTAAACGAATCGTGTGTGTGCAGTGTAGTTTGTATGTAGGTAGCAGATGGATAGCTTCTTGGTGTGATCATGTGTGAAAAATACTGAGTGCAAGATGTTCCTGTAGACCCTATGTTGTGAAAACAACTGAGACCAGGGAGATGTGAGCCTGAGGCTGAGGACTGAACAACTCTAGAATCTATTCAATTATTCATTGTTAATGTTAATTTTTTTCAATTTTCAATTCTGTTTCATTTGAAAATCAAAATCACATTCAAATGCAAAGTTGTATGATTCCGACTCGGAATGCCCATGCCATGTGGCATGTCTGCACGCACACTTATCTACGCGATTCTGGAGAAACAAAGTGTGCAACGAATAGTCCACAAAATGTTTGTCAATCATTACAGCATGCCTAATGCTGTAAAAAGGAAGACAAAATATTGAGAAAAGATGTTATTTTTTATAGTCATTTTTTTTACAAGCCTCGGAATACTGTGTTTTCTTGTAAAAATTCCTGATTTTGAGTGTAAAGTGAATGAGTACGCAGACATAGACACCTTTTTTTTTTCAGTATTGAAAGGACATTGCTGCCTTTTTTGTTGAAAATGACATGTTCTTGGTCAAATTTTTCAAGATTTTTGACACTTTTTAGAATATTGGGAATGTTATAAAATTACGCATAAGAGGAGAGTAAAAGAAATTCTTGTTTAATTTCAAGTCAAAATTTACAGTAGGTGCACAGACAGGGCTCCCCGTTTCTACTAGACTATCATGATCATCAGTTATTTATGTGAACATGTAGATCTCTAGGCCAAATAAAATTCATTGTTTGGCCTCCTCAATTTGTTATTTGATATGTGGAAAGAGTTCAATTCCATTCATGTTTGTACATGTAGGGGGGGGGGGGGGTGTCCGGACAATTAACAGAAATAAAGCTCGCTTTTGCTGTTGGATTTCATGAAAATGTGCATCAAATATCACTTACTTGTACATGTACCACTGTACATGTAAATACATTGTATCTGTCATTTGTAATATTTTCCAACATGTTTTAAGTGATTCATTAAATATTGCATCCAAATTTGTTAAAATTACCGTTGGAAATCATCTGTCTGGATAACCAACCTGTCTGGAAACACAATGTGTGGGTACTAGGTATAACCCCTCCTAACCCTAACCCTAACCCTAACCCTGACCCTGACCCTAACCCTAACCCTAATTCTAACCCTATGCTATGGTACATGTTCATCATTCTTGACCATCTCATTTTTTTTTTTTTTAATTTTATTTTTAGTTTGGGTAGATATACGGAACTCTAGCCTGATAATTTTGTTCTGAAATTAAAATTAAAGGGAAATCCAACCTTAATAGCAAGTTGCTTTGAAAGAAAGAGAAAAAAATCAGAGAAACAGATTGGTGAAAGTTCGAACGAAATCGGACAAGTAATAAGAAAGTTATGAATTTTTGAAAGTTGTAATCACTATACATATGGGAATTTCAAATTGGCCGAATCGGTAATGTTACTGTGATGTAGCTGTGGACAACTCCCACATTTGCTCCAACACACAAAATGACTAAAATGTCACTTTTTCAAAATGTATTACTCAGTAGGATCTTCTCTTTCATGAGGACCTATAACAATATGCTATCTCCAATATATTTTGAGTACTGCCCGGAGGGTAAAAGCGACTCGAAGAAAACCGCAAATTAATGATATTTTTGTGTACGACAAATGAGAGAGTTGTCCACAAAAATGTCACAACTGACTCACCAAATTGCCAATTTGAGTTTCGCATAGACGTAGTGATCTCATTTTTCAAACATCCATAACTTTCTTATTCTTTGTCTGATTTCTTTCAAACTTTCACCATCCTGTTTTTCTTATTTTTCTGCTTTCACACAAATCATCTTATTACCAAGGTTGGATTGCCCTTTAAATAAGTAGATTATAGATCTTATGTAATTTCCCTTGTTTTGAGGCTGTGAAGTGCATATGTGTACAAATGAAATTTAATCAGTTGAAACAATGTGTTAAAATTTCCCCATTAGCACCTTTATTTGTGGGGAAAATGTCAAATAGTCTAGATTCTATAAATATAAAATGGAACCCCTTCCTCATTTTCAAAAAATCTGGACTAGAAACTAGGAATCAATATATGTGGTTTTAGTCTAGACCTACATGTGCATTGTAAGTAATAAATAAATAAACTTGGACTTGCCCTTTCTTAAAGGTCAGTCCAACCTTAATAAGCTTAATTTTGTGAAAGCATAAAAATAATAAAAATTGTGAAAGATTGAAAAAAAATTAATGTGAATCTCAAATTGGGAATTTGTTCAATTTATTGTGACATATTCAATTCTCCCGTTTGTCATACACTAGAATGCCATTAAACGTTCGGGCAGTTCTCCAACTATATTGTACATGTTTGTAGATAGCATATTATTGGTCACAGGTTCTCCGAAAAGAAATAATCATTTATCGAGTAGGTTTTAAAGGACCTATTCAAAGAAAATCACAAATATGGCAAATAATGTATCACTAGAATGAATCTGGGAAGCTTACAGATGGCCATTGTCATGATTGTATAAGTTTTATGTCAGTTATGATTAAAAAAATAACAAAAATAAAAGCACTTCTCGTCATCTGGGATATCCGAGCGATTCACCAGAAATATAGCAATGTTTTGATGATGTCACACTGGTGACCAATCCTGCCGAAGCAGACGATGTCCTATAACGAATGAACGTACATGTACATGTAATTGCAATGCAATTATTTCTCAAATTATAAAGAGTTTGGTGTATTTAAAGGAAACCAAAACCCAAGGAGAGAATCAATGTTATTGGAAAGTGAAAATTCAGAGAAGCACTTTACAAAAAGTTTCATTAAAATTAAAAGGTGCAGTTAATCTCCTTCTGAGCTCAACATATATAATGGGAAAATGTATTTTACACCACATACATGTATGTCGAGTTCAGGAGGAGACAAGGAGCACCCTGAGAGATAATGGGGAAAATCTGAAAATCTGTGTCCAAAACAAATGGAGAGTTGTTCACAAAATCAGCCATTTTGAAGCAATTTTGCCAATTTGAGGATCCCCATAGAAAGTAAAACGAGACTTTTCAAACTTCCATAACTCTCTCATTTTTTAACCAATTTTAATGAAACTTTTTGTAAAGTGCTTCTCTGAATTCTCACTTTCCAATAACATTGATTCTCTCCTTGGGTTTTGGTTTCCTTTAAACATGGCTGTATTTAAAAAGGGGAGTGAAACCAGAAACTGAAATCTTTTGTTTGTAAATATACAGAATACATTGTAATGATCAATGATCAATCAAAGAAACCAAGCTTTCAAATAATAGCATGGACGGTAAACATTCCCTCTTGAAATGCCGAAAATGCCGCAGTGCATGCAGCTGAAAATACAATGGCATCTTATTTCGACTGATTCCTTTATTTTTTTAACGCTGTATTTTTCATCAAAATAATACCATACACGAATTTTAGAACTAGGCAACAGATGAACATTTATACTGACGCTAGTAAAGTAAGAGAAAGAAATGAAGAGGAGTTGACAAAACAGGCACTGAAAATGTGTAAAATGTTATGGGACATCGTCTGCTTAGGCAGGATTGGGTCCCTTGGCAGTGGCGTGACGTCACATATCTCAGCAGCGTTCAAAGAGCTCTTCAGGTGCTATAGCGGGGCTGTAATTTACCACTTTATATTAAAGTGGTAAATAATCATTATTTCAAATGTTTCAATGCGTTGAATTTGGATAACTTTGTTTAATCTACATGTAAGCTTCACCTACGCAATAATAAGAATTAAATAAATATTTAAATTCATTAGAGTTCTACTTTAATTTTTTTGGGGACATTTTAGTGATTTTGTGTGTTGGAACAAATGGGACAGTTTTCCGCCGCTACATCAGTGACATTACCGATTCAGCCAATTTTAAATTCCCAAGAATAGTGACTGCAACTTTCAAAAATTCATAACTTTCATATTGCTTTTCATTTAGTTTAACCTTTCACCATTTCTCTTTGTTTATTTTTCTGCTTTCTTTCAGAGCAACTTGCCATTAAGATTGGATTTCAATTTAATAAGGTTCTTGACCCCAAGACTGGCCACACATTCATATAGTGTTTTTTTAGATATTTTTATTTTTTTTTTTATTTTTTGTTGGGGGGGGGGGGTGTCTAGGGGACCTGTAGTGCCTAGGGGGTGTCTAAGGGACTTGTAGACTGTAGACTCTATTTGTTCCAAAATCAAAGGCTAAAAGTAAAACAGTGCAGGAATATTGCTGTAACTGTTACCAAGGCTAGGGAAAGCCACTTGTGGCCTTGCCCGTCCCTTTCTTTCTTCTTTTAAAAATTTTTATTCTGGACCAAATGGATTGACCAGACCACGGGAATATTAACCCTTTCATGACAGGAATTATTTAAGGGCTATATTGATCACATTTTGTTTTTCAAATAGGCAACAATGATATTTTTTCTTTTAGTGCTACATGGTTTTGATAAGGTGTAATGTCTTTGAAAACAATATACATGTACATGGTTAGAAATTTTGTCGAAAAGTTGAAAAATTGCCAGTTTTAATTTAAAAAAAATTATTTTGAACCTCTCATTTAGTTGCCAATTTAAGGATCTTAAAGCTTATTCTCATTTTTAAATTTTTGGCATCAAACACAATATGGTCATGCAAAAAAAAAAAAAATGGACATAGTGTGTGCAGAAAATTTCGCTCTTTCTACTCGTGCATCTGGTATAATTTTTAGAGATCTGCATCAAAAGTTATTGAGCTAAAACACAAAATGTGGTCACTTGTCTCGAAAGGGTTAATATGCTCATATGGGCGTTGTAGGCATATTGAGATTTGACAGTTGGGTGAAATGAAAATGCATGATGGAGAATAAAAGAACTGGAATTATGAGAGAAATTGTTAGTGGACCAAATGGCAATTTGCCCTTTGAACCCACTTGTGAGAGGCAATCAAATGTTTTGGTAGACATGCAAATGAGAAACAAACTTAAAGTGATATGGCAACTTTGTAGAGGCTCGATAAAATCTGAGCTGCCTAGTCTTACATGCTATCAGTGTATGTAATATGGTGTAAAAAAGAAGCCCAGGAAAAAAAAAACACTTCAAAATCCTCATGTGCTTCACAAAAGTAAACATACATGTGCAAGTGACCGGAAATGCCAGACTCATTTTCCCCCATAGACTCAGTGTTAGACTAAAGCATATGGCCATACACTTTTGTAAATGGGAGTATTCAGTCAAATATCTTAATATTAGCATTATATATTTGAAAACCTTTCTATGCCTGGCTATTTATCCTTCTGAACATCATTATACAAGACAGATATCAAAATTCAACAATTTATTAAATCAAGCCTCCACAAAATTACCGAATGCCTTTTAACCTTTTGGGCAAATGAAGTATTTTCTTTCTCCATTTGCATCATGAAAGTGTGCAGAAAAGTATCTTTCTTTTTTTTTTTCAATTTAATTTGATATTCATTCAAGTTTCTTATGCGGGAACTTTCCTTCCAGAGCAAGTGGAATGTTCCTCATTTGTTTACCCTACAAGTTTGTGCAGTGTTAACCCTTTCAGGACAGGAATTATTTAAGAGCTCAATTGATCACATTTTGTTCTTCAAATTGGCAACAATAATATTTTTCTTTTAGTGCTGCCTGGTTCTAATAAGATGTAATGTCTTGAAAATAATATACATGGTTAGGAACTTTGTTGAAAAGTTGAAAAAGTTGCCAATTTGGACTAAAAATGATTTTGAACCTCTCAATGTGTTGCCAATTTAAGGATGTTCAATGTTATTCTCCTTTTTAAAATTCCTGGCATCAAACGCAATATGATTATGCAACAAAAATGGACACAGTATGTGCAGAATTTTTTACTCTTTCTACTCATGCATCTGGTACATGTATATTTTTTAAGGCTCTAAATCAAAAGTTATTGGGCCAAACCACAAAATGTGGTCAATTGTCTCGAAAGGGTTAATGTATACATGTTCAGATGTGAATATGTCGTAGATTTGATATTTTAAAAGTGGAATTAGTTTTGTAAAAGAAGTGAACAACAATTATATATTTCATAATTTTGAATCTTAACCCTTTCAAGACAACTGACCACATTTTGTGGTTTGGCTCAATAACTTTTGATTCAGAGCTCTAATAAATAACCAGATGCAGGAGTAGAAAAAGCAAAATTTTCTACACACATTGTGTCCATTTTTGTTGCGTGACCATATTGCGTTTGATGCCAGGAATTTCAAAAAGGAGAATAAGCTTCATAATCCTTAAATTGGCAACACATTGAGAGGTTCAAAATCACTATTTTTTATAAAAATTGGCAATTTTTTCAACTTTTCGACTAAGTTTCTAATGATGTATATTGTTTTCAAAGACATTGCATTTTGTTAGAGCCATGTAGCACTAAAAGAAAAATATTATTGTTGCCAATTTGAAGAACGAAATGTGATCAATTTTGCCTTTAAATAATTCCTGTCATGAAAGGGTTAAGAAAGGAAGATACTGTATGTCTTGTACACTTTTGTCAAATGAAAGTTAAGTAAAAAGATTTCTTGTTTCCCTTGCTTGAGAAAAAGAGAATATATAGATCTACATTGGAATTTAAAAAAAATGTTTTGACTTATCCATACCTACATACATGTACATGTACCAAGCGAAAAAAACAGAAAAATCAGAGAAACATGAAGGTGAACGTTTGAACAAAATCTGTCTACTAGTAAGAAAGTTTCAACTTTCAAGTGTTTGAAATGTAAATTCACTATAAAATGAATCTCAAGTTAAGGCTTTGGTAATTTGACTGTATTCCATTACAATGTCTACATATACTGTATGTAACGTTGGTATGGGGGGGGGGGGGTAATCAATGTGACAAGGTACAAATATGAAAACTTTGAAAATTATTCAGCAAGAAAAAAAATTGAAATTTGACAACAAGCAAAAATATGGTTGTCAGATTGTCACATTTTTTCCCAACAAGCAAAAAAAAAGGAGTTCATCAGTTTTTGAGATTTGCTACAAGCCAATAAAAATGTTGAATTTGCTGAAAGAAATTTCTTAATGGGGGGGGGGGGGGGTGTCACACCCCCAATAGTGATGCCGCTGCTTGCTTAAAGGTTTAAAATGCCCTTTAACCTTTTTGAAACTTCTGCAGTAGTTGTGACATATTTAGTAATTAATTGGATATTGAGTTGTGTGCACTGTAAGCCATACATGAACATCATTTTTCAATCAAAATCTACCGAGTTGTACAATTTGACTCATCATTTGCACATTTTTATCCGTTGCAGCTAAATGTAGAATCTAGTATTAGCTGGCAGTAGTTGTCTTGTTAAAGGGAAAGTCCATTCTGCTATTTAGTTGATTTTAATAAAAGCAGAAAAAATAGCTTTTTTTCATACAGGTTTTGTGTGAAAACATAAAAATTAGTATCTAAGGTGTATGTACATGTATGATTGAATATTTTCTTGAGAGAAAATGGAAATTAACAATTTTTGTGGTACAGGGCAAATTTGAGAGGAGCTTGCAAGATACGTCACAGAGTTGCCACTTTGTGTTTGAATGATTGCAACTTCAAAAATTTGTAACTTTATTTCTTATTGTATTTTGCTTAAACCTGCACTGACCTGCTTCTGTAATTATTCTGCTTCTTTTAAAATCAACTCGTAATCAGGGTGGACTTCCCCTTTAAAGAAGTTCTTGCATTTGTATAATGTTATTTTATTATTCAAGTGCGGGGTCTAACTCTCTTGTGACCAAATACATGTATAGAAAACAACGTACTGTCGTATACATGTGTGTTTTGCCTTCACGCGCGAAATGAAGTTCATGCTGGTTGCATTCTGTGGAGAACTGTGGACCGTGCCGCCGCATGTGTTGAGCGGGCCGCCAGTGGGCGGCCGTTCAATCTGCATTACGTCAAATAAGAAATGGAAGACAAATAGATCACGTAAACTAGTTTCAGCTTTTTTCTGCTCTTTTCTTGAAATCCCACTCACAGGCCTGGAAGGTGAATATTGCCATGGACATTTTTTTTCTTCCCAGGATTTCTTTTGGTTAAAATACACTGTAATATTACAATATTGACTTTTCATGATTTGAGTAAGAAGTGAAAATAAATGTTAAATTAAGAGTCACATAATAGGAGTTTGTCATAAGTGGCCGAAATCTACCCCTCCCCCCCAGTAAAATACACATGTACATGTAGTCACTTTAGTAATGTATGCAGTATGCACCAGATCGCAAGATTTAGAGCTTAAAGGGTACCAATCACCAAAAAATACTTTACTCAGGTTCCATGTCATTCTACTATATTCCAAATATGGGCTTCGAATATCACTTCTATAAAGAGGTATTACAAGTTTAATTATACTCTCTAATAAGCATAAAAGTAACTCGTGAATACATGTAGACTACTCAACGCACCCGTACGCGTTCGCCAAAATAAGGGCTCGCGCGGAACCCAACTCATAGGTTAGGTTCCACGCGAGCACCTTCATGCTATCCTTTATTTCCTTCATACTCCTAAACTGTTGACCTGTATAATTTCAGATAAAGTTCTTTGAGGTTAATTTTATACTTTCTAGCGGTATATAAATTATTTTTTCAGGTGGTTGGTACACTTTAAAAATGCTGAAGATCCCTACAGTGGGAGGGGAGACACCCCCCTTCCACACACTCCCCTCACCTTCACTACCAGGTGGAAAATCTCACTTCTACTTGTACATGTAGCTGGTTTCTGACCTTGGCATCTCGGAGGTTAATGGGCCGGTAGTGAGTGTATGTCTTGGACTTGCAGTTCTTTTTTTACCATATCTTTCCAACATGGCAAATAACTTAATTTTGCTATTGTTGAAGAAATTGCAGGGTACTGCCTGGCTTGTTAGGGCATTAGACTTGCTCTCAGTCTTGGATTTTCTTATTTACCTGGAGTTAGCAAATGAAGCAGCAGTCCACAATCATGGGAGGGGGTGGGGGGGATGAATCAGTCAGGTTTATTCTCTCCATCTCAACTCTTAAATGGAAGGATAAATATGATGCATTTTCTCAGATTGTACCAAAGTCATATATTTTTATTTTTGATTGCTGGTATTTTTGTCTTGAAACTAAGATGTATTATTGCCGAAGAAACCCCCTTGGCCCTACATGTACATGTATATATATATATATTGGTCAGTTGGTTTTCTGTTTTCATGTTTTTCCATGAAACTTGATCGACATACTTGGGGAAACCGGTAGCCAACATGCTCTTGTGGTTCTCCATTTGCACCTGGCATACTGATCTGTGAACACACTGCACAAAAGAGCTCAATACTTTCCACCACTCACTGCTGCTCTGTGTATACTTGTATGCATGAGCCTCCTCAGTCTATGCATAAATGCATAAAGAAGGCTGTCTGCCATTATGCAGTGTGCACTATACATTATGCATTATGCATGAAATCACTCACCCACAGTGTATACTATAGGAGACTGTCTTGTTTGACAAAGGCATGTATACACACAAACACACACACACTCTCAGTGTGCATACAACATGCACACACTCCCTAAAGCACTGCTGCTAGAAATGTAGTGGGAGCCTGCCCTTTCGTGTGCCCCCTGCATGCTGTGTATGCATTTATTCAGAATATAGAATAGTAGTAGTGTGTCTATGCACACACAGAACCCTACATTTCATCAGCCTGACTTCACATCACAAACATGGGCTTATTAGCATAAATGGGTCTAGGCTTAAAATCCAGCTGTTTACATGTAGTATACATGGGTTCGCTGATGGAAAAAAAGAAGAAGAAAGAAGATGCAGTCAGACACTTTTTGTGTGGCAGCAGCAAATAATGGTAGATAGAGGGGGAAAAAAATCCATGAGTACCAAATATGCCTATATATTTAGAGGCGCAGGGTAATTTTATCCCGCAGATAATGAAAAATATATTCTTAGTATACCTCAAGATTCTGATATAGCTCCTAAATTACAATATTTGTTGAAACTATTTAAGAAGGCCCTCAAAAGAAATATCATATTAGGTGCGTCTCCATCAGCCCAAGTTTGTTCAAGCTCGAGATTCTAGCCCGATCAGCACTTATCGAGAAAAAAGTCAGAGTTTGAAAAACCTGTCTCCATCAGCCCGAGTCAAGCCATTCCCACTCGTTCTTGGAATAAGCTCGAGCTACAGAGCACTTCGAATATGGAAATTAAAAAAAAAAATACATAGGATAAATGAAAAGAAAAGAGGGAAGAAAAACATAAGGGAAAGGTTAAAAGAGAGAAGGAAAAACAAAGAAATACATAAGAATAGATAAAAGGGAACACAAAGAAATATATTAGGCAAGAAAAAAAGAAGGAAAAACAAAGTAATACATAAGGAAAAAGATGAAATAGAAAGAAAAACAAAGAAATATGTAAGGAAATATAAAGAGAAGTGGATAGAAAGAACAAAGAAATACATATGAATAGATAGAAGAGTAGACAATGGGAAAACAAAGAAATACAAAAGGAAAGGATAAAAAGATAAGAAAACAAAGAAATACATATAGAAACAAAAAAATTAAAGAGGATAACAAGAGGAACTAAGAAATACATAAGATTTGAAAGAAGAATAAAAAATGGTTAAAACAAAGAAATACATAAGAAAAAATAAGGAAACGAGAGAAGGAAAACAAAGAAATAAAAAGGGAAGAGGATGAAAAGAAGAACAAAGAAATAAAAAGAATAAATAATGGGAAAACAAAGAAATATATATAAGGAGAAAAAAGAGAGAAGGAAAACAAAGAAATACATAAATAGTGAAATACACATTAAAGGAAAAGGATAAAATAGAAAGAAAAACAAAGAAATACATAAGGATAAAAAAGAGAGAGAGGGAAAAACAAAGAAATACATACAATGTAAGAATAGAGAGAAGAATAAAGAATGGGGAAAACGAAGAAATACATAAGGAGAAAGAAGAGAGAAGGGAAAACCAAGAAATACATAAGGAAAAGATAGAAGAAAATCAAGAAATACATAAGGAAAATAGAATTTCTAGGATTGGTGTCATGTATAAATAAACCTGAGTCAAAACCCGAGTGCATCTTCACCTGCAAATTAGCTGGCTAATTTGCCAAATCGTGCGCTATTTCACAAAAAGACGCGGGTAGACTAGGGTTTGTAAGCTCAAGATGAAACCCACAAAATAGCCCGCTATTTGCATCTTCATTGCAAACTAGCTTTAGCTACATGTAGCCCTAAGACAGGGCTACAGCCCTGTCTTATAAAGAGTTGCGATTGATTCGAATCGATCGCAAGTCCTCCAATCAATTGCAAATTTCCAATCTCCTATCTCTTAAGTACAGAGTTGTAATTGATATCAATTGCAAAATTATTTGCAATCAATCGCAACTCTTCATAAGACGGGGCCACGTCTGATCAGGTTAGTTTCCCCCGGATCAGAATCAGCGGGCTATTTTGGAAACTTGGGCTGATGAGGACAGGCCTATTTTGAGGGTAGGGTTATGGTCTGATAAGGAAAGCCCTCCCCCCCTCCCCCACCCCCACGATTTTATTGTTTACCTTGGATTTGTGAGTATTTGGCTTACACTTGGAGTATTTTGCATTGTGGAAATTTTTGTGCATTTTGCGCGGCATGAAATTTGCGTTAAAAAAATTTGTTCAATTTCCATGAAACTTGTCCACAAGGGCTATAGAGTATCACAAATAATGTGGAACAAAATTCAGGTCAAAAGTCAAGGTCAAAGTCAATTGAGGTCAATTGTGTTCCAAAAACTTACCCTGGAGTGTAAGTTTTTGAAATTTTTACTTTATTTCAAAAGTATTTGTTCAAATTCTTTAAAAGTTGGCATCATTCTTGGTAGGTATTGTCTTTATGTCACCCTCAAATGAATACCCAAATCTTACATTTTCATCACATTAAAGGTCACCTAACGATTAAGTTTTTGGTAAAATCAAGGAGCTTTCTGGTAAAATTTAGTTTTGTCTCTACATACATGTACATGTATGCATTGTAGCACGTGTATTGTACACATGCATTTGACTTCTTCTCGAAACTTTGCTTGTGGTGGATTTCAACCAAAATTGGCAGGGATCGTCGTCCTTAGCCCTTTCGAGACAATTGACCACATTTTGTGGTTTGGCTCAATAACTTTTGATTCAGAGCTCTAAAAAATATACCAGATGAATGAGTAGTACAGCGGAAACTGTATAATGAGGTCCCTGGGACCATCAAAATAAATAGCAGGAATCTCGTTATATCAGTTTAAAAAAAACCCAATAGAATATAAAGAGCTGGGACCAGAATATTACCTTGTTATATCAGGAATGTTGTTTTAAGAGACCTCTTTATACTGAGTTTCCTCTAAGAGCAAAATATTCTGCACATACTACATGTATGTGCATTTTTGTTGCACTTGACAATACTGCGTTTGATGCAGGGAATTAAAAAAAAACAAGAATAAGCTTTGAGATCCTTAAAGTGTACCAACCACCTGAAAAAAGAATTTGTATACCGCTAGGAAGTATAAAATTAACCTCAAAGAACTTTATCTGAAATTCTATAGGTCAGGAGTTTAGGAGTATGAAGGAAATAAAGGATAACATGAAGGTGCCCGGGTGGAACCGAACCTCCGAGTTGGGTTCCAGGCGAGCCCTTATCTTGGCGAGCGTGTAGTCACGAGTCGCTTTTATGCTTATAGAGAGTATAATTAAACTTGTAGAATGACATGGAACCTCTAACATACAGATTAAATATCTTTTGGTGATTGGTACCCTTTAAATTGGCAACATATTGAGGGGTTTACAATCATTGTTTTTTAATCAAAATTGGCAATTTTTAAAATTTTTCAACAAAATTCCAAAATTCCTAACCATGTACATGTATATTGTTTTCAAAGACATTACACCTTATTAGAACCATGGGGCACTAAAAGGAAAATATTATTGTTGCCGATTTGAAGAACAAAATGTGATCAATTTAGCCCTTAAATAATTCCTGTCCTGAAAGGGTTAGGCAAGGAGGATCTAAATTGATACAGATGGGGTACCTACCAATAAAGGGGGGGGGGGTAGAGTCTAGGGGGCACCACCCCCAAGAGCACTAATAATGGCAGTAATTAGATTCATATTTTTGCTTCTTCTTTAAGCCCTGTTGAAAGATTGTAAGCAAAGTTAGTAGGTATCATCCTTTAAGGAAGGAGACCTCAGTTTCTTAAACAGGGTACCTTGCCCCCAATTAGGCTCAGGGGCAGCACCCCTAAAGTGCCCCTATTGTGAATAGATATTTTTTAAATGCTTGGCTGGGTTCTAACCAAACTAGGTAAGAATGATCTTCAGGCAAACAGGATCTAAATTAATGCAAATAGGGTACCTAACCCTTAAGGAGGAAGTGGAGTGGGTGGGGGGGGGGGGGGGGGCTTTTGCCCCCCAAGAGCCTGTGACACCAAACTGACATTTTTCCTTATTCTGTAACGCCTATTGCTACACGTAGAATGTAACCAAACTAGGTACATGTAGGAATCATTCTTAGGGGAAGGAGACTTAAAATTGTTCACATACAGTAGATCATTATATTCATGGGGTTTGATGGAGGGTCCCAATGGCAATTATTTCATGTACACATAAATATACATGTACATGTATTCTGCTTCTTTAAAACACACAGCTTGATTTCAAATGAACTTCACTGTGCAATAAATTTTAGTTGAAGGGGATTTAAGTTATACAAATGGGGTAACTTGCCCACACGGGGGGAGGGGGATGCTCAGTGGCAGCACCCCTTTAGTGCCCCAACCTTTGATTTTCATCAAGTGAAAATTTTGCCCCCGATAATTGTGCAATGCAGGCGAGACTGCCCTGGGCATTTCCCTTGTACTCTTCCATCCATCTCTACCCATGCCTGTAATGAAAATGTAGGGCATTTTACAACCATAGGGCCTACATGTACAATATATGTACAATGTATGTGACATGCAAACAGGGAAAATTACAAAATAGAAATATTTTACTGTGTTCTTTAATACTCCTGAACAATCTGGATTGTTATGTTGCCTCCCAAATTGGACCTTTATCTTGACACCTCTTATCACCTTTTTTTAATGCCTGCTTGTATTGTGATGCCGTGGTCTTGTATTTGCACATTTAAAAAAAACTATCGTATGTTGAGAGCCAGAAGGGCGTTAACTCTGTGTTGAAGTATATGAGTAAACGCCCTTCTGGCTCCAAACAGACGATATGTTCCTCACATGATGCAGAAATTTTCTTTTCATTTTTTAATCAAAATAATGTGAAAATCAAACTAAAACATTTCTGAAATTATATATTTTTTATCTTTTCTTTTTTTTTAGTGTAGAAACAAAGATTGCAGAATAGCGCTGTAAGCTAGTACTATTAAAAGGTTGTACATGTAAACCCTCTGAAATATAATAGATTCAAAAGAAGTTTTGATTCTTTATAGAAACCCAAATGCATGTATTACATGCAATCTAATAGATGTCCCTTAAGGCTGTAGAATTAATGTATTCTTCACCTGTTGTTTCGAGATGTTACCACTACATCGTGATTCTCACACAGTATGAATGAGGGAGGGGGAAAAAAGACATTAAAAAAAATATACTTTGTTCAACTTCTTCCTCCACAACTCTCCCTTCTACTGTAAAATTATGCATACTGCACATATATTTTTTTTCCTTTTTTTTTTTTTTTTTTTTTTTTTTTACATTGTAGTTTGTTCTTTTCCCCCTCAGTATTGAAAGGAGGGCATTTCCTCCGGACAGAGCGCGCCATGCAAAGCAAATGTTGAAATTTCATGTAAGCCCCTTTAGCTAAACCAGTCTCCCGTGATCATGAATTTTTCATTTCTGAAATATTCATGTATTTTCTCTTTTCCCTGTCTTTCAGGCTGATTGCCCTGCTTCATTTTAAGTCGCATGTTTGCTGAATTCTATTTCCATACATGAATAATTCAATGGGCAAACAGAGCTGAGGCTCACACAAACATGCACAGAGTTGCATTTGCTTTGTATGGTAACAGGGCAAGAAAATGGAAATAGAATCTTGACAAAACATACACCATCACACACGCTATAGTATGAAATTGCATATATAGGTTTAGTAAAAGAAAAATAAGAATAGAAAAAGAACAGAAACTACATGTACACTATTAGCAGCTACATTGTAATGAGCACTGGACTAAATGTGTTTTGTACACAACGCAGACTGAATTTCAAAAGTCATTCGAAAAGAAAATAGTACTAAAATTCACTGTAAACAAGTACATGTATATAGTGTTATGAGATGCCCTTCTGCACTGATATGAAACTTTTTTTGGTATAAATTCTGACTTCAGCTGATCGTACATCTTCTGCAGAGAACCGTAAGGGCCTTAACCCTTTCATGACAGGAATTATTTAAGAGCTAATTTGATCACATTTTGTTCTTCAAATTGGCAACAATAATCCTTTTCCTTTTAATGCTACATGATTCTAATAAAATGTAATGTCTTTTTTTCTTGGTTGAAAAGTTGAGAGAATCACCAATTTTGACCCAAAACAATGATTTTGAACCTCTCAATGTGTTGCCAATTTTAGGATTTTAAAGCTTACTCTCCTTTTTTAAAATTTCCATCATCAAACGCAATATGGTCTTGCAACAAAAATGGACACAGTGTCTGCAGAAATGTTTGCTATTTCTACTCATGCATCTGGTATATTTTTAAGGGTCCTGAATCAAAATTTATTGAGCCAAACCAGAAAATGTGGTCAATTGTCTCAAAAGGGTTAACTCTTGTTGTTTGACATGTTGAATGAATACTACACTGTACATGTAGGCATGACATTCATGTACATGTACATGAAACTCAGGAATAAACCCATTTGGAATAGCATGTTATCTGGAATTCAAATAAAATCATGTCCACTGGTTCATGAAGAGTTACATGTAATGCCTCTATGACTCTAAAGAGGTAATATACCTTTTAGGCATTACTATGTTAATTTGTGGCTCTGAGAATGAAGAATCATAAAATGTAAAATAAAGTAAGTGTAAGTAGATATTTAGTGTACATGTACATGTTTTTGTAAAACTGTTGTGTATGTTTGCCCAACATTGTGGAAAAGAAAGGAAAACAATGAAAATAAGAAAAACACCCTCGTTATCCATGAATATTTTGCTTCAAATTTTCCAGCATTTTTTTTCTTTCCAAGGTTGCGAGACAGGTTTATTGACTAACTGCTTAGGATGGTTGATATTTGCAAATCTCAGACAAGAAAGCCCTCCTCCCCCTCCCAGCCTAGGAAATATTTTTTAGGGGGCTACTTTTTTTTTTATAGCCCCTCCTTTTTTTGTGTAAATCATTAATATTATAAGGGAAACAAATGTGCTTTTGTGACTCTGTATTTGGACATACAGTAGTAGTTACATGTATGTGCTTGTAATGTACATGTATGAAGGAGTAGGACTGTGTGGATATTTGGTTGTTTAAAGTTTTCATCATTTATTTAAAAATACTACATGTATTAAAGTACTTTCATAGATTCTGGAGGAGGGGGGGGGGGGTAACAGATGAACACTGTCTGTAGACAACAAGTAGCAATAAATAAAAGCAAGTGGATGACTTAAAAGTTTCTTCTTTGAAAATTTAAACGCAAAAGTTTTGTACCTACTGCCTCTCTGGTGTCTAGTTTTGCATTAATATCATCCCCCCGTTGTTGAGAAATTTCCATTTCGTTCTGGGTGCAGCCAAGCAGTATACTGCAGCAATCAATTCTATCTATCCTGTCTCTTACCCACTGTCATTTCGACATCATGCAGGCAAACAAGGTGCTGTTTGCACTGCCATCGACTTTTGTACAGTGTGGTTGTGCAAGGAATTAGGTTCGTACGCGTTCATGCACATTGTAAGATGGTGTACGATTGGATGGACAACGTTTGGGAGTGGGGACGGAGCCGTGCTATCAGAATGGATGTATATTCATAGCACGAACCGCCAGCGCTTTGAATTATGCATGGATGCAGGATCCTCGGGCTCGTGGGCATGGTCATCTTTATTCATGAAGTGGGAAAACTGTTGAGGCGCACCTCGGGGGTAGGTAGGCAACAGGAGTCTTGTGTTGGTACAAAGCTCAACTTTTCGCCACTATGGATCATTTTTAGATACATGCGCAAAGGGAAAAGTTGACAAAATGCTTGGAGATTTCATCTTTAGATTTCCAATAATTTCAAATAAAACTTTTCTTTTTTTTTCTCAAGGAAGATCAAAGGTGATTATAAATTTTAGAATTTAGAAGGAATGTGCTGTTATGAACAGGTAAACAGCATGTAGAATATGTGTTGTGTGTATACTTGTCATTTGATGCAAACGCTATATTAAGGTGATGATAAATGACTTATATGTACACAGTGTACTCTGTTGTGCATTCTCAGCTGAGGCCCGAATCAGGAAAATTAAAGGATATCAATCACCAAAAATCTTTTGCTCTGTTTGTTAAGAGGTTCCATTTCGCTACACTACAATTCAAAATAGGGTTTCGAATACACTGTACTTCTATAAGGGGATATTCCAAGTTTAGGTACACTTTCAATAAACGTAAAAGCGACTTGTGAGTAGACTAGTCAACGCACACATACATGTACGTGCACGCAGAGAATAAAACCCAACTCCGAGTTGGGTTCCGCGCGAGCATTTTCATGTTATTCTTCATTTCCTTCATACTCCTTAGAGATAAAGTTGAGTTCTGGTCATGTGATTACTGTGTGAAATTCTCATGATAGCAATTGGGAAAGGTTGATCATGTCTACATAAAAATTGGTGTATACTGTGAGGTTTTGGAACCATCAAAATAATAAGATATTGATCCAATCTCGCTGAAAGGCACATGCACTGCACTCAGAAACGGGTATGTGGGACTGCAAACATCTGTGATATGCATGTTCGGCCCGAACACGTCCGCTACTTCCCGTCTTATTTCAAATATGAGGGCATTTGAAGAGCACCTTTTTTCAGGGGACATTTCTACTATGATGTTCTTCCAAACTGGCATAAAAGGAATGAGAAAGTTCACAAATTATTTTTCACCTTTCCTAAAACTAAGTCTTCTCTTTCACTGAACATTGACAAACTTCTTCGAGGTAGATTTTATACTTTCTAGATAGCTCTACAAAAATGATTTTTTAGGTGATCGGTACACTTTGAATACTGCTTGAAATCACCAAATTGAAACCTTTTTTTTGTTGGGGTGGGGGGAATACAGTGTGTAGGTGAAATCTAAGCCTGGGTGTCGGGCCGGTCAACCCGTACGGAACCCGGCGGGTTGGGGGTTTTTGCCGGGTTCGGGCCGGGTCCGGGTTGCTGAGTGAAATGTCTGAACCCGGTAAATAATTGGTGCTGTAAAGCCGTTATGAGTATTAATTATGACTTTTTGATAAAAACTTGATAGTGGTAAATTAAACAAACATAAAATTTATCGGGTTTCGGGCCGTGACGGGACCCGGTAAAAATTTTGACATCTTTACCGGTCCGCGCCGTTCCGGGCAATTTTCTACCGGGCCCCAGGCTTAGTGAAATCAGATTATGTATTCACACATTTCTTGCTGTGTGATACTGTGAAACTTTCATGCGCAATTAATGTTCGCGAATTTCACGAGTGGTATTAATTTGCATAAGTTTTATGGCGCGAAATCATTGAATCGTAATTGGTGTAACACTAAATTTTTGCAAATCATGAAAGTTTCTTGCTACATGAAAATGGCTGTCGTCCATAATTCGTGAAAGCGTCATGTCGCGAAAGTTTCTGGATTTACAGTAGTCTGAAGTGCAGACTTTACATGTATGCTGGTACACTAAATACATTTTCGCTCCAGCCATGACCAGTTTCATAAAGTTAAAGGAGAATGAAACCCTTGGGAAAAATCAATTTTAATGAAAAGAGAGGATACATGTAGAGCGAAGCAAAAGAAGGTTCCATCAAAATCGGTTACGAAATGAGAAAGTTGTGAAAGTTTGAAAAGTCTCCGTTTACTTTCTGTGGCGATCCTCAAATTGGCAATGTTGCTTCAAAGTGACTGGTTTAGTAGTAAAACTCTCAATATGTTTTGTATATTTTCCCCATTATCTCTCAAGGTGCAGCTTGTCTCCTCAGCTCAAGATATATCATGGGAAAATGTATTTGACACAACATATGTTGAGTTCACAAAAAGACAAGCAGTTTCTTTAGAGATAATGGAGAAAATATGAAATTTTGTGTACAAAACATATTGAGAGTTGTACTACTAAACCTGTCACTTTGAAGCAACATTGCCAATATGAGGATATTCAGATTTTTTATTCTTTTGATATTTTTGCCTAAAATGGCCATTTTTTAACCCATAAATGAAATAACACATTTTTATGGTAAAATATGGTCAATTACATACATGTATTGAGTCATTTTCAGAAATATCTGCTGTAATGACAAAGTTAATAAAATATGGTTAGGACTATAAAGGGGAGTCTTACATCTAGATACAAAAAGTCCAGAAGTATGGAAAGTCCTAAGATGTAAATAGGTCAAAGGTCAGATGGAATTTTGTCCTGTCTGTCATGTTTTTAGGGTACTTTTTGCTTTTACATGGAATACAATTTTGCTGTCTTGCTATTTGGTGGGGGGGGGGGGGGGGGGGTTCATTTCTTCTGCTTACTTGATTGGATATGATATCATGAAGATAATTATCAATCATGAAGTGATGTCTCTTCTCTCATGTTTTACATTTACATGTACATGTACATGTACATGTACAGCAAAAATATATATGCCTCGGACTACATGAAAAATTTCCGATCGATGAAAATTGATATCCTCTTACTTTTATGCTTCGCAATATTAAAGATGACCATTTAACCACTTTAGAAAATGAGAATAAGGTATAAATTGCTGGAAGTTTGTTATCTTTGAAAAAATTATATTTTGTTTACAATCTCAATGTGTCCTGTCTATCACGCTCACTTTTTTGGCATTTCCCCTCAAAAGCCACATGAAATTTCAAATGTACATGTACACATGTATACTAGCAGGTTCAAGAAGGCACTGACAAGTAATACAATGAATATGCATATTTTGTTTCAAGATTTTCCAGGGAGGAGAGTTTAGTTAAAAGCAGAAATGGCTTGGTAAATTCATGTCCCGTCTGTCATGCTGAACATGCAGCCCCGCCCACAATGTGTGGGTGGGGCTTGGAAAAAAAACCTAAACTTTGCCCTATTTTGTGGACCAAATATTATAGATCACACAGTACATCAACATAAGCATCATTTTTAAAGGCAATACAAAATATTAGGTGAAAACGTCAAAAAGCGAGGGTTGGATGTCCCGTCTGTCACGCTGGAATTACTCCCAATGCAATTTCTTTATCGAAACATTTTTCAAATGCATCATTCTGGGCTGAAAAAATATTATGAATGCAGCCCAAATAGAATTGTTTTATCTTACATGTATTTCAAAACAGCTATCATGCGATACTTTAATTTGAGAGGGATGAGGGGATGGGGAATTTTTTAAAAACTCATATCTCTTGCTTTATGAAATCAGGTTTTTTGTGCTTATCAAGCTGAAAGTATTCATTATATTGTATTAATTTGTAGGGAGGAAAACATATGGAAAATTAGAGCAGAAGTAAATGCAGAAAAAGAAATACAGATACAAAAAAAAACTTTTATAACCTAACAATTTGTGAGAACTGCCATTAGGTTTAGTTGCATTTTGAAAATGAATCCATTAGAACTTAAAGAAGTACAAACAAAGCAACTATTAGCATTTTTTATAAAACGGGTTCAAGAATGTAGCCATCCTGATTGGTCAAATAACACCACGTGACCGTGCAAAAAAAAAGTGATAACGCACGGCGAGGGGACTAACGCACGGCTAATCCGGATCAAACACTAAGATTGTAAGAAAACACTAAGATTGTAGACCCGTTTTATAAAACTTTTAATACATGGTTGTGAGGTCGTGCATTAGTGCGATCCAGCAACACGCAGGTTTTTATCGTGGTGTCTAACACACTCGGCTACGCCTCGTGCGTTAGTACACCACGATAAAAACCTTTGTGTTGCCAGATCGCACTAACGCACTCCCAACCATGTATTAATAGTATAAATACATTGTATATATTTTGATCAGATAGATACATGCATGATGTAATTGCTCTCTCATTTTCAGTGCACAAATTGTTTGAATGTAAATTACCCACACATGAGATCTACCCAGAGTTATACAGAGAGTCGTGACACTGGAGGTCGCTTCTGATTGGTCAGTCATTTCATGGAGCTTCAAATACTTCCCTCCAATAGAAAATGTACATGTACGTGAAAGGGAACTATTGGGAGCTCCATGATCCGCCATGTTTTAAACAAAGACCGCGTACGCGTAGGCATATTACGTGTATGCGTGTGTCACAACCCTCTCTATCAACGCGCTTTGGATCTACCCAAAGTGGATTGAAAGGATGTATTCCAGTACCTTGAAGATCTGTTCTCCCTCTGTTACACTGCTCCTCATTTTGAAAACAACAGACTCCCCACTTGTTGTTATCACCTAGCAACATACATGCATATTTAATATTCAGGATGTATACAAAGTAGAAAAATTACTGGCTTCAAAGTGTTGACTTCAAGGAGAGAATGAAAGAAGAAAGAATGAGAGCGAGAGAGAGAGAAATGAAGAGAGGGGAGAAAGAGAGAGAGAGAAATAGAAGGATAGAAAGATAGTACATGAGAGGGAGAGAGAGAGATTATGAATTGGAGAGTTTCAACAGTAATGACCAATAGCTTGAGATAATACATGTATGTTTAGTTTGATATAATATGCTGGATTATATGATGCCCCTGGCATTGAAAAAGATTATAGAAGGAGTAGTTAAGTACTGAGTGTAACACAAATTGTCTCAAAATAATATAAGCTGTATCATTTTCATTTACCTGCACTCTGTTACAGTAATGCACTGTTTGATAACCCTGAAGAAAATCTGATAATATCCTTTCAGATATGAAATACGTAAAAGCAAAAATCTAATTTGTGTGCAGCATTAGCTTTTAATTATTATTCAAACTTATTCCAAAACAACTAATAATAGTATCACAAGATGAAAACCAAACGCAAAAAATTCAATTCAAATGGTAATTTCTCCCCGAGCTAATGCATTTCAATTACCATTTCCCCCACACTTAATGCATATAATGGGGAAAATTATACAGCGCATGTTTTTATCGGCCCTTCTCCAGCAGTAGGAAATTGCAAATGAACCTTTGAAAGACCTTTTAAAAATGCATAACATGTGCATTGGTAACTAGTCATAAATATTTATTGGAATGAGAAATCGCCCTGGCAGAGCACTTTATATAAAACAAGTGGCTTGTGGGTGAAGCCCATTTTGCTGAAGAGTATAGTTACAGTCGGAACAGTAGGCTCTTGGAGAAAGTTTTCGAAGACGACCGAGAGAGGTTCATAGTACTTGCTGTCGTGTGCGATTGGGAGAGTATGCATTAAGAAGGTATTTATGCATTAGGGATCTTGATTACTGCATTTGTTTGAAGTTGGATAAGCCATCGTTGCCTTTTATCCAATGTTTTCTCTCAAGATTGCAGTTTAAAATTTGGTATATGCTGCTCTTAGTAGTCTTTTCTTTTTTCTTTTTTTTCCATTCTCACTTAATGTTATTATTTCTTTTTCCTTTGATCTCTCTTTCTCTCACATTAATTTTATCTTTCTTTATAATATATAGACTTTCTTCTCTCCTCCTTTTGATATTTTCCATGTCTTTTATATTTCTGTGATATTTTCTAAATTTCTTCTTAATTTCTTTTTTTTTTCTCCTTCCTGTACTCTTTATTGACTTCCTTTTCTTATTTTCTCCCTGTTTTTCCTTCTTCCTTTCTCCCTCCTCCCCTTTCTCCTTCGTCCTCCTCGTCATCATCATCCTTGTCATCGTCGTCTTCTTTCTTTTTCTTCTTTATGCTTTCTGCTTTCTTCTTTCTTCTTCTTTCTTTTCCTCTTGCTCTCCCTCATTTGGTGGGTGGATGGGTGTACCAATTGTGTTCTTCAAATGAACATAAATTTCCATTTCAAAATAAGATTAAATGCCCTAACTTCTTTATTATTTTGTTTTGATTGCAGGTGTCCTCATCATGAGCACTGATTCAGCTGAAAGCTCCCCTGCCAAGAAAAGTAAGTTCAAATTACCGTTAAAACTATTTTAAAATCTGTGTCGCTTGACCTCTGTTTGAAGTACTTTAGACAAAGCAGACCATTTTTTTTGTCAGGTAAACAAGATAAATTATATAGACCAAACATTAATATGGTATTAATAAGAACTTTTATTCAAATGATTAACTGCTCACCCCCCCCCCCTCGCCCCCCTCCACTCTCACCCCACCCCCGGTTTTAAAAAGGCGGTGGAAATTCTGTTCGATGTTCAAATACAAGTAGTAAATGGAGTTCTAATCAATGAGAACAACTTGTTTTCTACCCTCTAAACAACACTAAGTGACAGAATGTAATCTGGTATTGGTATATTTGTACATTGGGCAAGGATGTTATGATATAAGCAGGAGGGGGTGACACCAACCAGCAAACATCCTCCGCATCTCTCTGTAAACATGAGTATTCTATCACATTTGAATATGCAAATCACTTTAACATGATGAATAATCATTTGCAAAACTCTTGACTATTGTGACTATTGATCACTATAGTACATGTACATGGCCTTTAGATTGACGCACTCCTGTGTATTTGTACATTAGGCAAGGATGTTGTGATGATACAAGGAGGAGGAGGTGATGGCTGTCAAACCCATCCCCAGACATCCTCCCTTATCTCTCTGTAAACAAATATTTATCACAAGGACGTCATGCATATTCGTAACCATTGAATTGCTATTTCTACTGTACACATAGCCTCTAATTGATTTGATCCTGTATATTTGTTCATTAGGCAAGGATGTTGTGATGATACAAGCAGGAGGAGTCGATGTCTGTCAATAGACACATCCCTAGACATCCTCCCCATCTCTCTGTAAACATGAATATATATCACAAGGACGTCATGCATATTCATAATCTTTTCTATGAATTGCTATTTCTACAGTACACATACATGTAACCTCTAATTGATTTGATCCTGTATATATTTGTACATTAGGCTAGGATGTTGTGATGATACAAGCAGGAGGAGTCGATGGCTGTCAACAGACACATCCCCAGACATCCTCCTCATCTTTCTGTAAACATGAATATTTATCACAGGGACATCATGCATATTCATATTTCTTGTGACTATTGCACCATCACTACAGTACACAACCATAATCAATGTAATTTTTTCTTGTTTTGTACATAAGGCAAAGATGTTGTGATGATACAAGCAGGAGGAGGCGATGCCAACCAGCAGACACGTCCTCAGACGTCCTCCACGGCCTCAGCAGCAGGAGTGACGGCTTCACCCATCCCTGTCAGCATCACACCAGCTCAGATGGTACAGGTGAGAAAACAGTCTCTAATAGAAGTGTAGTACAGTCACATTATTTAGAGGGCATTTGAAGGGAAATCCTTTTTCAGGGGACATCTTTTCTTTGATATTCATTCAAACTGAAATAAAAAGAATGAGAAACTCAGAATGCTCAGGAATTATTTTGCACCTTTAACAGAACTCAGCCTTCTCTTAAGGAAATAACTGAAAAATCCTATGTCACTGTGGTGATGGAATGTGAAAAAAGATTGATATGGGCCCCCGTTTCATAAAACTTGTTATCAATAACAAGTTATAATAACAGTTATAAGCTACTGAAATACTTGCATCTGATTGGCTGAGAGCAAATATGTCATAGAAATGGGGCAGTTGTTATCGATAACAAGTTTTATGAAACGGAGCCCTGGATTGCTATTAATACCCTTTTACGAAGCCATGCTCTTGTCATGTGCAATAAAATAATGCACTTGAAACATTGAATATTGTTTTCTGTAACTGACGTAGTGCAGCTGCTGTACAAAGGCATGCATTATCATCACATCTCTGTTGGAAATCAAGTGACCTTTGTTCATACTTCGGAAATTTAGTGCCTTCTAAATCCTAAACATGCTCAGAAACTACAAATCTTCACTTGATGCTGCTATTATGCATACATGTATGCTCAGCACTAAAATAATGTGTAGCTTCTCTTCACAAATTCGTTTTTAGTGATGAAGTGCTCCCCTCATACACACTTAAAGGTATCGTACAGTAGTGGGAAAGGTGGCGCTTTGGATATTTAACTACTTTGTCAGCTGGAATGGAAATTATTACATATACTGTTGTGAAATGATTAATTTCGAACATAGGTGACGTTTGTTTGAAGAAAAATGGTTTAGAAATGGCTAAAATGTCCAAAAAAATAAACATCGAATTACAAGCGCGGTACCGCGCTTGTAATTTGATGTGAAAACAGTGTGTGTAACAAGTGTGTGCGAACCGCTATGTGCCGTTGAGCCGGGAGCGTCGGGGTAGGTGGTCCTTAGTGAGGGTATAAGGTAACCGTTGATATTCGATCATTTGAATTATTTTACTGAAAATCACCGGAAATCATGAATAGAATACCGGATTATCTCACTCATGTATCTCTTTATTGAAGCCGAACAATATGAGACTATATTTGAGCAGTTTCATGCCAACTTTCATTTTGCTACCACTACTGTTTATTACCTTTAAGTGTTGGTGAAAAAGGGTATAATAAAATCTCACTTTTTTCTCCTGTACCCCTTTCCCTTGGATGTATACAGGTTGTTGCTTCCAGTTCGTCTGGCCAGCCTACGTTGGTTCACCCCACCACCGTCATGACCGCACAGGGTCTAGCCGCCCAGGGTTTGGCTGCACAAGGTCTTGCAGCTTTCCAGCCCCAGGCAGCTCAGCTACAGGCTATTGCAGGACATCTCCAGCAACCACAGCAGTTTCTGGTTAATGTGAGTACTGGGAAGCGTTTCATCAAGCGTTTTGTCAGTGATTTTTACCGACAAATTTGCTCTCAGCCAATCAGATGCAAGGATTTCAGTAGCTTATAACAGTTGTCGGTAAAAATCTCTGACAAAACACTTGATGAAACGCTTCCCATGAAGTGTGTAGTCATCCATATAACAGGGCTATTCCGTATAGAGGAAACAGACATTTTGACATTTTCTAGTAACGACTACTCCAGTGATTAACCCTTACTTTTCAAAACCTCTCTTTATTGAAAATCAATAGAAATGTATGTTTATGCATATCATTTGCATAAATCATAATGTTAAAGGAAAAAAAATTAAAGATTTACCAAAAAATAACAATTGATATGTGTTCTTTACGCAATACTCGAGGTCCAAGCAAGTTTTAGTGGCAATTGGTTGTGTCGCCACGAGATCAGAGGAGATCCCCGCCCAGTCAGGGGTGAGCTCAAAATAGCCCAGTACATTTAGGGTTAATGAAATGTTCTTTTGTTGCCATTATGTAGTGATGCCGGAAAGAAACATCAGTTCATGGTTATATCAAGTGATTTCTTTTTGGAATGAATTTGTAAATATACTGGAGCCGAGTACTGCTAAGATAAAACTCTAGAAAACAATATATGAAAATGGCTTCTAAGAAAATCTCACCTCACCCATAAGTGTAATAAAAAAGTAATGTATCATTGTGTTGTTGCATTCACATTGGATTGTCTTTATTACATTCCCCTTCTTTTGCCACTCTCCACCCAGGTGAGATAAATCGGTACCCGGTAGGAAGGAATTCCTTGAAAGCTTGAGCACCACGGTAGCTCGGCTAAAGCCGGGGCAATAGTATGATTGCAGGACCCTCAAGGAGAACTGTATATGATACTGACGAGGCTATCCTGGGTAAACATGACATATTATTATTATTATTTCTATAACTTTGATAATTTTTTTTTTTCTTCACTGTATTGTTGCATTGACAGCCTGGAGCAGGTCAAGTGCTTCTGCAGACTCTACCCTTTGCACAGGCCGGTGCCACCCCCATAGCTCTGGCTAACCTTCAGGGTGCTCAACAGGTTGCATTGGCTACCTCTGCTGCTCAAATGCTCAAGTCACCCACGGTAAGTTACAAGTGTGTGAATTCAGTAGTGATCGACTGTCTTGTGCCATTGATGTGCTAGCCTCATTCAGACACTAAATAATTCAAAGAGCATTTTAAAATGCAATGGGGAACATAAATAAACCAAGTATATTAACAGGGATCAAATGTACTGGTTTCCCGGGTGCCATTGACCACCATAACTCCTGTCAGGTGACTAACAGTTTTGTTGTTGTTAACAACTGAAAAAGATTGCACAGAACAATCATTTATATTTTTTCGTGTGAATTATGTCCAATCCACATTACATAATCACCTAAAGTTGACTTTGCAATCCTAAACAACTGGTTAAGTGGTTTGGCTGGAAACTGATATTAAAAGTGTACCGAGGAGTGGAGAATGTGCACTGTTAATGTGCAGAAACGCAGTTGAATCCAGTGACCGGGGTAATAATGCTGTAAGCGCTTTGGTCGGTTACATTGTAACTGGTAAGGCGCTTTATAAGAAACAGCTATTATATAATGATAATAATTACTATTTATCATCATTATTTTTATTAATATTGTTGTTGTTTTTGCTATTGTTATTTTTGATTATCATCATCATCGTCAACATCTATATCATCACCATCATCATCACTAGTATCACCATCATCCATATTATCATCCTCATCATCATCACTATCATTATTATTATCATCATCATCACTATCATCATTAGCATCATTATCACTATCATCCATATCATCATCATCATTATCATTATCACTATCATCCATATCATCAACATCATCATCATCATCACTATCATCCATATCATCAACATCATCATCATCATCATCATCACTATCATCCATATCATCATCATCATCATCATTATCATCATTATCACTATCATTCATATCGTCATCATCATTATCATAATCACTATCATCCATATCATCATCATTATCATTATCACTATCATCCATATCATCATCGTCATTATCATTATCACTATCGTCCATATCATCATCATCATTATCATTATCACTATCATCCATATCATCATCATTATCATTATCATTATCACTATCATCCATATCATCATCATCATCATTACCATCATCATTATCACTATCATCCATATTATCATCATTATCATTATCATTATCATCCATATCATCATCATCATCATTACCATCATCATTATCACTATCATCCATATCATCATCATTATCATTATCACTATCATCCATATCATCATCATTATCATTATCATTATCACTATCATCCATATCATCATCATCATCATTACCATCATCATTATCACTATCATCCATATTATCATCATTATCATTATCACTATCATCCATATCATCATCATCATCATTACCATCATTATCACTATCATCCATATTATCATCATTATCATTATCATTATCACTATCATCCATATCATCATCATCATCACCATTATCATCATCATCATCATTATCACTATCATCCATATCATCATCATCATCATCACCATCATCATCATCACTATCATCCATATCATCATCATCATTACCATCATCATTATCACTATCATCCATATTATCATCATCATCATTATCACTATCATCCATATCATTATCATCATCACCATCATCATTATCACTATCATCCATATCATCATCATTACCATCATCATTATCACTATCATCCATATTATCATCATTATCATTATCACTATCATCCATATCATCATCATCATCATCATCACCATCATCATTATCACTATCATCCATATCATCATCATCATCATCATCATCATCATTATCACTATCATCCATATCATCATCATCATCATCACCATCATCATTATCACTATCATCCATATCATCATCATCATCATTACCATCATCATTATCACTATCATCTATGTTATCATCATCATTATTATCATCATCATTATCACCAGTATCACTACATCCATATTATCATCATCATCATCAATCCATCAGGCTAGTGCTAACCTTATTTACCCTGCTATTCCAGAGCCAACTCAAGATAGCGAACATGCAGAGTGCTGCCCAACAACTACAGGCAGCAGCCGCTGCATCCACCAGCCAGGCCCAGACCACCCAAACCACTACGGGGACCTCCCAGGCAGTGGCCGCAGCAGCCGCCCAGCTGGCAACACCCATCCAGACCATCACAACAGCGCTGACACCGCAACAGTTGCAACTCTTACAACAGCAGCAAGTCCAGGTCATCAGCGTGAGTATTCAAATGATCAACTCACCGAAGCCTCCTTTCCCACACGAGGTGCAAAATAGCTTTGATTAAACAAAAAATACCACAACTAAGTACGGCGAGAAAAGCATAGCATGTGTCAGATTTTACAGATTTGGGCCCCATTTCATAAAACTTGTTATCAATGGTAAGTTACAATAATTGTTGTAAGCTACTGAAATCCTTGAATCTGATTGGCTGAGAGCAAAGTTGTCATAGTAATGGGGCAGTTGTTATTGATAACAAGTTTTATGAAACAGGGCCCAGAGAGTAAAACATTAACCTTTGTTGCAGGCAGCAACCAGGCAACATTGCCCCTTTGACATTCATATGCAGGCAAAGTGTCTTGTTTTGCTGTGGTGGTTTTCGAGGCAGTTAACCACTTTGTGTGTGGAAAAGGGGCTGGATATATTCCCAATATATGTCTCCGTGTATAGGGATGACTAGGGCCCTGTTTCATAAAACTTGTCATCAATGACAAGTTGCAGTAACTGTTACAAGCTACTGAAATCCTTGCATCTGATTGGCTGAGAGCAAATTTGTCAGTTAAAAATCACCGACAAGATACTTGATGAACCCCCCCCCGAATCTCGGAATTGATGAAGAAATTCAGTGATTGTTTTCAGCACTGGTAGAGATGAATTTCCCCTCAGTTCCTTATAGTTGAACACACCTGCACCTGTTGCAGATCCTTGCAGACAAAATGTGTTGGTAGGAAGTAAGGATATATTTGTGCTTTTCAGCAATCATTTGTTGCTGTTTTTTTTAAAGAAACTTATAGCTTATGTCACCAAAGGTGGTGCTGGATGTATTCTGTTTTCCTCTACTGTTTCATTATAGTTTCTCAAAAAATGCTACAAGTATAAATTTCAAACTAGGTCCCAGACATTCATTGACAACAAGAAATATTTGCATGCTTGAAACTTTCGCAAATTACACGATCCGTCCAGATTCTTATGCTGCAAAATGATAGAAGTAGAACACTAAAGCTTTGCAAATGGCCAAAGATTCTTACTCTGGAATGGGCTTCATTAGAGTCTTGGTCAGACCTCACCTGTAACCATGAACTTTAACCCTTTCAGGACAGGAATTATTTAAGGGCTAAATTGATCGCATTTTGTTCTTCAAATTGGCAACAATAATATTTTTCTTTTAGTGCTACATGGTTCTTATAAGGTGTAATGTCTTTGAAAATAATATACACATGAGGTTAAGAATTTGTTGAAAAGTTGAAAAATTGCCAATTTTAATGAAAAAACAATGATTTTGAACCTCTCAATGTGTTGCCAATTTAAGGATCTCAAAGCTTATTTTTGTTTTTAAAATTCCTGGCATCAAACGCAATATGGTCATGCAGTAAAAATGGACATATTGTGTACAGACAATTTTGCTCTTTCTATTCATGCATCTGGTATATTTTTTAGAGCTCTGAATCAAAAGTTATTGAACCAAACCACAAAATGTGGTCAATTGTCTTGAAAGGGATATATGATGTATCGATAACAATAACCATAAAAGTGGTCCGACCTCAGCAATTTTTGCAACGATGAAATTGTTGGTTCTGTCAATCAGACAATGCACTCTATTCCTTCTCCTGCCAAGTACTGTAAACATGGAATATTTCGCGGTGTGGAAATTTTCGTGAAAATAAAAACACGCAAATATTTTTGTAATGTATTCCTTTGCCCGTGAGTCTAGCGCATGGGCGAAATTAAAAACATGTAAAATTCACCTTACTTGCCCGAGCGCGAATAATTAATCTTGTGAAAATTTCAACTTTTGCAGTAGGTCACAGTGAAGAAGTGCAATTATTGGTTCACAGATTTTATTGTTGAGGTCTGTCCTAAAAAAAAATCAGTGGCCATGCGATTCCAATGAAACGGTAAAATCATTGAAAGGGGCTCATTTCGCAGAAATTATACGTCTGACCGACTGCAACAATTTTCCAATTCATTTTCCACAAACTAGCAGGGGAGCAATTTAGGATTGATTCATCATTAAAGTTATCGTTACAGTGAGGTCTGATCAGTTACCAATTCGCAAAAGTTTAGTTTTACATATCGACAGTGGAAGGTGAAGTGATTGAATAATACTTGTTCAGAAACAAAATTAATTCAGTAAGATATGGTTAACAAACTATGGCTAAGTTTCATTGTCATGCTAAACTGACCCCCAAAATAATAATCATTATTCTTTGACATCATGCAAAATTTATACAAGCATACTGATTTACTCATACCCATCCTTATAGCATTGTTATTCCACATTTATATACTAGGTATACAGGAATTAATATATTGTATTTATGCCTCATATATTCAGTTCATTAACTCAATATATTTTAGACACGTTTACTTTGATGTGCGTGTTCTTCGGTGTATTTTGGTGGTTGGCAATGGAAAGTTGGGATTGAAGGGAAGGTTGAGTTCTGGGAAAGGTAAAAAAAAAATTGTGAGCTTTCTCATTCTTTTTATGTTAGTTTGAAAGATTATCATAGCAGATATGTCCCCTGAAAAGGATTGCTCTTCAAGTGCTCTCACATTCAAAATATGACAAGAAACAGCTGGAATGTTCGGGCCGAATATTTGTGTGTAGTCCCATTTACACATTTCTGTGTGCAGTGCATGTGACTCTCAGTAGGATTGAGTCAAGTTCTTATCGTTTTGCTGATTCCAAAACCTTACAGGATACACCAATTCTCATTTGCTACATAATCATCCTTTCCCAATTGCTTTGAGACAGTTTCTGTCACAATTCAACCTCATGACCAGAACTCAACTTTATCTTTAATTCTAGTTGTGACACCACAACATTTAGTGGATTAGTGAAATGCTGGCCTTTAAATTATCAATATATTTTCAGAGCTTTCAAAAACCTTAAGGCCACCGCACACCTTACGATCGGTCTGCGATCCGATTTGTGAAATAAATCGCTATGTCATTAAATATTGGCACTTTAACAAATGAAATCTACCTTATTCAGATTCTGAAAAGTAATATGAATACTAAACTTAGGGTTTGGGTGAGCTGTCAGCTTTCTACAGGGAATAAGGGCAAAATTGGTTTCAAATCGTAGGCAGTCGTACGATTTTTGTGACGTCACTACGACTCGGAGCCAATTTGGCTATTCCACCGACTAGAAAACTCGGCAAAGGCCATATTATCGATTTTACTATCTGTACGACTATTCAGACCCTCAATCAAAAATATTTTTTTGTTTTTAAATGATTTGTCAAATTATATTACATTTTCTTCTGAAATCGGATCGCAGACCGATTGTAAGGTGTGCGGTGGCCTTTAAAAGTACATCTTTCTTTCACCACTGAGCTCTAATTATAGCAGGCATGAGAAAACTATGGTAAGCTCAGTTTAGCTGATTTGGTATTTCCATATTCTTTTCTTTTTCACACTATAAAACCAGAAACTAAACATATAATCTTTGCAAATTTGCAAGTGGTCTGGATTTGGGAAAGTTTTGTAATGCAAAAACGGCTCTACCTATTAAACAAAAGTTAATAAAGAGTTGATGAAGAGTAGGAACAGAAATTATGGTCTAATATTACAGGTTTAACAATGCAAAGTAACAATGTAATTAAAGGTATTGATCTTCCGCTACTTTTCACATTTTCTTGCTCCCATGCCTGTTATAATAAAACAACACAGCTATGTGACATCCAGCATCTCATTTTTCTTGTTACATGCATGGGACAAAGTAGCCACCTGCATACTGATTGCCTCTTTCTGTCTTTGCTACCCCAAGCTGCGTTGTGTTTGAATGATCCCCTGCATGGTGCCCCCTGCTTTGCTTGTACACCTCCCCTCTCATTCTACCCTACAGCCTTTTACCGACATCACCAAGATGTGGGCCAATCAGCAACAGCCGCAACAACAGCCACAACAGCAGCAACAAAACCAGCAACTCCAGCAACAGAACCAACAACCAATGGCCCAGCAACAGCAGCAAACACTTCCTCAGCAGCAGCAGCAACAGCAACAGCAGCAGCAGCAGCAGCAAGGCATACAACAACAAAAGGTCCCCATGGATTTCACTCCGACACCCCTGTCCTAACCCTCCCTCTCCCCCTGTGCTGTGTTTTGCGGTATTCTCTGTGTTCTTATTGTGCACTAAAAGTATAGCATTTTCCCTCGCACTGCATTTACACAACTAACACATCTCTCTTCTTTATTTTCATTGGCTAATGGGTCAAGACTTTGCCTGTGACATGATCAAAGGCCGATTCTGATTGGCTGCATAAGAGAAGTTGTCTGTGCATCCTTCGCAGATCGTTCACAAATTATTTTGATGCAGATACTAAGTACTCAGTCAATTTTACCTAGTGTATCACTTCTGGTTCTCTAGGACAGTATTCTGTTTCTCTGGCAAGAATTTTGGAATTGTGTTACTGTCTTCTTTTTTTATGGATTCATTAAAAAATTGCTTGATCAGATTTCAGGGACTAGGTGCTAGTATTGCAGTAGTAATCTGCGAATACTTTTTCGTAAGATTTTGAAAGCCTGTTGCTTGAAAATTGCCATCAAAAGTAAGTTCAAACCTAAAGCAGCATTCCTTGCATCAGCCAGTCAGAATCAAGGATTTTGCTATCATTCTTTATCAATTGCTTTTGTACTTTGTAAATATGGTAGTATATGTATGGTAATACTAACTATATCTATATATCTATCCTTTTTTCCTTAATATTGAATGCATGTATCGGGGAAAAAAGGTGTGAAATTAACGCAATGATGCATAACATGTTCTGTGACCATTCATGTTCTAACAACCAGTTCTGTAGCATCATATTTATATTGTAGTCAAGTTCTTACACATACTAGATCTGTCTTTGTCTTGTGAATTGTGCATGTTCTGTATATACACATTGTACACTGAATAAAGTTGCATTAGTACATGTATGTACCATGAAACATATTTTATTTATATACTTCATAGTGGTAGATATCCTCATACTCCACTGTAACAGAATAAAGCTGATGGTCATTTGTATTTTCCCCAAATTTATTATCCATATTGACATCGATTGTAAATTGTTGTGTAGGAAATTTTGAACAAATCTGTAAGAAAACAGAATTGAGATATCCATCAATACAGTTATCTGTGTATGCTAATGGTGAGTCCATGCAACGTGTCCCATACGACATGTGTCTTTTATTCATTCAAGACTGAAATTCTCTTGATATGACCATCTAATATAATACTTGTCATCAATGACAAGTTGCAATAACTGTTATAAGCTACTGAAATCCTTGCGTCTGATTGGCTGAGAGCAAATTTGTCAGTAAAAATCACCAACAAGACACTTGATGAAACACCCCCCAGGTATCCCTACCATTTGTCAGTGGTACATGTATATCGTTAAATGTTTCACTTTGGGGTAAAATGAATAGATAAAAGTCACATTGCGTGGAATCGTGGATGTTTTATTATTGAACCATCCTCTACGTAGAGCTTATGTGGTGTATTAAAGAATTCCTGATAATGATGGAAAGATCTGTCAGTAGTTCCAAACAAGGTGCAATTCTGCAATGCGAAGGCAAAATATGCACATTGTACATGTAATTACACGCCTATCTGTATGTAGTAGGGTGGTCTCATATGGGGGTAACCTCGCTAGTCATAAGGACCACTTGTCATAATGACCGCTATTCATAAGGACCACTATTCATAACGTGTAAGTTCCTATACCTGAAGGTCCGCTATTCATAAAACGGAAAGGGGTTCACTATTCATAAAGTCATAAGGACCATTATTCATAAGGACTGATATTCATTATTCAGGCCTAGCGATACGGTACAATTTGCATCTCATCAATTTTCTGTTTGTAATGGAAGAAATATCGCTAAAATTTCTTATTTTCCGTTGGTCGAGCTTTGATTTTGCAGTATTGTTGTGAAAGATACATTTATATTTAATCATTTTTCGAACTTTATGTTTACAAAAAGTGGTGTTTGATACATTATTTTTCAGCTTGCATTTGTAAACAACTTTACGTAAATCGTGGGAAAATGCAAGAACTGGCGAGGTCAAAGGGGGTCAACTCAATGGACAATCGCTCGCTAATTATAGGGCTAGTCCCCCACTGTATTAGCTGTCATTATGAATAGCCATCCTTCGGACTCATATGATGGTAATATCTTTTCATCATGCATTCTCTTGTAACGTACCTTGCTATTTTTGTTTTTGTTGATTGCAGATTGCACCCCAGCTGCCAGGGCAGCTGCAACAGATCTCTGCTCAAGACCTGCAACAGTTGCAGCAACTCCAGCAGCAGAACCCTAACCTGCAACAATATGTCTTCTTACAAGCTCCTTCTCAGGTAGGGATTACGTGAATGTATATATAGTAGAACTTAGATTGTCTTTGCATGAAGACAGAAGTGTATGTATGTTGAATGTATGTTGGTGGGACTGATGCAGACGGCCTTTTGAGATTAAATGATTGTACACGTGGTGGGACTACAGCTGACTGCCTGAGAAATGCACACAAAATCTAATCTGATTAAATTTACTTGAGAGTGTTTGATTTCGTAATCACCTACATCTCTCTGAACTCTGGAAATCATTCTTTGAGGAAAGCGGAGAAAACGGCTTCAAACTGAAACATTTCCATACAGTTGAGTGTTGTTATGTGGGAATGAGATTTGTACCATGTGACCTGCATGATAGATTCTCAAAACTTCATTGAGTGCATGAATGGCCTGTAAAGCTGTGCTGTGGTGATAGATTTGAAATTGTTTTATATATTTTTAAATTCTATGTACATGTATGAAACTTACATGTCCATTTTCAAAGCACAGTAAAAAAGGATAAATCTTGGTTACATCTGGGTCCCATTTCATAAAACTTGTTATCAATAACAAGTTACAATAACTGTTATAAGCTACTGAAATCCTTGAATCTGATTGGCCGAGAGCAAATTTGTCATAGATTTGTGTTAGTTGTTATCAATAACGAGTTTTTGTGAAACAGGGCCCAGGTTGTGCTTTCTGTAGATTGGAACTGCATGTATGGGTGCATGTATTATGTAGACAGAGCATCGTTGCATGCTAGCGAACCTAGTAAATTCACCTTAATAAATGAATATTCATGTAGAAGGGAGATCAGTAGAATAGATGAAAATTACGAATAAGAAAAAGAGACAGAGACTTAGCTAGATGGACAGAGAGAGAGAGCGAGACAGAAAGCCAGTTTATTTTATAGTCATAGCATGCCTTTTTATGTCCATGTGTGTGCATGTCTAATGTCATAAATGCATGTTTGATTGTCCATATTATAATTTTCATTATGTCATTTTCAGGTGATCTTAACCCTTTCGAGACAATTGACCACATTTTGTGGTTGGGCTCAATAACTTTTGATTCAGAGCCCTGAAAAATATACCAGATACATGAGTAGAAAGAGCAAAAATTTCTGCACACACCGTGTCCATTTTTGTTACATGAAAATATTGCGTTTGATCCCAGGAATTTTAAAAAGGAGAATAAGATTTAAAATCCTTAAATTGGCAACACATTGAGAGGTTCAAAATCATTGTTTTTTATCAAAATTGGCAACTTTTTCAACTTTTCACCAATTCTTTTAAACATGTATATTGTTTTCAAAGACATTACCCCTTATTACAATCTTGTAGTACTAAAAGAAAAATATTATTGTTGCCAATTTGAAGAACAAAATGTGATCAATTTAGCCCTGAAATAATTCCTGTCCTGAAAGGGTTAAGAAATATGGAATTATGATATTTAATTTCACAGCAAGAAAGAAAAAAAAAAAAAGAGAATGGATATTACATTAAAGAGAAGGATGAGTTCTGGGAAAGGTAAAAAATAATTTGTGAGCTTTCTCATTCTTTTTATGTTAGTTTGGAAGATAATCATAGTAGAAATGTTCCTCAAATTCCCTCACATTCATAATATGACAAGCTGAAATGTAGTCCCACATACGCATTCCTGTGTGCAGTGAATGTGCCGCTCAGCAGGACTGAATCAATTCTTCTCATTTTGGTGATTCCAAAACCTTACAGCATACACCAATTCTTGTGTGCGATATAATCAACCTTTCCTAATTGCTTTGTGACAGTTTCTTGCACAATTCAATCTCATGACCAGAACTCAACTCTATCTTTAAGTTGCTTAAAAAATAAGAGGATCTTTTGTGACTGGTGAACCAGCCCAGGCACAAAAATTCTTTTTCAGCCAAGATATACACAGAGGTCATTTTGTGATTATTCTCTTTTTATAAAGGACCATGTTTCAGCTGGGGTTTTTAAACTATTTTTTAGAAAGTAAAAAATGTGTTGGAGATGTGATACTGATATTTTATAGGAAGACATTGACCATTGAATTTTTAAAAAGTTTACGACTCTTGATGAAATTGATGAAGAATTAGATGGAAGCATTTATTTACAGGCCATCCTGTCCAGTTTATATTCCAGGTTCATTTATATCCATATTGAAAGAGAAAGGTGTTTGTTCTAAATTTAAAATTTTGCCACGTACATGTATGTACATTCCATGTATGATGCAGTAGAAGTAGTAGTAATCTTAGTACTAGTCTCTCATCCATACCCAACCATTGCATTGTGCTAATAGCATGGCTTTATTCCCTCTCCCCACCCTTTCATCATGCGGACTACCACTACCATCGCCATCACCCCTTCTAGGTTCCCGCAAACATGCAGCAAGCCCAACAACTCTTGCTGCAACAGCAGCAACAGCAGCAACAGCAACAGCAGCAGAATCTGGCCCAGCAACAAGGGTTGTTGCAACAGTCGCATGTCGGCATGCTTCCCCAGGTAGTTTCTGTAGTACCTCTCACTACCTTTTAACCTTTCTATGTTGTTTTTTTTTGTACACCATTACTCCTGTGTTTTGTACTGTATTTTTGATGAATTAGTTTTTGGTCTAACGAGTTAGGACAATTCACTAGTTTTACTCCTCATGTTGCTAGAAAGGTTTTACAAAGTACCTTTCCCCAATTTTTGAAAACAAATCCGTGTCTTTTTTGTGTTGATAGTTAGGATCCTGTGTTCAAATCTCTTAATGTGATATGCATTTTTAATCAAGTTTAAAACAAACTAGTCATTTTTTGTAAGTTTACATTCCAAGCTTTAACATTCCACTCTTGAGATAAAACTATTAGTTATATTATGCAAGGGATTTTGCCATATTCCAACTTAACTTCAATTCATGGTTTAATATAAACCTGTGTATCAACAATATTTGACTTTGTAGTGATTTAGGATTGGTAAAATTAATGGAGGTATATATTTCAAGATGACAGGGACAAGAGGGGTATATAGTATTCCATAATTAATCTACATGCTAAAACATTAGGGCTATTCTCACTTGCAGCGAAATTCCTCGAAGTTTTGTTCAGTTTTCCTAATGTGGACAGAGAGTAAACTACCGATTTGTCTTTGTTCGCGAGTGAATTGCTAGCAAGTTTTTCAATGTGAATGCAAACTCTGCTGAGTTTGTCATGATGTGACATCTGGCATTTCCTGTTTAGGTCGCGCTAAAATTTGATCTGTACACCTGTATGCGAAAAATCAACATTGTTGGTTTGTGCGGCATCAGATCGTACAGCAAGCTGAAAACAAAATGTGCGCAAGCGCATAATACAATCCCTAATTCTGCAGAGTTTCTAACTCCAGGAAATTTGAAAGTCATTGTGGATCGTGTGGTGAAATATTGCGAGTATTTTCATTGCGATGTTTACTAGTGAGAATGCCCCTATTAATTGTTTTATACATGTACAGTGTACTTCAAATTCACATTTCTTATCCCACATACTGCTTGCTTAGCATGTCTCCAAGATAACACGTCGTGTATTGCTCACACTAATTGGCATGTGAATATGTAGTTGATGTGTATATTACAAGAAGAATGTCCACATTTGTACCAATTTGTCAATATATCTACCAACAACTAATTAAATTATTCATATATATTTTTTGAGAAGCTCAACTTTTACTACCCCATTCTTCCAATGCAATATTTATTAGTTCATTCCACATGTACAGTATATGACATTAATGTGCATATTTTATGTTAATTTTCAGTCTGTTTGATTTTTAGCAAGTTTTCACCATTTTGTTTACTTTGTACTGATTCAAAGAACCAACATGTAACCAATATCAGTCAATGTGATTGATTATTCAGACTTTTCCAATAACGATAATGATAACTGTATGTGTAAATCATCGCCAAATTGTTCAAGCGTTATTATATGTGGAAAATGATTAGGAAATCGTGGTGGTGGGTCAGACGTCACTGATGTACAGTATGCTAAAAGGCCTCCCTCACCAATCGGTGGAATCGCTGGGCCGCCAATTTTTTCAGGACAGACTCGCCGATATTTCTAAGAGCCAATCATTTTTTTTCTCCTTCGAGAAGATGGATGTTAGTTCAGAAGAATCATTTGGGCAGTGTCTGTCGTGCTTGATTGAGAAAAACCGGTGGGTTATCGTTATTGTTTTAGGTCCATTTCATATGCGCATACAGTATTGTTATCGTTATTGGACTAGTCTGGCCTGCCCTTTTCTTTCAGACTCTCTCAGACTGCAAACTCACTCTATACCCAAATCAGTACCGTTACACAAATTGTCATCGTTTAATAATTTTTTTCCCTTCTTTACTGGGTCTTTACAGCAATCTCTCATCCAAGCACAAGCCATCAACGCACAACAGTTGCAGCAACAAGCTCTGAATGCAGCAGGAATCCAAGCTGTTTCTGCAGCAGCAGCAGTTGCTACAACAAATGTAAGTAACTACCATACACATCAGAGTAATATTGAATGCTATATGGACCTACATGAATGCAGTATTTTCGCCAGTGTATAACTCGCTTAGTGCCAATACCAAGCGTGAGTTATCTCTGAAAAAAAAAAAAAAACCAAGTGTGAATTCTGTCCAACAAGGGTACCGACAAGGGTATTAACTATTTCAGTGCATACTTCCAGCCTCTAGAATTGTTTTGATCCTCCTAAATTACCTGTCTGATATGACTCAAGGCCATATTTCACCCAGTGTGGACCAATTATCACCAATAAATGTGTCAATTCATATTTTCAACCTGCAAATGTGCTTTGGTCCTCTCAAATCATCCTCATGGGATCCCAGAAAGCCATATTTCTTTCAGTGTGTACCATATGTAAACAATTTTCTGCCAAGAAGGCAGCATGAACGTGAATATTCTGGGGTTGTTTGTGAAATATGAACTGAGAGTTTATCATTATACTACATAACATTTCTTTCTAATAGAAAATGATCTCCATTCCATATTACTAGCTCTAGTTACATTTGAATAGTGAAGTAAATAATATTTGTAAGCGTCAGTCATTCAAAGGGTTAATTTGAGAAAAATGTTGTTTTTTTTGTGATGTTTGCCCTCTGAAACAGCAAATACCTTTTAAGAAGGTATTTCTGTGTTATCCATGTGTTGGTCAGTAGCAATTGAGAAAGCAAAACATCAGTGGCTCTCTTTTTTATTTTATTTAAAACTTGTAAATTGTTTGTTGTGATATGTATCATTTGATAGAGACCTGGCCATGTCTCCTGATATCTTACATGTAGTAGGCCCAGAGCGTGACTGCCCAACAGCAGCTCCAACTATAAGCAAGCCCAGAAGCTAGGAGGAGGAGTAACCCCTGTGTCAACCCCACCCATACCCAGTAACTCACACAGTCCTATGTCCATATATAAATGACCGTGTTTATTCTCTGACAGGCTCAAAACAGCAGCTCCAGCTTCAGCAAGGGGGAGGAGTAACACCGTGTCAACCCCACCCATATCCAGTAACCTAATCTGTCCTATGACCCTAAGTTAATGATTGACTATGTTACCTGTTATCCCCTAACAGGCCCAGAGCGTGACTGCCCAACAGCAGCTCCAGCTTCAGCAAGCCCAGAAGCAAGGGGGAGGAGTAACCACCGTATCTACCCCACCCATCCCCAGTATCCCTCACAGTCATGTAGAGGAGCAGACAGATCTTGAGGAGCTGGAACAGTTTGCTAGGACCTTCAAGCAGAGGCGTATCAAGCTTGGCTTCACTCAGGCAAGTCTCGTTCTGACCAGAATTGTATCAGTAGTTCCTAAACTTGGGCCCTGTCTTATGAAGAGTTGCATTCGATCCAAGTTGATCACAAGTTTTCAATTGATTGCAGTTAGAATGGTCTATCTCTTATGCATCGAGTTGCTATCGATGTCAAATTCGATTGATTGCAGATCGATCCCAATCAATCACAACTCTGTGAAAGACAGTGCCAAGGAAGAAAGACCTAGTGGGGGCATCTTGGTGTAGTGGTTAATTCCTTCACCTGATTTTCAGTCTAGAGGTTGACAGTTTGAATTCTTAACTGTTGTTTATGTCCCAAGGCAAGGCATTCTATATCTCCAGTTGTCCCTTTTGAGTTTCGAACCAAGATAGTAAACAGGCACCGGACAGGATTAATTTCTTCAAATGCACAGGATACAGGTATGCTTAAAAGGGTTGTTGTTGTCATACCACAAACCTAATTGATTTCCTCTTATTTTAATTGTTGATACAGGGTGATGTTGGTTTGGCCATGGGCAAGCTGTACGGCAACGACTTCAGCCAGACAACCATCTCTCGCTTTGAAGCTCTCAATCTGAGCTTCAAGAACATGTGTAAGCTGAAACCTCTCCTTCAGAAATGGTTGGATGATGCTGACACCACTGTATCCAACCCTGCACTCCTGGGCCCCCACAGTAGTCCAGAAGGCATCAACCGCCGTCGGAAAAAGCGGACAAGCATTGAGACCAACATAAGGGTATCCTTAGAAAAGAGTTTCCTCCAGCAGCCGAAGCCCACGTCAGAAGAGATCGCCATCCTTGGGGAGCAGCTGGGCATGGAGAAGGAGGTGGTAAGGGTGTGGTTCTGTAATCGTCGACAGAAGGAGAAGCGTATCAATCCGCCGGTGTCGAGCCTGAACCTGCAGAACCTGATGGCGCACCATACCTCGCACTCCATATCAACCTTGAACCTGTCACCAGGAGTCACGCAGATCCAGGTGTCTACCCCTGGCACCCCAGTCACGCCGTCCACACCCGTTTCCTCAAGAATTATCAGCAGTATTGGTGCTTCTGCTGCCACCACTAATGGACAGAACGCCACCCCCATGCAACCAAAGACTGTGGCTATACAGTCATCAGGGAGAACTATCGCGGTCAATTTGGTCTCTGCAACGAATGGTCAAGTGGCAGCTACACCCGCAACGACAGTTACACCCATCGCGCTCACAGCCGTTACTCCGTCCACGTCTGGCCAGCCGCAGATGTCCCTTGTCAATGCAGCGGCCCACAAGGCTATACTAGCCGCTGCCGTCTCGCAAAAGGCAGGAACGGGCAACACAGCGACACCGACGACTGTTACACCAACACTGATGCAAACGGCTAATCAACTGGCCTCGCTATCGGCAGCAAATTCCATTTCAGTATCAAGTGGAACACCGTCAAAGGGCTGAAGTAGTTCCAAGCACTTGGTTTAGACTGATGCCAAAAGGAGTAATGACTTCTCTTCCTGGACATATTTTTTTTAGTTTAACATCTGGCCATCTTTGATACTGTTGGCATTGAATCTGAATGAACAGTGGATGTCTATATAAGACAAACGCTCTTGTTGGTTTTCTCAAATGTACTGAAGACTTGTGTGGCAGGGATCAATGTAGAACTGTATGGTTTTCTGTTGTCAATATATGAGAGACGGGCCAGTAAGGGTGAATGTCCAGTAGCATTATCAGGTGGTATGATAGGTGATCCTCTTTGCCAAAGCTGGTATTATTTTGCTGTGTTTGGTTCATGGATGTTCTGTCTGCATATCGGTCAGGTTTATTCTGTCGATTCAAAGCACAAAGTTTCTACTCTTTGACCCTTTCGAGACAATTGACCACATTTTGTGGTTTGGCTCAGTAACTTTTGATCCAGAGCTCTAAAAAATATACCAGATGCACGAGTAGAAAGAGCAAAATTTTCTGCACACACTATGTCCATTTTTATTGCATGACCATATTGCGTTTGATGTCAGGAATTTTAAAAACAAGAATAAGCTCTGAGATCCTTAAATTGGCAACACATTGAGGGGTTTAAATTCATTGTTTTTCATCAAAATTGGCAATTTCTTTCAACTATTCAACACATTTCTAACCATGTATATTGTTTTCAAAGACATTACACTATATTAGAACCATGTAGCACTAAAAGGAAAATATTATTGTTGCCAATTTGAAGAACAAAATGTGATCAATTTAGCCCTTAAATAATCCCTGTCCTGAAAGGGTTAAAACCATTCAGCCCCACCACCTGTGCCAACTGAATCCATTACTTTCTCCTTTATTGTTTCCCCTATGTAACACAATAATGTCTCAGTCAAAGGTCTAGGTTTAACATTAACGCTTGCAGCATGTCCCGAATTCACACATGTAGCTTCAGCCCTTGAACCAACACTGTAACTAACCTAGCAGTCACCCAAAACCTCAATTCAAACCCTATGGCAACTTGAGCCCTAAACTCTATGGCTCATATTCTGAACTCCAGTTTAACTTAAACCATGGTCTCAATGTGTGGTTTAACTATGGGCAGCCAAACGTGACACAAATCTCTAACTGTAGATATTCAATTTATCAACATTTTTGGTACTCATGAAAAACTGTCAGGAATGATAAGTACGATAAATTTCTTGACCATTAAAGCATGAAACCAGAATCCAGCAAACATAAGGAACATACAGTGTAAACCAAGTTTTGACATTTTTGGCTACCCATAGTTAAACCACAGATTTAAACCATGGTTTAAGTTAAACCGGAGTTCAGAATACGCGCCTATGTCTTTGACAAAATAAATCTGAGAGCAGATATTCCTACATGATCGTACCATCAGCCATTCAAATCCAATTATCATAATAGCTGAGCGCCAGAAGGGGTGAACTCACATATACCCTGGAATACATAGTTCACTTCCTTCTTGCTGTCAGTAGACGATACATTCTCAAGAGGCTGTGTCCATCATCAAATTGCGTATCATGTGGTCTCAAACGAAGTCCCTATCTGCATCCTATTAGTTGATCATAATCGTGATTTCTTTTCACATTCAATACCACCTGTTGTTTTTCCTTAGTTAAGTTTACAATCATCCTTTAAGGTAATTTTGTTTTTTTAAATCATTGGCAAGATACATGTACATTTGTTGGTATGCTTATTAACCTATTGTCCACGGGAACCGGATGGCTTCTGTATTATGCCTATGGGAGTTAGAGAATTCAGTAGTCAACGGGTTAACTTCAACCGAAAGGCTAAAGATTTCAGTATCTTGCATTTATCAGTCTTACCTTTCACCTTCCAACTGAATTGTAAAAGAATTTCAATCTAAAATTTATCAATTCAGACAGAGCTTTCTAAACCAAACTAATTGCAGTTCTATGTGTTTGTAAAAACGGATATTCCTACATATATCCTTGATTTAGCTCTGGAAATATGTTGCTTAAAGCAATCACTTTCCACCATGTACCCATACACTACCCCTGGGTTGAGAGAGATGACTACGGTTGAAATGCCAAGGATAGGCAGATTCATCTGTGTGGTACATATAGAACGCGGGCTTTATTTTATCGATTTAAAAGTTTAAATTGTCGATGCAAAGGTAACATTGATAATAAGTTTAACATTGAAAAGCAGAAAATCTTATCAATTGTATTTAGAAATTGAAATGATGTTGATCCAGAGACAGTAGATTGTTCTGTTAATGCTAAGTTTGTTCAATGAAATGTCTTATTCTAATCTGAAATAGAAACCAATCCATGTAAGAACATGCTGTTAAAGTACTTTTGGTAATATTGCTCTTGATTTTTTATGCAATTGATTATTTTAAAAAAATGATATCAATCTTTGGTTTGAGAGAGAGAGCTTATTTATGTAATCAGTCACTATTCTGCAATGGTGCATTGTGAAAGAACATTTGCGAATCTCCCCCCCCCCCCCCCCCCTCAAAAAAAAAAAAAAAAAAGAGAGAGGAAGTTATAAAGTCTTTTTGATAGGAAAAGCCGATTACTGATGAGAATGATAGAAATTATGTCTAGTTAAAGCATCAGAATGACTCAAACTGCTTCTGTTTTGATGATTCCAAAACAACATGGCATAAAATAATTTTCATGTAGACATGGTCACCCTTTCTCAGTTGCTTTGAAACAGTTTCTTTCTTTCACAATGTAATTGCATGACCTGCAGGGCCCCGTCTTATAAAGAGTTGCAATTGATTTGAATCAATTGCAAGTCCTCCAATCAATCGCAAATTTCCAGTCTCTTATCTCTTAAGTACAAAGTTGAAGATAAAGGGCCCCGTCTCAATTGGGGCCCTATATCTTTAAGTCTTGTTACTGCAGACTATATTTTACAATAGCTATGTTTGCACAGGATCATGGGTAGTTTTAAAGTTTAAGTTAGCCATATCTCTAGGTTGTTAACAGTGACCCACTACCAACGACAAGGCTTCGCACAGGACTGAAACAACAACTGCCAGAAGCTCTAAATTAAAGGCATGCAAGCAGTCTTTGTTAAAAGTGGAAGTACTTAAGTGCACACTGTGCATCCCCTCAAAATTTAAAGATAAGTTGAGTTCTGGTCAAGCAATTACATGTACATTGTGAAAGAAACCGTCTCTAAGCAATTGGGAAAGGTTGATCTTGTTGTCCCCGCCGAACGAAGTTCGCGAGGGGACTATGAAACGGGCTCCGTTCGTGTGTGCGTGTGTGTGTGTGTCCGTCTGTCCGTCCGTCCGTCCGTCCGTCCGTCTGTCCGTCCGTCCGTCCGTCCGTCTGTCCGTGTGTGCTCAAATGTTAGAAAATGCTACTTTTCCGTCATTTCTTGGCCGATTTTGATTCCGATTGTTTTATCTGATAGGGCTGGGTGGGGGCTTCCAAACTTCTACACAGAATTTTGAAATTCATTAATTATGCAAATTTATGCAAATTTATTCAAAATTGACGAAAAATGCTACTTCTCCTCTATTTCACATCGGATTTTGATTCCGATTGTTTTATCTGATAGGGCTGGGTGGGGGCTTCCAAACTTCTACACAGAATTTTGAAATTCATTATTCATGCAAATTTATGCAAATTTATTCAAAATGGCTGAAGGTTCATAATGTTTTCATGTTTTATATTTCAGTTGTATACATGCATTGTTGGTATTCTCTTCTTTTGCATGCAGTAACATTATTATTTTATTCACTAAAGTTTTTCACTGAAGTTTTAAGGTTCAGGCTAGTTAATTTCCACAGATCTGCACTTCCGGCGGGGACATTTATTACGCATTGCGTAATTTACTCATTCACTTGTTTACATAAGGATTGTTGTATTCTGTGAGGCTTTGGAATCGTCAAAATGATTAAGAAATTGACTCCACCTCGCTGAAAAGCACATGATGCACACAGAAATGGTTATGTGGGACTGCACACACATGTGGCACGAATGTTCTACCTGAAAACTTCAGCTCTTTCTCGTCATATTCTGAATACGAGGGCATTTGAGGAGCAATCCTTTTCAGGGGACATTTCTACTGTAATGTTCTTCCAAACTGACATAAAAGGAATGAGAAAGCTCACAAATTATTTTTCACCTTTTGCAGAATTCAACCTTCCCTTTAAAGTACATGTACTACTGACTGTAGAGATATGACTGATTGAAGGAGATACGATTATTGTTGGGGAGATACAACTGATGGTACTTCTTTATGTTACACGGCTCTGGTCTGTAATCACTCAAATCACTTCTGATAACCAATATCAATTCTGGCTGAAAGCTAACGATAAAACTTCTTCCTGTAATGTATACCGGATCCTTTTCATTCTTGTACCACAGTCACATCAACAAGACCGACGCCACACCTACAACAGACCGGACATAAAATTACATTGCCACCGATGGCCAAGAGTCGGTCGGTTTGGAGTCGGTGTGGGTTCGGTTTGGCGGTGTGACTGCTGTATTATCTTTGCATGTTGTATATTTTTTTCCTAGTCACACCAAAACAAAGTACAACGGACAATCAAATATCCTTTTTTAAATGCTCTCTAATCCTTTTTGAAATGTTACTCCTTCTATTGCCTTGTAGTTTTATAGATGTGGATGTTTTAAAGGAAGAAAAATGATATACCTCGGCTTTTTACTGCCCAGAAGAAAGGAGTGGTTTGATTTTGTAAATACATAGAAAAAAAATGGACCATAATTGAATTTTAGTCAGTATTGTAATTTATTTTGCATTTTCCTTTTTTTTATATTGTATAGTGTTTCAGTTACTTGTATGTTTATTTGCATTTCCAAATACTTGTTTTTTACCATATTTGTATATGTATTTATGTTTGAAATGTTGCTGCGATTTTCGTATGGCTGTGAAAAAAAAAAAACGATGAAATTTGCAAATGTTTCAGTGGCAAAGAATTAAAGAAACATGAAAATTTGATCATGAAAATGTTGTTTCGTTTGAATGAATTGTGATTAGTGGAATAGAAAAGGAGTTAGAAATGAAATACGGTAAAACCAGAAATTTTTGCGTGCATGAAACTTTCGCGAGGGGTCGAGATTGGTGAAAGTGTCATGCCGCGAAATAATAAAATCGCAATTTGAACATAAAATTATTGCAATTCGCGAAAGTTTTATGTCGCGAAAGTTTCTGGTTTTATGATAAAAACCAACTCTACATAACTAAAGGCTCTTTCACGTATACGACGCGGAAAACCCGCATGGTTTATATTTGCACGTAAGTGAATAGCAAGTGGAGATGAAAAGAGTTGGCTGTGTGCAACAAAAACCCTACGCATGCTCACTTATCTGCATGTTATAAGATGTGAAGCACATTACGCTTATTTTGCCCCAGCGATAAACTAGAAAGGGACTTACGGATACAAGATTAGTGATTCAGCTCATAAGAGAGAGAATAAGAGTATACAAGAGAGGAAAATATGCACGATTAACCCATAGACTGCAGGAACCGGGTGGCTACTGTATTAAGCCTATGAGAGTTAGAGAATTCAGGAGTCAACGGGTTAAGACGATTTACACATACAGTATGTAAGCTTTTAATCTGTTCCAATGTGAACCTTCCTTTGCTGAAAGTCTACTTACATGTAGGTGTGAAATAGACAATGTAACCATATTTATAATTCTCTTTTATTCCTCCTTTTCTTTTATTCCTCCCCCACCCCCACCCCACATGCCATTTCCATTACCCAAACCCCCATTTATATCCTTTTCTCTCCTTCATTCCTCTGTATCTGCACTTTCTCTTTCCTCCTCTCTCCCCACTAAGCTCTTTCCTCTCCATTTAACATCATTTCATCTCACTCTCCATCATTCCTCGTCTTCTCTTGCTTTCCCTTTTCCTCTCCCTCTCTCTCTCTCTCTCTCTCTCACTCAGTAACAATACAGACTATGCATAAAGTTCCAATACACACTGAATATTCTTACAAAACTAGCTGGAGTCAGCTCACTAGGACTGTTTTGGCAAGCTTTGTCGGCAAACCACAAGTTTTAAGAGTGGTGGGTAACTTCAAGTTCAACTGTCAGCAAAATGGTAAATACCTCCCCCCCCCCTCCCAGTTCAAAATGGTCTTACGAAGACCCCAGCATTCCATATTAAAGTACATGTAATAGAAAAGGCAGTGCTTAGGTGCTAAAAGTTAAACTTGACCTCAAAGCTTACATAATCCAACATCCCCCACCTGCAAAAAAATAAAGAATTAGAAAATGCACACCAGGTGAACTGCTTGTAAATAACATTTTGCAGTTTATATATAACTCACAACTCAAATATGACATAGATTCCAATGAAAGGACATGTATATGACAGCTAATTTACATGTATGTACAACAAAGCATAGTTACTGCAAGATACTGGCATCAAAGAAATGACAATGTTGGCAGGGGTTCTAAAGTGTAGAATCAGTAGTTTTAGGAAATACAGGAGAGAGTGAGAGAGAGAGGGAGGGAGAGAGAGAGAGAGAGAGAGGGAGAGAGAGAGAGAGAGAGAGAGAGAGAGAGGGGGGGGGAACAGAATGTCTATTGAATGGAATATCAAAAATTAAATATTTCCATCAATAAAGCCTTGAAAAATTCAGTATTTGGAAGAAAATTTTAACAACCACTGACTGCATTAAAATTCATATATTAATGGCTTGTGAAGTTGTAATACAGTTAGCTTTGCATAAGTCGAATCTGTTGGGACCACAAAAAATAGTTTGACTTATGCAAAATTTCACTTAGGAAATGTGAATAGCACATGTTTCACATAGTTTGTTCAAAATAATTGATTCTGCTTGGGTGAATTTTGACTTATGCGACTTTGAGTTATGCAAGGTGAACTGTACAAGTATATGTACAAGGGTATATCACTTTTATCTTCACCCAGTTCTAAGTCAGTTCATAACTTTGGAAGCTGACAAAATTAGGCAAGTTTTCACATGGTTAGGATAATTTTTGTGATAACATGTGATAACATCTTCAAGTATTTTAATGATAATGAAATGCAGGTTGAATACTGAATACTGAAGGTGCAGAAAAGCAATGACCTTGCTCAACATAAATTTGCAATACTACAAGTTTTCGTTTTGATTTTAGACTAATTTACAATGGTAAACTCATCAACCATGCTTCAAGAATGCTTGAGAACAAGACAGTTTATACACATGTGCAACAAGCTTGTGAGACTAGAGCTTGTGATCACTATCAGTCAAAGTTCATATCGCCTGTTTGAGAGCAAGAAGGGCCTTAACTCCTATACTTTAACACAGAGTTAAAGCCCTTTTGGCTCTTTCTCGACACACGATATACTGGTAATTCATTTGTACAGAAAATAATACATTTTTAAGAAACAAAATACATGTAAATGCTTGTTCATTAAATATATACACATATATACATGTTAGGAGTGGAATATCATAAAGGAAAGAGTCTAGGTAAAAAACTTATGTGAAAATCAACTTTTCTTGAATATAAATGTTGCAACTTTTAATGTAGAACTAGAGTCGTTTCCAAATGCTATAAGTTAACTTGTGTGTGTGAGTGATTTTGTATAGCCATATGTCCGAGAACACTTTCGGACAGAGAACAAAAGAAAATTCATGAGAACGATAGTCCTCGAATGCCTGACAATAGTCCTCGAAAGTTGAACAATGAATTTGTGACTTATTCCGTCGACTGTCCGAGGACAGAGGAACAAAAGAGGAACAATACTTGTCCTCTGAAATAAAGCTATACACAGTTGTGTGTGTATGTGTGTGTTTCTCTTTTTTAACATTGTAATAAGCTGTAATGGTCAATCAGGTAAGCATGAAATTTTCTCTCTGGTTTATTAAAGTAGAAGTACATTTACTGTAAAAGTACTACATGTACATAGCACTCGTCTACATGCCTTCCTTGTATATCGACATGTATAGATGACTGGGAAAACGTAACATCACAGCAAACTTTAGGATACATGTACTATGTACAGTAACAGGTTTATATTAGTTGGTACGTGGAGTATCTTTCAATAAACAATAGCAATGTATTACCGATCATTAAGGATTTCATATTTGGCATTTATGGCTGGTGCTAGCATTTTAGCACCTAAAGCCCACCGCACACTATACGATCGGTCTACGATCCGATTTTGAAAGAAAATGTTGTGGCATTAGATATAAACAGTTAAACACATGAGATATGTTTGATTGAGGTTCTGAATGGTTACAATACATAGATAGTAAAATCGAAATTATGGCATATTGCGGGCCTTCTAGTCGGAGGAAAGGCCAAATCGGCTTGGAATTGTAATGACGTCAGAGCAGTCCTGCGATTGTCTACGATTTGAAACAGATTTGGCCCTTATTCCGATATGAGGCTGACATCGCACCACATTCCTGTGTTGAGTATACACATCAATGTTCAGAACCTGCATCATGTAGCTTTCTCTTGAATGCCTATATTTAATGCTATTGCAATTTATTTCCAAAATCAGGGCCCGTTGCATAAAACTTACCATTAACTGTAACTTTGCCATCAATGGTAACTCCCATGGAAACCTTAATTTTGATTGGCTGTTGAGTGATATTACCATGGTACATGTAGTTAACATTGATAGCATAGTTACCATTAATGGTAAGTTTAATGCAACAGGGCCCAGATTGTAGACGATCATATAGTGTGCGGTGGGCTCAATACTGTCAATATCAAATAACAAGGAGTGGGAGCCTTCTTTCACTATAAAATTCAATGCCTATAGTATTAGACAAGTAACTTTTGTGACATGAAACTTTCGCCAGAAGTAAACAACAGCAGTTTGAATGGCAGGAATTTTTTAGCGAAAAAAAAAAAAATGCAAAAATTCAGTGCTTTCTCAGTTGTGATTCAATTATTTTGCAGCATGAAACTTTTGAGAATTTGAACCACTCGCAAAATTCGGCAAATATTTCATGCTTGCATACGTGCCAGGTTTTACAATAACCAGAGACTAATAGCTGTTTAAAATCATCTACTTCAAAAGTTGTGGGCCACTCAATGAATGGACAATAATCGCATCCAGACAATTAACCCCCAGGATGATTACCCTCAGAAATTTACGCATCATGTGTGCGCGAGCTGAGCAAAATCCCATCTGCCCGAGCAAGAGTCCCACGCCAGAGTCCCACGCCAGAGCTCCCCGAGTGCGATCCGGCCGCAAACCGGTGCAGCGATATCTGACACTGACATCGCCATTCGCACGGAGCTTTTGCCGTGGTGCACCGGTGCGTCACACACACTGAATATCGACGACTGCAACTAGCGATCGGACACTTTTGAGCTTGCGACACATCAAAAATCCCAATATAAAATTGAACATTTCTTGAAATTCAGCTTACTTTTCAAAACCCTATTTCCTTAACAACACGCTTATGAAAGGCATATTTTCAAAATTTTCAATTTTTTGTAGTGGGAACGCCAACTGTATCGCCAAAAAATGTGGTATGTATGGAAACTTTTTCCATGGCCACTGCTGTGTGTGTGATATGTGATATATTATGATTTTATGTATATTATGTATTTTAAAGTGATTTTGCAATGCAAACGATGGACCGGCCGCACATCAGCTATTGGCCGCACTTCGCAGCATCTACTCTAAACCATGTTTTTTTTTACTACCAATGTTATTTCAATACAATGCCAGACAAGGGCTGAAATAGTTGTTTCCAGAAAGAACTGGAAAAAAAAGTGAAATTTCACTTGCTTGAACTACATCAAAAATGAAGGCAACAAGGGGTTTCTGTACGAAAATCTGAGAGAAGCATGAAAAAATATCATGCATGATTGGACAATTTGGATAGTTGACAGACAGGTGTAAACAAAAGAGGATAAGAGGTATTAGAAGTATGGATTGTAAACCTAATGGCGATAACATGGGTTATACTCACATGCCCAATAAATACACAATATTCAATACTCAATAACTCCAGGGGCCCGTTGCACAAAACTTGCGTTTAATGGCAACTCCTAAAAATCAAACGCAAGTCCTAAATGCGCACTCCTGATTGGCTGAAAACAAAGTTGCGTTTGATTTTTCTGAGTTGCGTTCAAACGCAAGTTTTGTGCAACGGGCCCCAGATGTAACACATTGCAAACTTGTGTTTACCAAAATTCAAATAGTCTCCGTTGAGTTTAGGCAGCTGAACATTATTTACAGTTGATCCCTCCCCTACTAAGGATACAACCTCAAGATTTCTTGATTGAGAAGAAAACGGATGTCTTCTTCTGAGGCTGCGGTGCTACAATCGATTCTCTTCCAACGCCGACCTGTTTGACTATCTTTATGACTTCCTTCATGGCCGTCTGGCTGACGACATCAGTCATAAACAAGTTTTTCCCCAACACCTCACCCTCATCAAGAGTATTCATCATGTCTATGGCATCTTCAAAGCTGACCTGCTTCTTTGGCTTGCCAAACACCAAGTCACTCTCATGGAACATACTGGTGAAGGGTTTTGCAAATGGCATAGACTTGCCACCAACAGAACTGGCTTCTAATTGCCTTGTGCGATCTAAACTCTTTTGTCGTTTGTCGGCAAGTGCTCTTCCGACGTTCACCTTTAGAGGGCTTCGCTTCCTTCGCTTCTTGAGGATGCTTCGAGTAATTTTTCCTGGTGATTGTTGTGTTCCTGCTTCCATTGACGGAGGATCATTACTGAACGACACATGCTTCGCCACCTCAGATGGTGTTTGATCTATGCTTAGCTCTCTCGTTGGAAGAGTCTTACTTACAGAAGTTTGTTGAGTAGCACTTGCAAACCTTATTCTCCAATGGGGTCTCAAGTCATTCTCTTCTACTTCTCGCCCAGAATCACTTACAGAATTGATGATGCTAGTCTCACTGTTGGTTGACTGCTGTATGTCCAATCCATGAGGCAAAACATTATTAGGGGCTCTCTCTTGTTGGTCTTGGTGGTTTTTAATCGCTTCTTTGTTTGGTGACCGACTCTTAGTCACACTGCTCTCCACATCAATGTTAGAGGAACCCATGTCTACAGTTTTGGATGATCTTCCCCTCTTACGCTTCTGTGGACTTTCTGACCCATCAGCATACAGTTTACCTGTTTTCCGTGGTCTACCTCGCTTTCGTTTCTCCTCTCCTCCTGTCTGATTCTCTGAGGGGCTAACACTTGTCTCCTTCTCTTCTGAATGTGTTTTGGTTTCTCGGGCATGCATTTCATTACTAGAACCTTTCTGAGGGTTACCTATCTTCTGTTTCTCTCGTTGTTCTAAGTGGCTACTGCTTGTGTCAAGCTCTCTAGGCTGGCCTTGCACTTCTCTACCTAGAGGATCACTGGAAGAATTCACGTGAAATTCTCTGCGAGGCCTTCCCCTCCCTCTCTTTTTTGTACCTTTCTCTAACCTCGACACAATATCTGAGAGGAATGCAAGAGATTGATCCGTTCGGATATTTCCACACGGTTTTCCTTTTCCTTGCTTGTCTGGACTACTATCTGCTCCACTTCTCAAGGGGCTAATACTTCTCTTCTGCTCAGTTGATGGGTTGATGGTCACTCTGTTAAGCAAAATACTGGTGGGAGGTGGTCTTATTTCTCTGTTGGTGGGAGCTGGTCTTCTTTCACTGGAACGTCTCCCCTTCTTTTTATTCTCTTCTCTTGATGGGTTGATGTCCACTTTGGGGGGAGCTGGTCTTATTTCTCTGTAACGTCTCACGTTCTGTTTATTCTCTTCTCTTGGTCGTGTGATGGTCACTTTGTACAACAAAATATTGGTGGGAGCTAGTCTTATTTCTCTGTGACACCCCCCTTTCTTTTCACCATCTCCTGTTTCTGTCCGCACAACAGTTTCTGACTGTCTCACACTGTCAAAGCAGTCACTCGTTACTGACTGGGTCATGGCTACAGGGTGTGGCAAACTGTTGCTGGGATTTGATGATAACTCTTTGCGAGATTTACATCTTATGGGAGGTCTACCTCTTTTCCTCTTCTCCATCCTGGCAACAGCTTCCACCAGGTCAGAACTCTGGTCAGTACTTGTCCTGACATCTGTTGATTGATTTGGATGGTTGGTGATGAATTCAGAGGAAGGCCTTTCTCTCTCTTCTGTCCCTTCTCTCCCTGTCCTTGAGTCACTTTCACATTGTGCAATACCTTCCACATTTTCTGTCACTTGACTAGATATATTTCTATCTAACAAAACATCGCAGGAATCTGATCTTGATTCTTTGCGAGGCCTTCCTCTCTTTCGTTTTACTTCAATTTCTGTCTGTGAGACAGTTCCCAACTTGCCAATGTTAATCTCACTCTCTGGTGATTGGTTTGTCATCACTGTATTCTCCAAACAAACCATAGATTCTGTTCGTGGTTGTTTGGGAGGCCTTCCTCTCTTTCGCTTCTCCTCTCCATGCATCCTTTCATCAGTTTCCAAGATGTGTGTTTCTGTTTTGTCTTTTTTTACATCTTTGGAAGGGCCTCCTCTAAATTCGGCCACCCTTTCTGACTCAGCTGTTCCGGTGTCAATGCTTAATCTTCCTACTGTTGAGGTACCAACAATAATTCTATCTGGCAAATCAATGCAAGATTCTGGCCTTATTTCTTTGCTTGGCTTTCCCCTTTTTTGCCTTTCACTATTTCCTGATCCAGAGTTGCCAATATTTCGCTGGTATGGGCTGAATACTTTGAGAGAGCTTCCAGTCTTTCCTTCCTTTTGTCTCTCTGACCCTGCATAAGTTTCAAATAGTCCAGTACCTGCCTGACACTCTGTCAACCGACTAGCAATTGTCCTATCTGGCAAATCATCACGAGAATCTGGTCTTGATTCTTTGTGGGGTCTTCCTCTCTTTCTTTTCTCTGTGCCAGAGTCTGTTTCAGAGTCTGTTCCCAACTGTCCAATATCTACCTCCCTCTCCATTGACTGGCCAAGGCCATTACTGCTTTGCAAATTGTCAAGTGAATTTGATTTTGATTCTTTGCGGGGTCTTCCTCTCTTTCTTTTCTCTGTGCCAGAGTCTGTTTCAGAGTCTGTTCCAAACTCTCTAATACCTGTCTCCATCTCTGTTGTATGGTCAAGGCCATTACTGCTCTGTAAATTGTCAAGTGAATCTGATCTTGATCCTTTACGTGGTCTTCCTCTCTTTCTTTTCTCTGTGCCAGAGTCTGTTTCGGAGTCTGTTCCAAACTCTCTAATACCTGTCTCCATCTCTGTTGTATGGCCAAGGCCATTACTGCTCTGTAAATTGTCAAGTGAATCTGATCTTGATCCTTTACGTGGTCTTCCTCTCTTTCTTTTCTCTGTGCCAGTGTCTGTTTCAGAGTCTGTTCCAAACTCTCTAATACCTGTCTCCATCTCTGTTGTATGGCCAAGGCCATTACTGCTCTGTAAATTGTCAAGTGAATCTGATCTTGATCCTTTGCGTGGTCTTCCTCTCTTTCTTTTCTCTGTGCCAGAGTCTGTTTCAGAGTCTGTTCCCAACTGTCCAATATCTGCCATTGACTGGCTAAGGCCATTACTGCTTTGCAAATTGTCAAGTGAATTTGATCTTGATCCTTTGCGAGGTCTTCCTCTCTTTCTTTTCTCTGTGCCAGAGTCTGTTTCAGAGTCTGTTCCAAACTCTCTAATACCCGTCTCCATCTCTGTTGTATGGCCAAGGCCATTACTGCTCTGTAAATTGTCAAGTGAATCTGATCTTGATCCTTTGCAGGGTCTTCCTCTTTTTCTTTTCTGTGGACTTCCTGCTGAAGAATCTGTATCAGAGTGACTAGCAATCCATCCAGAATCTTTAGGCTGTCTAGTGGGCACTTTCCTCTGTAAATCAAAAGAAACAGTATGGGGTATTCTTTTGTCCTTTCTTTCTTTTTCTATAGAACTCTCAAGCAGTGACATTGCTGAAATTTGGGGGTTGTGTGATTGCTGAGAGGCATCAGCATTTTGCACTTTTGGTGGTCTCCCCCTCTCCTGCTTTTCGTTGTGCAGTTTCCCCCGAATAATATCTCCTGAATCATTCATCAATTCCTTGATGTAAGTCGATGTTTCCTGGACATTCTTTGTAATATCTTCCAGGGGATTACTAACGCTTGCCATTCTCCCTTGTGACCTCGAACTAGACATCGATAATGAATGGGTGACTGCATTGATTTCCATTCCTACATGACTCTCTGTTTTCCTCTCCTCCTGCAGATTTATTCCAGCATACTTTGGAGGTTGCCCACATTTTCTCTTTTCTCCTACAACCCTCTCAGTAGTGTAATCACTTTCCGCAGGAGTTACAATAACTCCTTGCTCATCAAGGCCCCCTACAGGGTGCCCTGGTATCTCATCACTCTCAATCACAAGGTCAAGATCCACTGGAACTCTCTGATCAGTCTTTCTTGGACGGCCTCTCTTCCTCTTGCCTTCTGAACTCACACCAGCACTGCCACCTTGCTGTATCTCAGAAGCCAAAGGTGATCTTTCAGTAATGGGAGGTTTATACTTTGGAGGACGTCCTCTCTTACGCTTTTCCTTGGCGTGCAAATCACTGAGAGTATTCAGCTCTAATTGGCTAAGAGACATCTGGTCTCTTGGCTGACTTCTTGTATATGGAAAACTTTCATCTTTGTGCTTCATGCTTTCAAGTTCGGCTGATGTTGTATGCTTAGAAATATTCTGTGGTTGACATCCATTTGCTTTACCAACTCCAATCAAACTTTTGCTGGCTGCATACTGGCAGTTTTTCATTTTATCCTGCCATGACTTGCTTATAGGTATATTTACATTACGCACTGCTTGAACATGCATATTTAGCCCTTCCAGTTCAGAATTTGACACATCATTTTCTTTTTGCGAAAGACCACTTGGCATTGTAGACCTTTTTCTCTGATTCCAAGCAGATTTCTGAGAGCTAAGAAACTCTAGAAATGACCTTTCTTCTATTTCTGGTTGGACAACTTCAGACTGTATGCCATCCAGTATATCGGAAGCTTCTGATTTCTTGGAAATTTGCAGTTTCTTTGGAGAAGCTTCTGGTTTCTTGACAACTTGCAGTGCCTTTGGAGCAGTCTTGAGAGGCACTTCTGCTTGGTTGCTAGGTTTCAGGATGCGATTGGCAATGACATGCACTTCACACAGATCATGGCTATCTTTGGACAGTTGGTCTGAAGCTATGACATACTCAGTTTGAGAAATATCATCCTCACTGCTGGACTCCACATCACTTTCAGGATCAACGTCAGCTGAAATACCATCCTGGGATTGCCTTGTAGGAGATATCCCAGCCTGTGATTGGCTACTTAAATCCAAATGATCATTCGTAATGGCAGAACTGGTTCCTGTCTGAACCGAAGATGAAAGGCCAGATCTTTGGATTCTCATGTGGGGTACCTCTGGTGATCGGATGGTGAGTATCCCTCCAGGTAACAAGTATGACGGAATCACGATGTTGGAGTCCGGTCCAAGCTGGGAGACATCGATGGTCAAGAGCTGGTCATCAGATTGGTCACTGCTTACCATCCCTCTATTGAGAGCATTTACAAGAGGGATGGTGTTTGGAGTTGAGTCACCCACTGTCTCTTGTAGAGAGCTCTCATTAGGCTGGCTCTTCTTTTGTGGAAGAAGGAACCGGACTGGTCTGCTTTTCACATTCCCTTGAGACTCAGACCTATCTGTATGAACTTCAGGTGTATTTGTACTGGGAATATCTGTATCATCCGTCCTCAAAGACACAGATGCTACATGTAAGTGCTGATCAGGCAGTACTTGAGTAATGTTTGTTTGGACTGGATTTGATACTGTAGCTTGGCTACTTGGTAGAGAGGAAGCAGTTAACTTTTCTCTGAAATCTTCACAACTTGAACTTAACTCTGATTGGCTAATTACATCAACAGCCACTGCTGGTCCAGTAGTCATCACTGGCAATGATTGTGGGGATATAGCTTGGGATGGCCTTTCAATCCAACTGCAGTCTGGCTGTGGTAAATACTGTACTACTGTCCTACTTGATGGCTGCTCAGCCAGAGAACCAGCTGGTTCATGTACTAAGTTAATTAAATCGTCACCCTCTGTAGGCTTTAAAGGGGGCAATTTGTGAGAGAATGCAGTAGAAGAAGTAGGTAGCATGTTCTCAGAAGGGTCTGTGCCCCTATCTTCGTCATCCACTACACTCATCTCAGCTCCAAGCTCATCTGGATGGTTTGCTCTGATGTCAGCATCGGATTGGCCTATGTCTTCATCTATCAATTCCGATTGGTCGATGCTGTCATCAATGACCTCTGATTGGTCAATCTCAGATGCTGTACCCTCATTCTCACTGCTTTCATTATTTTCCGCCTGATCGTCAATTTCACTTCCAAACAGAGCACTGGATGGCTCTGGTCTATTGGATTCTCCATTTAAACCCAAAAAGTCTTTACCAGTGGGTTTAGATTGACCTGTATCATCTAGTTCATTTGTCTCCTGGGATTCATCATCCTCTCTTCCTTCTGTCTCTTCCATACCTTGAACAAAATTTTCCCCTTCCCTGGCCACATCATCTTTGGCCACAAAGACATACTGTTCAGAGGCAACCACTTCATTAATGTCCAGGTGTCCATCAGACTCTGCCTGAGCCTCTGCCATTGCTTGAAGATAGATCTTACCATTCCTGGCAAACTCCTCTTCGGTCACCAGAGCATACTGATCTGTATTGAGCAGTTCAGTCATCTCCTGGAGTCCACTGGTCTCTCCTGGGCTAGTCCCTGCGCAGTCCTGAGCATCATCCTCACTTGTGACAACTCTGTCCCTTTTACGTGGCCTGCCTCTTTTCTTCTTGACTTGTCCCTTTCTTCTGTCTATGTCACCACTGTCATCTCCATCATCACCATAAGTGTCATCACTGTCTGAGGAATCTGTCTCATACTCATATGTCCAATGTTTCTTTCTATGGCTCTTGTCATCCCGAGGTTTAAACTCCAGCATCTCCACTGGTATGCCTAGAGGGTTCAAGATTCTTACTTCCGTTGATCTGTCCACTCCTCCTCGCCACGAGGCCCTCTTCCTCGGGCCATTTGGTGCAGCACCACTGGTCTTGGGAACTGTACCGCTGGTCCCAGGGACTGACTCACCAGTGCCTGGTTCTGTTCCACTTGTCCCTGGGTTTGCGGAACTGCTTGTTGGGTGAGGACCACGAATGGACTCAAAGGTGCCTGGTTCTGTTCCGCTTGTCCCTGGGTTCGTGACACCCGATGTTGAGTCAGTACCAGGAGTGGACTCAATGGTGCCTGGTGCTGTTCTATTTGTCCCAGGGTTTGCGCCATAGCTTGTCGCATCAGTCCTGGGCTGTAAGGAGGCTGTGTTTGAATGAGATTGGTCAGGCTCCGCCTCTTTTTCGGCCTCTGTCTCTTTCTCAGCCTCTGTCTCTTTGAAGACCAGACTGAGGTTGTCCTCAAGGCTGTATTCATTCCCACCAGTGTATGCTCGGTTGTAGAGGGTGAAGTACTGAGAGCGTAGGAAGGCGGCTTTATCTCTGACCTCACTTCCTTTGAGAACTTCCAGCATGTTCTCAAAGCAATCCAGGATGACTTGCGATTCTAAGAAAGGAAATCGGACAAAGGAAGTCAGACAAAGAAAATATGAATCAAGCAAAGTTTCTGCAGGCCTTCTTGTTCCTAATCCTTAAAAGGTGTCAATATTTTTCTTCAATATAGCATATTTCTCATTATCATTTTTCATAATCAGTCCAGATTACAAGGATTGGAGTTGGAAACTCCTTGGAATTACACAAATGTTAAGAGCAGTTATAAAAAATCAAGTCTAAGATTAAACACCTGCCACAATTACAGCTTAAATGACTGGTTTAAATAAGGTACTTTACTGGACTGAAACAAAGTGCTTAGATAACAGAAGATACAAACATCAAAATGATCTTTAAGATAATACACTTGCCACATTTAAAGCTTACCTAAAATTTTAGAGCCAGAGATAACCTTTGACTTTGACTTAAACCAAACTCCCACATCACAGCAAATACTGTACAGATACCAAAATCCATGTGATCTTTAAGATTACACACCTGACACATCATCAATTATTATTCATGCTCTGCCATCACCTGTGCCTGTGATGGGAAAAGCACCCATCGGTCTCTCCTCCCAGTAGGCGGGACCAGTCCTATACGACTGATAATTATAATAACAACAATAATAAAATTGGTCTCCTCAAGTTTAAATGGAAAAGGTACTGGATATTGCTTTGCTCAAAGCTTTAGGCTAATGTGCCTTCTGCACAGATACTTCACAGGTCCAATACCGTATCCACATAAACTTCGGGGGACCAACTCTACAGTTTTAGTCATCGTTACTGGTGATATGGAACCTGCCCTGACGGCTAACATATTTGGCTTACCTAGAGGGGATAGCATCGGTAGTTCCTTAGACTTGAACAGAGCTCCTAGATAACGGTAGATACGTAATGGTTTGAAGTCATCACATGTTACTTCCTCAGCATTCTTGGTCCTTTCTAATGATGCCATCACCATTACCTAAAGAAAGAGACAGAAATAGAATGACATGTTTCATAATATCTGTTATTGCTTATAGCATCTAGGTTCTTTTTAATGAAATAGTAAAAAAAAACAAAAACAAAAAACAAATGTAAAGACGTCTTTAAATGTTTTTTCACAGAAATATAGCATGTTATTACTGAATGAAATTAATAAATGAGAACCCGGCTAACTTTTGTATGTGTTGTAATGGAAATAGGGCTGCATACTAATACTTCAAATAAACAATAAAAAAAAGAAGGAATTCACTGAATGTGTTGGAACAAAAATATGGCAGCATATAAACCTCTATAAATGAAAATGGAAAAAGAAAAGAAGAGGAGCCTTTGAATGTGTTTTGACAGAAACATACAGCCATATCAATATATAACTTTCCAGATAGTCAGAGAGTACATACTCCAGATTTAGTACAACCTTACATTTCCATTGATAGCAAGAAACTGAATTTTACCAGTAAGCTAGGCCACCACTACTGCACTTTAAAATCTTCACATGAATAAATATCTTTTAATCAGTTAAGTGAACTTTGCTTCAGGACAAACTGGGGGAGCGTTTCATCAAGTGTCTTGTCTGTGATTTTTTACTGACAAATTTGCTCTCAGCCAATCAGATGCAAAGGATTTCAGTAGCTTATAACAGTTATTGCTACTTGTCGTTGATGACAAGTTTTATGAAACAGGGCCCTGGTATACCATACAACTTCACAGTGCTCCAACATTTATTCCAGTGACAACTGCTCCAGGTCTTATTTCATCAAGATATAGGATTGCAGTTAGGGTTGCATTTAGTGCTTAGGTTAGATTTGGAGTTAGGCTTAGGGTTAGGATTAGGGTTAGGTAGTCTTTGGTCTAGGGTGAGATTATGAATTGGGTTTGCACAGGATACTGACTGCTGAGCAATTGCCGCCATAGCATGTGTTGTGCAACCAAGACATGTACCTCTAATAACCCAACCATTTGGTTCATTAATGTCCAGGTGTCCATCAGGCTCTGCTTGAGCCTCTGCCATTGCTTGAAGATAGATCTTACCATTCCTGGCAAACTCCTCTTCAGTCACCAGAGCATACTTTTTTAATTAAAGAACAGGTAGATTGGGCTTATTGTACTCCGTTTATTAATGAACTAAACATGATTTATGAAAACAAAAAGCAAGAATATAACATGACCTGATTTGATTAGACGTACCTTACTCATGACTCTCAACGATTCTCGGTCTTGATCCCCAAAGTGATTCATCAAGTCTCGCCAGATCTACATGTACAAGAAAGGGATATAATGTAGATACACAATAAGAGCTACAGATGGTATGTTTGCGACTCTGAACCACAAACCAGGGCAAAAATCTCTGGTCTTACAGTACACACGTGGCATTAAGCTCTACCCTCATGCTAAATCTCATGTTTCATTAGAATCCAACTTCACTGAAGTTCAGGTAAACACTGACTGCTAGCTGATGCCTTTACATCTTTATATTACAATGTAGCTCAATTTGGTGATAACCCAGTACTTTGCCTGGATAACATACATAGAACAGGACATTTTAAAAAATAAAGAAGTTGCATTCTGGTCATGCAATTACATTGTGAAAGAAGCTGTCTACAAGCGATTGGGTAAGGGTGAGTATGGAGTACATGTGAATTTGTGTATACTGTAAGTTTTTGGAATCATCAAAATGATAAGAAAATGACTCAATCTTGCTGAAGGTCAGATGCACTGCACACAGAAATGTGTATATGGGACTACATACACATTTGGTATAAGAGTTTGCAGCTAGTTCTCGTCATTTTAAATATATGACATAAGAAGGGTAACCCTTTTGGGGGGATATTTTTTCTATATTCTTCCAAACTGACATAAAGAATGAAAAAGCTCACAAATTATTTTTCACCATTTACAAGAACTCAACTGCTTTTTATCATCAAATTGGCAACCTTGGTATTGTTTCAATTTGTACATTCTCAAAATAAAATCATGTATCTGAAGAAAAATTCATGTGGATAGCAATTATAAAGAAAAGTTCAGAAACTGCCAATTTGTACAGAAAAACAAAGACTTTCAACTTTTATACCTGATGACAAACAATGATAATATCACAAAATTAAAGGAAAATTACTAATTCTTTCTGGCAAACCTCTAGGATATTATCGTTGCTCAGTCACAGCATTGCGACCCGAGTAGCTTCAGAACCCCTGGCCATACTATCAGTAAACTACGTGCATTCTCAATCCTGAAACACATTATCATTCCAGCTTTAATTATATTACATTTCATTTCATTTCTGAATTGCTACTCACCTCAATAGGAGACTTCATTCTCATGGCTTCAATCTTAGCCTCTGAAAAAGGGAGATAAAAATGGAGATAAAAATGGAGAATTGGTGGGAGGGGGAAAATATATGGCACGAAATCAACATTGACTCTTAAATATATCATTCATTTAAACATGTCTGCAAGTGTAACTAATAAATCTTTTCACTTTGTATTGCCTGATGCCATCAAATAGATCATGAGAGGAACAAATTCCAATACACTTGTTAGCCAGCTTCACACCTGGATATCGAGCAAAAGAAAATAGCATTCTAAATGACAAAAATCACAAATATTCTTCTACCTATAATTTTGTTAGTCAGCATTTGCCACTCAACCCAGATGAGGTAAAGAGTACCCGTTTGGCAGAAACCCCTTGTTAGTAGTACTACTTGTCAGAGCAGCAAGTTTTAGGCAGGGGTAATATAACTCACAAGTCTATAAATTCCTGGATAAATGGCACAATAAGTGCAATATGTCAATGCCATGGGAAGGCTGTAACAAATATGCTAGAATATAAGACAAATCTAACTGTAATAAAAAAAAAGAAAGAAGAAGATAAGAAAAACAAAAAACAGACATTACAAACAAAACATAGATAGAAAAAGCAACATAAATGGGTTACAAAAGAGAAGAGATGGTCTGCTTAGAGTCAAAAGGGTCTTAACTGATGTACATGTACTTTAACATATTAAGAGTTAACATCCTTCTGGCGCTCAGCAGACATAGACTGTTTTACTTACTCACTGCCCTTTTCCTGAGGTTTTTGATAAACATGTCCACATCGCTTTTCTTCTTAGTCTTCACATTTCTTTTTATTGCCAGAGTGTTAAACTGGGAGACAGCCGATTTCCTACAAATAGAAATTTATATTTATGAGTACTGTAAAACCATTTAATGTTCGCTAATTTCACGAGTGGTTCAGATTCGCCAAAGTTTCAAGCAACAAAATCGCTGAATCATAAATTGACATAACACTGAATTTTTTGTAAATCGCAAAAGTTTCTTGCTGTGAAAATTGTGATTGGTCCTATAGAAAATAACCCTTTAAAATAATATATATACATATATATATATATATATATATATACCTAGATTCTACTAAAAGGCGAATTTTACTTTTTTTTAATGGTATATACATATATCAGCGCAAAATGACGTTACAGAGAATTAATGGATTCAAAATGTTAGTGTATGTTTAGAATTAATTTAATTCAATTTGCATTTATGGCAAAAAGAATCGTATAATAACTACCTTTTGTGTGCGATAAGGTATTTTTAGTAAATCCCCAAACTATTGATATAATCAAGGAAAACAGAAATCGCCGTAAGTCCAAACTCAGGACGTTAGAGCCCCAAGAGTTATACATATATAGATTTTCCACGTTATATTATACGAAAATGAGTTCTCCCTACCAAACAAAATTTTGTAGTAATATAAGTAATTTGGCGCCCTCAACGTTTATATCGATAGAATGCCTCCTACCCCTACGGAAATGGAAAAAACAGTGCCGAAAATGTTAAGGTGAATCAAAAAATTTGACTTAACGTCAGCTTCCCCCTTCCGTCGAAGAAAAAAAAAAATCGCCTTAAGTAGGAATTATGTATATATATATATATATATATATATATATATATATATATATATATACTGTATATATATATATATATATATATATACTGTATATATATATATATATATATATATATATATATATATATATATAAAATACAGTGAAACCTGTATATAAAGACCGCTCAAGGGAGACAAGAAAAACAGTCTTTATGAGCAGGTGACCTTTATGTACAGGTTGCTTTAATACACATTTCAATGAGAAACTCTTTTCAAGGGAAACAAAAATCATGGTCTTTATAGAGAGGTGGCCCTTCTATACAGGTGGTCGCTAAAGCAGGTTTCACTGTATTGGGTTGTAAAGACAATATAGCCGAGAAGTCTTACTCTTTGAGTGACCTCAGTAGAAGCTGTTTCTCTAGGGTTGTCCATCTCATACCCCTTTTTCTTCCGTCCAATCGTTCAGAGTCAGACTTGGGGTCCTGGTCCGTCCTCCGAACTCGTACCCTGCTGGATCGCCGCACATTCGAACCTTTAACAAGAAAATTTTTAGATCGTTTCATAAAAATTTGAGAAAACTTGATGCAAAAAACTATATAAGCCGTTACTTTTGTAATGGTTCTGTTTTCTTGAATTTTGTGGATGTTGTATGGTCGCATATCTAACAAGACCAAAAAATGAGTTGGTACTTGGTAATGCATGTTCACACATGTACATGTACTATAAGCAGCCTGTTGTTATTAATGAAAAACAATGTCTCCAGAATGTTTGCGTCCCTGTCATCCGTGAAAAATATCTGTACCCTAAAATATCAGCTTATACAGTAATTGTATGCATCGATGGCCTGAATTTTAATGGATGTTCTTTACTGAATGATTACCAATCGTTAAACATTGTATGAATTTGAATTGCACCATGACCATCTGTGGAAGGGGGACCCGCATTCTTTTTAAACAGCCACCAATACGTTTAATATCCTTCTGCAAAGAAATTGCTCCAACATTGGTTTCACTTCCCCCCATAGTTTAATGTAATTTGTTTTCTTTCATTATTATATATAAGCAGACATTGAGCAGACAATAGTAAAACAGGCATTGTACTTTTGAAAGAGTCTCAGTTACATGTATATTTAAACCAAAAAAAATCCTTTGTACAGACACACATTAGGTATAAAAAAGCCAATTATAGAGCACATAAAATTTGAATTGTTGGTCCCTAATTTCTGATAACTTTTGAATGCTATAGAGACCGTTACAATAATGGTCTAGAACACTCTGAAATCATCAGTCAAATGCACTTTTTCAATCCAGAGCAAGAATCACTTTCTGGTTCTCAAAATCTCCTTTGAGGAAAATTCTAAAATGGAAAAACATTAATTCCCAAGAAAATGGCTTTAGATTTTAAAAGACTTTCAAAACCCTTTTTACGTCTTGATATCTAAGAACTGTTTTTGAGCTTTTGAGATTTTTTTTTTCTTTTTCTGCTCCAATAATCAGCCTGGCTTATACCCATACAGGAAGAAAAAATGATATCATCTTACTATTTTTAACACGCCTTCTGTATATCCTTTTCGTCCTCGTTCCCAAGTCTTCTGTCTGTGGACGCGAATCCATTTTACAAGCAGGGCTGTCCTTCAAGAGACCTGACATCAAAACAAAGTAAAATAAAAAATAGCGTCTACATACATCGACATAAAATGATAAAAGGGAAGAGCGAGCAATTTAGCTCTGGAAAGCTCACAAAAAAGCTCTGGTAATATGTGGTAAAGTGTGATTCCCTTTTGGCAATTTGTATGTACATGTATTATCTTGTATTTTACTAGAGCGCTTTTTGGGCGATTCCATGCATAATGTCCCGTATGACATATGACATTCATCCATATATCTCATCTTTGAATGAAAAATCTCTCTATATGACCATGTCTATAGGTGGTGATAAAAGAAAGTATCATTATTCAATGGTCATGTTGAGAAATTCTTTATTACTGGATGAAATATGTGGAAAAAAGGACATTAAATGTCGCACGGGACAGTCTGCATGGAATCGCAAAAAAAGAGCTCTAGTAAAATACAAGATAATACATTGGCGAAAGGGAATCACACTTGTACCATGCAAATCCAGACGAGCTCCCGCAAACAAAACAGCAATCTTTTTCACTGGTACAGTATAAATACAGGTACGGTTCTGAAAAAGGTAACTATCATTGGTACATGTAGTATAGTGCAATTATCTGGTATGAAACCAATGGAAATCATCATAATAAATATCCTTTTAGGAATCATTCAATTTTTCCATTAATGTACGCTAAATTTTGATAATATTTCCCCCCTGAATATATTAATTTACAATAAATTCACCCATACAAACTTTCAAGAAGACAAACTTTCCTTTGTCAAAAAATGTTGCATGCAAGATTTATTCAAACCATGTACAGAACAGCAACGAAACAGTAAACATCAAGTCATCCACTTTTAAGTACTACTGAGTGAACATATCCATCCATGGACAAGTCCTCCATCATTTGCCAGCATCCAATATGAACCAACTTTCTATAAAACTTTTGACTACTGGGTTCTCCTATTCCCACAGGCTTACCGGTAAAGATAAAGTTGACTTCTGGTCATGAGATTACATTGCGCAAGAAACTGTCTCAAAACAGTTGGGAAAGATTGATTATATATATAGTACATAATAATTGGTGTATGCTGTCAGGTTTTTGGAATCACCAAAACGATAAGAACTTGACTCAATCCTGCTGAGAGTCACATGCACTGCATTACACAGAAATGTGTACATTAAAAAAATATACCAGATGCATGAATAGAAAGAGCAAAACTTTCCGCACACACTGTGCATTTTTGTTGCATGGCCATATTGCGTTTGATGCCAGGAATTTTAAAAATGAGAATAAGATTTAAAATCCTTAAATTTGCAACATATCGAGAGGTTCAAAATCTATTTCTTTTAATCGAAATTCACAATTGTTTCAAATTTTGGACAAAATTCCTAACCATGTTTGGTGTTTTCAAAGACATTAATTTTACTACAACCATGTAGCATTAAAAGAAAAATAATTTTGTTGCCAATTTGAAGAACAAAATGTGATTAATTTAGCCCTTAAATAATTCCTGTCCTGAAAGGGTTAATACAGAAAGGCCAGATACGTGTACCTGACACATCCAAACACAAAGAAGAGTTCTGGAAAATAAAACCCTTCATTTTCGCTTCCACCACTGTGATGCTACGAGACCAATTATTACATAAAATGGTTGCTACATGTACATGTACAGTAGTTACCACTTAACCCTTTCATGACAGGAATTATTTAAAGGCAAAATTGATCACATTTTGTTCTTCAAATTGGCAACAGTAATATTTTTCTTTTAGTGCTACATCGTTCTAATAAGGTGTAATGTCTTTGGAAACAATATACTGTACATGGCTAGGAATTTTGTCTAAAAGTTAAAAAAATTGCCAATTTTGATAAAGAACAATGATTTTGAACCTCTCAATGTGTTGCCAATTTAAGGATTTTAAAGGTTATTCTCGTTTTTAAAATTCCTGGCATTAAAATGTAATATGGTCATGCAACAAAAATGGACATAGTGTGTGCAGAAATTTTTGCTCTTTCTACTCATGCATCTTGTATATTTTTCAGAGCTCTGAACCAAAAGTTATTGAGCCAAACCACAAAATGTGGTCAATTGTCTCGAAAGGGTTAACAAGTATCCATGGCATATCACAATTGATTTGAATCTTAGAGAGAGAGAGAAAAAGTGTTTCTACTGGGGCTTGTATCAACTGCAACAACTTCATATCTATGGAAGATAGCTTTAAAAATAACACATCTGCATTCTTATTCTTTTGGTTTTTTTTTTTACTTGCGTTGTTGTTTTTTTTTTGTTTGGTTCATCAGAAACTGCCAAAGTTGCCAGTAGCATGGTTAGATTCACTCACACTTACGCGAGGTTATTGTAGATTACCTTGCACTCTGTATCTTTGTACCGCAAAGAATTGCCTCCCATAGCAAGTGTGTGATCTCTAGCACATGTGTGCTGGAAAGGAGCAAGATCGCTGGCCAAAAACAGCCTGAAAATTTCACTTGATCAAGATGATAAAGATCCTATTGAGGAATCGGATGATGAACTCAGGTATTTTATCATCCGAAAATGTAGGAGGAAGCATCATCTCAAAATTTTGTGGATATTTGTGTGTTTACCTCTTCGACTTTAATAGAGGTTGTGACCGCCGCCGAAATTGACACAGCCCCACATAGTGATGGTTCTGTTAGTGGGTTATGATATTGTGCAGCTTCAAGGAAGGTTGCAACATTCATGATAGTGCCGAAAATAAAGATCAAATTCTGTTCAGTATTACATAATCATCACATAAGATTTTGAGTAGCTTGTGAATTCCATTTGCATTTGCAATTTCGAGTCATTGCCAATTGAGAGATAGTTGTGACACATGTACAAGTGCACGCTCGAAGGACATTTCATGGAGCTCCGATCTTAATGGTGTTCAGGGCTCCATGAATTTGACCTGTAAGCGAGCACGCATCCATACGTCACAACTCTTTCTCTCAACTAGCTATGTCTTAAGTTGAGTTTATTCCTTTTGATCAGCGGTTTTTCCACAAACGTTTTTTGCATTGTCAAATTCTTCCATCTGCTATCACATTTTGATTTAGCTCCCCAAATATGGAATTTTTTACTTTGTATTTAAAAATAATGATCATGAAATAACAGCGCATTATCATGGGGTACATGTGGTCAATTTTGAATAAAAGCTTATTCCTATTTAGTTTCGTACATAGATCTACGATGACGCTGTTCATCCATGTAATCTCAGTCGGTGAAGTCTAACCCGTAAAATTTGTGAGTTTTTACCTTTTTATAAGTTAAATATGTAGATCTAATAAAAAAATCTTGGGAGGAAATCTGGGGGTAATTTTGGGAAAATTGAAAAGGTAAGAATCTTCAAGAAGATGGCAAAAATCCGACAAATGATATGGGGGAGCTTCAAAGAAGGTAGACATTGGAATCTAACAGTATAACATGTATCAAGTACGAGGTTATCTTAAGATAACTTAGTATATGTATGAGTCATTGAGTGGCATGCATCTGATGAATGGACATGTCAATGCATGCTATGGTCTGGTACACTACTGCCACTGGTACATGAGTTAGACATGGTCAGTAGAGGCGCACGGCCGATATTGCAGACTGTTTCCTATATTGGAGACTTAGCTTACAGAAAGGACAAAAAAAAAACCACCACCAACAACAAGACAGTTTCTCTCTGCCAAATTTTTGCTTACTGAGGTCAGAAGCCCATTTGTTTTGTGTGTAGATCATAACAAAAATTTTTATGAAAACAAAAGTGAATTTTTAAAGTAGACAGTAAAAAGGGGTAATTTTTCATGAGGAATCTGCTTATCACATTTTCATTTTGAGCCGAGGTAATCCCTTTGCTAAATGGGAGACTGGAAATAGGCTACCAAAGAAGTACAACAAATTTACATTTTTAGCTGACTAGATTTCTTAATTAGTAGCAGTAATTACTGCTAAACAAAGGATGTTAAAGATATTCAAGTTGTCATACAGTGGAAGTTAGATTGAAAGTGGGAGGGCATTACAAGACAATCGTCTTAAAAGGAGCCCGACAAGACAGGTGAATACAGGTGAAAAAATGTTGACGTAAATATTCACAATTGAATGACATGCGCCGTTAAAACCAACCCACAACAACAACAAAAATCTCGGACAATAGAGACAGTCTCCCAAATAGGAAACAGTCTCCAATATCGGCCATGTGCCTCTAACTTATAGTCAAGGATTGTATTTCCGAACAGATGGTATTACCGAACGTGTACAGTTAAGCGCATAAAATGGCTTTCATACGCGTGGGACTACGCGGATGTTCTCCCCACTATTGAAACAAAGAACACGGTACAAGATCATAAAATGAGGAAAAAAACAACATAATATCTTAAGAACTGCTCTCTGGTCACCCCCACTCTTATGCGAGGTTATTGGTCACCCCCAGTCGTCACCCCGGTGGCCCCAAATAGGGGTAAGTTGTGTCTTTTTCCCATAGGTTTGAAAGCCATTTTATGCGCTTAACTGTACCCGTTCGGTAATACCATGCTGTTCGGAAATACAATCCTTGACTAGGCCCTAGGTCTGACTCTAACTAAGTAACTTTCCGAGTCCAGCCAGTCGAATCAAGACGTTGGTCGAATAACGGGCACCCTACTCTACAAGTAGGGTGTCTGAAGTCACACTGAAAAGCGTCAGCTTAAAAATGTGCTGATTCAGGGGGAAAATGGCACAATTTTTGGGGCAAATTCATCCTGTTATTAAAATGTGATCTGAATTAATTTTTATCTCATATTTGGAATGTATGGAAAGAGAAAATCCTGGTCATTCTTTTGACACTAAGGACAAGTTTTTAGGCTCACTAGAAAATTAAAAGAAGAGATAAATTGCAAACACTTATATTTGTGTGTATTCAGATTGCCATTTCCCCATGCGTTTCCTATGGGAAACTGAAATTTCTGTTTTACACAAATTTTGTCACTTTTTCGCTATTTTGCACTGTAATCTGATATTCAAACCTTGAAAAAATTCATACCATCAGAAAGATTGTAAAATTTCCTATCTGGTCATGTAAGGGACAAGTTTTTGACATTAAGTATAAAGTCGTAACAGGTCTCGGAAGCTCAAAATTTGCATTTGTGTGTGTCCCATTTCTTAACTACATACATGTAGCCTATGGCACGAAAAAGCTGAAAAATGGTCTGATTTCATTCTCTTATTTTGTAGTAATTAACTGGAATTTTTCATGAAATATCATATTTCTGTCAGTTTGATGGTTATTATTTTTCAAATCCAGAAAGAAAATTGAATATCAATATCATTTTGAAATAAGTGAAATAATTTTTTTCTCCAGACACCCTACTACAAGACTACAACAGTACAAGAATTATCATTATTTGAAAACGAAAAACATCAATACAAAACAAAGACAAAAACAATAAATTTGAAAAAGGTGAACAAACAAAATAAGTGACTCGTCACGACGTCAGCTTGATCAAATTCAATTTCAAAATTAGATCTAATTTTGGTCGAGGGGTCTAACTTAAAATTTTGACCAAAAACAATTTCTTCAGGTTAAGGTTTAACCAGGTCCAGACTCATTATTTAACACATTTTAGTTGAGACTGAGAGATATCATCTGCTAACAAAGTAAATGGATTCATTCGTAGAAACCTAATATCATGTACTAAACAAACAAAATCCACAGCTTACACAACACTAGTCCGTCCAATTGTAGAATATAGTTCTAGTGTCTGGGACCCATTTACAAAAGAACACACCCATGAAATTGGTAAAGTACAAAGAAGGGCAGCCAGAATGGTATACAATGACTATAGGCAAACTACCAGTGCGACAGAACTTATGCAGGGATTAGGCTGGGACCACTCATAGCGACTTTACTATACTTCGTGTGTAGACTCTAGGCAGTCATCCACCTCGACACTTTCAAAACACCACTGCACAAAAGTCACCAACATTCACTCATAATCGGCATTTAATTTACAAAAAATGACACCAACATATTCATGAAATACAATAAATTCAACTCACCGATGTTGGAAAAGATAATTCCAAAAATGAAATTCGTAATTTACAAAATTTTATTGGCCGATTTAGTCTAAAAACATCGGCAGCAGGAAAACAACATGCGATCGCGAAAAAAATTGGCGGGGATTTCTTAGGTTTTGGACATGATTTTGACTTTGGATTTTGCTGGAAATATCAGAAGTTCTTCCTAACGGCCAAAATTTTATTGGCCGATTTTAGTCTTAAACATCGGAGGCATGAAAACAACATGCGATCGCGGAAAAAATTGGCGGGATTTCTTAGGTTTTGGACATGATTTTGACTTTGGATTTTGCTGGAAATATCAGAAGTTCTTCCTAACGGCCATTTAAGGTAGGAGTGAGATTTTAAAGAGCTGAATTTGAAAGGAAGTTTTTAAAATATTTATCTAATTTTTTCCCCCATACCTTAAGTACATGCGATAGAAAATGACTAGTATTTTTGCATTCGTCCCGCGTAGTGGTCAATATGACCACTATAGTGGTGTGGCTGGGACTTGCTTTCCATTAGAAGGAAAGTTTCGAGGGTCAGTATAGTCAAGGATTGTAATTCCGAACAGATTGTATTACCGAACGTGTGCAGTTAAGCGCCTAAAATGGGTTTTCATACGCGTGGGATTACGCGTATGAAAACCACACTGTTGAAACACAGGTTGTGTCTTTTTCCCATACTTAGGTTTCACACGTTCGGAAATACAGTAGCTTTTTCAAGGGACCAAAATGCGCGTCATTGGGAAGGGGTTCACTCGGAAGGGAATATCGTATTAAATCTACGTTGTCTTTTTAAAATTCCATCAACTTCTTTTTCTGTAGGACTTTGAGCATTCATTATGTAAGTTTGACAGATATTCGTTTGATATTTTATTTGCTATCGTTGATTTTCTAAAAAGTGTTCGGACACTGGATCCACCACCATATATTGCACAAGGCCTTGGGGGGGCACTTGGCCCTGCCGGTGTAGGACTACCTACGTCCAGCTACACGAGCCACCAGACGTACATGTACTTCAGGAAACTCCTTTATACAGTACCCCACCCGTACCAACTGTTTCAAATACTCCTACATTCCACGTACCATCAAGACTGGAACTCACTACCACCTGACATCCAGAGCATAGCCATAGCAGACAACAACACATTCAAACTTCAAATAACCCACTCATAGCGACTTTACTATACTGCGTGTGTAGACTCTAGGCAGTCATCCACCTCGACACTTTCAAAACACCACTGCACAAAAGTCACCAACATTCACTCATAATCGGCATTTAATTTACAAAAAACGACACCAACATATTCATGAAATACAATAAATTCAACTCACCGATGTTGGAAAAGATAATTCCAAAAATGAAATCCGTAATTTACTGTCACTTCTGGCAAAACGGGATATCGCAAGTCATGATGTACATTTCCTGATCGCCGCGAGCGCTGACATCTCCCGCTAAAAAATTCGGTCGTTAAAAGTTCGGTTCCTATCGCGCACACGTAAGTCCCGATTTTCCGTGTGTGCGATCGTAGAGATCGATGTGCACGCGATACCGAGTTTCATTGTGGACAAAATTTTATTGGCCGATTTAGTCTAAAAACATCGGCACCATGAAAACAACATGCAATCGCAAAAAAAATTGGCGGGGATTTCTTAGGTTTTGGACATGATTTTGACTTTGGATTTTGCTGGAAATATCAGAAGTTCTTCCTAACGGCCATTTAAGGTAGGAAAGAGATTTTAAAGCGCTGAATTTGAAAGGAAGTATTTTAAACATTGATCTTACTTTTCCCCCCATACCTTAAGTACATGCGATAGAAAATGACTAGTATTTTTGCATTCGTCTCGCGTAGTGGTCAGTATGACCACTAATAGTATTAGTCAAGGGTTGTAATTCCGAACAGATTGTATTACCGAACGTGTATTGTTAAGCGCCTAAAATGGGTTTTCATACGCGTGGGATTACGTGTATGAAAACCACACTATTGAAACAAAGGTTGTGTCTTTTTCCCATAGGTTTCACACGTTCGGAAATACAGTACCTTTTTCAAGGGACCAAAACACCGCGTCGTCATGGTCGTTGGGAAGGGGTTCACTTGGAAGGGAATATCGTATTAAATCTACGTTGTCTTTTTAAATTCCATCAACTTCGTTTTCTGTAGGACTTTGAGCATTCATTATGTAAGTTTGACAGATTTTCTGAAAAGTGTTCGGACACTGGATCCACCACCATACGTGGTGTGAAATATTTCCGCAACCAAGACTCCAGTAATAAGGACTAATTAAGTAACACTGCGCACTCCCTCATCCTCCTCGTTTGGTTCCTGATGGAATGTTGAGGAGTAACTAGAAGAAGAAGAAAGATTGTTTTTAAAAACCCATATTTTCCATACCAATATTTTTTGTAAAATACTCACACGGAAATATGGGTATGGGACCGAAGCGACGTCAGCATAACATTTGACAGGCTAGGCCAACCTGCTTACAAGACATGCACAGTTCAATTCAAGCTCCGTACGGCCAAATGACATGACCTCTTGCTCCCGTGACCTATGACTGATTACGTCATATAAATAAATTCAATTTATTAGGGTCAAAGAAACAAATAATAATGTGGAATTCGAATGGAAATAACTTTGTGATGATAAGTAAATGCTAGAAACTATTGAAAATCGTCTCTAAATTCCTTTTACGAAAAATGAGTTCGAGTGAAAATTACCGACCAATTACGGAAAGTAACGACAAAGTACGGTAATAACCGAACTGCAAAATCTAAGCTTCCCATTGGCTTACGGTTGACTACTGAAGAGCCGATGGTTGCCGTGTTTTGCGATCGAAGCTGTGTATTGTATGTATGGCAGAAAATAGTGGCAACGAGAGATTGTGCGGTAACAAACAGCGTATGATAAACGCAGTGTTCTTGCCAGAAATCATCAAAAATGAGGCCATGATCGCAAAATTTTGAAACGAAAATCAACCGGAATCTTCTATGCAATTGGAATTACATGACGGGTCAAAACTGAAGATAAAATATAGACTAGGTCCTAAAAAATTGACCCCTTCTCGTCGCCCCGAAAAGGGTTTGACTCGCATCTTTTCAGCACAGGCAAACGCCCTCCTTGCTTGCCTACCATGTAAAACATGTTTTAATTCTCCTGTAAAAATTGTAAGAATATTGTAAAATAGACAAATAATATATATTTAGCATGAGTGGAAGTGGAAGGCCTAGAACGACATCATTCGCTGATGCCAACAGAGGTAGTACTAGCAGTTATGGTGGACTGAAAGTTTCTCGTAAGTAGATTCCAGATTCATGCATCTGTTCATTTTTCTATCGAATTTTGTGCAGCTGTCATATTGGAAATTTATGTGATTTAAACCTCTAACCCTTCACTCATTCATTTTTATTATGTGATCTGTATGATAATTTTACATGTATAAACATTGTTTCATTCCTTCATGTGATTATAACATTCCATAGTGTTTTAACGTAGACTCTAGATCTAGATTATCATCATGATCATGTCATAAATTTAGGAAAAATATTTTGGACATGGCCCTTCAACTTCAAGATGGGCAATGACAAAGTGGGCGAAATACGATTCTGTCTTCTGAATGTATGATGGGGGGCCCCTTGTCTGCGCACCTAACATTTCACTTGAAATTGACAAGCTTTTCCTTTGGTATTCCTCTAATGACTGACCTCATTTTAATCCTCATATCTATTCCTAGAGAGTATAGATCTAGTCAAGGATTGTAATTCCGAACAGATTGTATTACCGAACGTGTACAGTTAAGCGCCTAAAATGTGTTTTCATACGCGTAGGATTACGCGTATGAAAACCACACCATTGAAACAAAGGTTGTGTCTAAGTAGTTGTGTCTTTTTCCCATACTTGGGTTTCACACGTTCGGAAATACAGTAGCCTTTTCAAGGGACCAACATGCGCGTCATTGGGAAGGGGTTCACTCGGAAGGGAATATCGTATTAAATCTACGTTGTCTTTTTAAAATTCCATCAACTTCTTTTTTTGTAGGACTTTGAGCATTCATTATGTAAGTTTGACAGATATTTGTTTGATATTTTATTTGCTATCGTTGATTTTCTGAAAAGTGTTCGGACACTGGATCAACCACCATAACTGTGCCGAAAATCTGATTAAAATTCGAATAAGAACAATTTCATTTTCACAAGAATAGGCGACGCTGTCATTTTGACACTAAAAAAGGGAAGGTTCCCTTGTCTGCGCACTCATTCACTTATCACGCAGTTCGGGATATTTTGCATGAAAGGTGGCATTTTCAAGGCATGTGAGTAAAAATGCATAAAATAGACGTTCTTCACCAGTTTTTCCTCATTTTTTCGCTGATACATATCACTAAAATTGATATGAAGATGATTATGTTCATTGCGTCTTTTGTGATGTTAGAATCGCGCAGTTACGCGTATGCGCAGACATGGGGCACCAAACCATAACTTAAATTTGATGTTGTACCAAAAATGTTTTGATATTTCTGTTACTCTAACTTGTTAAGTCTAAGTCATGTAAGTTAATGCTATTCTAATAAACTCTGGAATTAGAGTTTACATGTAACGTTAAAAGGGTCTTGTCTAACTTACATGTACATGTAAGTGTTCAAAAAACCATGGGCATGGCGAAATTTGAGCAGTAACGATGTCGTTTTCACAACGGCAGCGTTTCATCAAACCGTCAAGTTGACAAGTAAATGTAGATCTATGATGGGGAGCCCTGAGTCTGTGCACCCAAGATTTGACGTGAAAATGAACAAGACTTTCAGTTTCATTAATATTCCTCAATCAGGTCAGTCATGTCAATTGCTAAATTTGATAGTAGTCTAGACTCTATTCCTGATATTCTAAAGAGTAAGTTTGCAAAAAATCTCATCAAAATTAGAGCAAGAACAATGCCATTTTCGCAAGACACGGCAGTCGTGTCATTTCAAAATTGAAAAAACAATGGTGCTCATATCTGTGCACATTCATTTTACATGCACGTCAGGAGTTTTGATGTGAAAGACAACATTTTGAGGCTTGTGAATAAAATAAGACCGTTTTTCAATATTTTGACTCGTCTTTTGCAGGAATGCTTTTCCCTATGAGTATGATAAAGATAACAAATTTGTGTTTGTCGCGTTGCATGTTTTGTTTGATCAGAATGGCGTAGTTACGCGTACATGCGCAGACAAGGGCACTGCGCAGACTTGGGCACTCTAGCCATACAACTAGTATTACGCCGACATCCGATTGAAACGCGTGTATTAAAATTAACACACATTTCATTGGGATGATGGTTTGATGAAACACTGCCCAGGATGACTGCCATTTCATTCCATTTTTGACATTGTAAAACAGTCATCCTAAAGTTAAATGTCCTGTTTGAGAACTGCACAGTTTGGGTATTTCTTTAAATGGCAGATGACATTCCAAGGTTGAAAATGAAAGTAGATGCTACTATTACTAAAATTAGACTTCACTATTTTCTGAATCAGTTTGGATAGATCTACATTGTAAGTTCTACATGTAAGTTAGATCTAGACTCGAGTCTAAAACTTTGGCACTTTGCCAGTTATGGAACCATCACTATGTGGGACTGTGTCAATTTTGGAATTTGATTATCCACATGATCATCATCATGAAGAGAGTCAAAATATAGAAAAAAATAGTCTTACTTCCGTTGTTTTAATCACAAGCCATGAAATATTGTCTCTTTCATATCAAAAATACCAAACAGCGTGTAAAATGAATGAGTGCGCAGACATGGCATGGGCACCATTGTTTTTGTATTGACAAATTGACACAGCCGCATTTCTGTGTGAAAATGGCACTCGCTGCTCAAAATTTGATGAAATTTTGTATTCAAATACTTGTTAGAATATCAGGAGACAGGAGTAATGTATTTACATTATTAGGCATTAAAGTAATTAAGAAATTCCTATTCACTTTCAAGTCCAATCTTAGGTACGCAGACATAGGACTCGCCATTATACATGATGTAGACTCTGCTCAAACACGACTGTTAGATCTATTGTTCTATTGCAAAATTGGAATGGTAGGGTTATGCACATTTGCTGACAGATGGGCAGACTGGCATAAGGTCTCCTTGCTGCTTTGATTATAGTGATTTTGGAGCTTGGAGAAGCTCAGATCTGGTCTTGATGATTGTTTCCATGCTTTGGTCTTGATGAGACCTAATTTGAAAATAAAAATCTCTTTTAAGTTAAGAGATCTGCATTCTAACTCTCACTTGTTAGATGTCTATCTTTGCTGGATCGTTCTGGCTGCATCAGTTTTTGTATCTTGGCTCCTTTTTTTGTGATCTGCATCATGTATGTTCATTTCCCTGATGTTATTACTCTCAGATTTTTTCTGTTTTGTAGGTCGCTCAAAGACATCATATTTTTTGTTTTTTATATTGCAAGACAATTGCATAACTACCAATTTATTGATGGAAAGCTCTGGGCTTGTTTCAACTCGACCCTCCATCTCATGAGAGATAAACTATTTACCCCTGATGTTTTGACGATCTTGATTACCCAAAAGGCAGTGCCACCACTCCTTAGCAAAATGAAATTGGCTATGAACAAAAGTGGATCTGAATTAAAGATGAGCAACAGGAATGTACATGCATGTACATGTAAGTGCAGGCCCCAAGTGGAATGTATAAAACTTGAAATTTGGTGACAATCAAGCACATTTTGTCTTGTTCAAGTGCCAACACGTCTTGTAAAGATGCAATCAATCCCAGTGTGAGTTGTCCAATGATTTCAGAGTACTGCTAGTGTTAGCCAGGATTTAAGATATTTTGTTTCCCAATTGAAAAATACATTGTCCAAAAGGAAGGGCATCCATTAAATGATGCACAGATTAAAAAAAATATATACATACATGTATATTGACCATCTTCCACAAGGATGGGCCATCTATAGGATCACGTTTTGTACATGTAAATACAACACACAAAGTAAAACATGTATGCCATTTATAAATAAGTATTTTTATGAAAAAAGACTCAAATCATAAAACGTGAATATCATGTTCTAGTGTTGTAACCCGTAAGTGAAAACCCGACCCGTACCGTCCCGTAAAATCCGATGATTTGCAGGCGGGACCCGCTGACCCGCCGGTTTTAAACGCAAGTCAATTTACCTTAAAAAAATATTATTGCTGCAATTTAGTGAGATCTGGGTACTTGGTGTGATTGTCTATCCGTACCATTGACAAAGGCTACAAACCATTTGATTTTTATTCGTTTGTTTGTTGGTAATCTGTCGAGTTAAATTGAATTCCAGCAGACAACACATTGCGACAGAGTTCATGCGAGGAGGATCGCTCTGTCAATCGACGAACTGGATCTGGAAGAAACCATACGGCCGACTCGTGATCGTACGCCCGTTGCATGAATGCACACGTACACTGGCTCGGGGCATGTCGCCGCGCCGTGCGCGCCCGCCGTATCGCAGCCAGAACGGAAGTGGTGCCGGTGTTGTCCAGATCCAAGTCACGGCGATTCACAACAATATTGAAAATTCTACCCAGTCTACAAAAGAATCACGACAGAAATAAATACCTGGATCATCATCATGGTACTTTAAAAAATCTTTTGATACTTGTGTATCTCCATATTATTTCCATATATGTTTTAGCTTTTCTTTCCAAACTTCTTAATAGTTGAGAGTTGACGTTACAAAATCAAAACACGAAGTTGAACTTGAAAAACACACCCGGGCGCGGCCGTACCGTATACCGTATACTCTGCGCGTGGTGCGTAGTACGTACACACACTGTCGACATGTGACAAGCGCTTCACAATGGGATTTCTGTTTTTGGCACATTCGATCGAAATCATCGAACGATCACGAGAGAGGTGTTTCAGAGGGGGATGTTGCAAGAAACTTGCAATCAATCGCAAGCCAATTTTACATCTTCAAATAAATCATAAAGACTTTCAATTTATTGTACATTTGTAAATTGCAATGGATTCCTTGGGTCTGCTTCTAACTTCTAAAAACATAAAGGAAAAAACTTATCTGCAACAGTTAAAATTGATCTACCAGTTGGAAATTTGTGATTGAAATTTGCAATCGATTGCAAATTTAAGTTTCTTGCAACACCCATATAAAGTTGTTCATAAAGTACAAATGACTTTTACGAACGACTTTTACGAACGACTGGAACATGTTCGTCTGTGCTTTACTAACATTTTCTTGTCAATGTCTTTATTTTAATAAACTTTTATGATATTTCTTTTTTTTAACGAAATACAAACATGATAATTTTCAATCAGACGTTCAGATTATCTCCATCAATTTTATTTTCTGCCGATGATTTAATTATTGACCATAATATGACAAGATTCAAGATGATTGTGATCTGTGATCATCATATTTATAGTTGGATCGTAATTGGGCTAGCCAACTTAGCCAAGTCGGCTCTGAGTGTGTGAGAGAGAGAGAGAGAGAGAGAGACAGCCACTGACCACGTGACTCATCATATAAATCAAGCGCTAGCTGCAAGGGCGAGCTTTATAGGCACTAGCGATGTAGTCGGTCGACCGCTAGTCTAGTTCTGGACGTGGAGAGTGAATCAGAGGACTTCGCGCCGTCTCCCTTCCACCTCCCTGGTTATACGCTGGGTGCACGTACATGGGGTTTTACGGACAAAATAATTACAAACGTCCAGAACTAGACTAGTCGACCGCCGGCGCTGGCCGCTAGCAATTTGCGGATATATGCAGCAAGTATTTTGCCGAACTGTCTCAGTCTCACTTCGTTGTTCAGAAGACAAAAATATGCTGGCAAATTTTTAGGAAATATCAATATCTCTAAAAGAATCCGTCACGTAAGAAACACAGGGTCCCAACTCCATTTCTTTTACCTTTTTAGTGTGTGTGTTTGGGAATATTTTTGTGTGTGTTTCGTAACTTTCTTCTCCCTTTTCTTTCATACTACGGTCTGCGGGTTGGAGAATGAGCTCGGCTCCGCCCGCAACCCGCGATCGGGGGCATCCCGGCAGGTTAACCCGTACTGCAATGGGTTCGGGTTACAGCACTACCATGTTCCCTAACTTCCCTAGGCTCTCCATCATCATCATTTTCATCTCCATCCTGTTATAGTGATCTCCTATTTCTGCCTTTTCAATTTCTGAACTGTTAAAACTAAAGATATAACTGCAGTACACTCCCCATCATCAGCATGGTCATCATCGCCATCCCACTATAGTGATCTCCCATATCTACCTTTTTCATTTCTTTCTGTGAAATTTTACATCTTCTCTTCAGACCCATAGATTATGCTTGTATTTGAATTGTATGACACGTTGGCTCATTACGTACAAGTCACAACAAACCCTCTTCTCGAAATGTCTGGTTTTTTAACATTTTGCGAAACCCCTGTTTGACAAGTTGCTGGGGTTTTTTTTACGAATCGCGTTTAGTTTTACTATTTGTGTTGATTTTTACGATTTGCATTGTTTTTATGAAACATGGTCCTACAGCATCTTTGGAATACCCATATACATGTATCCTCCTAGCTAAAAGCCAGACTGAGAGGAGACTGAGATAACTGTGCCCCGTTTGTCATGCCTGAAGCAGCGAGAAATTTGCATGTGACGGCTTCCCATGGATACAATCTCTGTTTCGTTGTGTTGTCTTTATTAGCGAGCTTACGATTTCAGGACGGGGAAGAGTTAACCGACTGTGACGGTCCTAGCACTCTCCCCGTCTTGTTTTTCAATCAAGTTACGAAAAAGTGGACGGCGACGCACTGCATTGTTCGGCTTCCCGTCCCCACTTTAGACCGGACGCTATTTCGCCCGAGAACCGTCCTGTTTGATTTCAGGACGGTTCTCGGGCGAAATAGAGATACTCCGAGTCGCGCATGCGCACATCGATTTTTCGCTCGACTCCCCGTCGTCAAAGGCTCCCGTCCTGAAATCGTAAGCTCGCTATTTTCAAAGCGAGAGCGGTCTTTTATTTGTCAACCAAGCTGACTGTATGCAAAGCCATCATATGCAAATTTTTTGCTGCTTCAAGCATGACTTTGGTTGCTGAAGTACATGTAGCAGTTTTCAAAAATGATATTGCCTCACAAAAATAGCTGTAGAATCAAAACACCTTACACAAAATTGATGATGTTGGTGTCAAAAATACTCTGAAAAGAATGTTCTATCCAATAAAACAAAAACTAATGATACTGTGTCAATGATGTCGTTGAAATTGCAGATCTCGGGTGTTGCGTTCTCTCTGGGCCACCCTGTATAGTATACAAATATACCAAGCTGTGAGAAAGTATAGTGGAAAATTATTTATCTGAGGAGGGACTGGCATAGTACTATTTTTTCTGAGGGGCAAAGCCCCGAGGAAAATATAGTAACTATTGCCAGTCCCTCCGAAGATATATAATTTCCACTATACTTTCGAACTAAATGCTTGGTATATTTGTTTTATATCTCTTCTTTACAACTAATTCAAAATAATCCTCTCCTCATTTGTTTTTTGCAGCAATGTAGAATCTCGCCAAAACGCTGCAGATCTTGATATGAAAGTTCCTCAAAAGTGACGTTAGTCACTCTGCAGAATTCCCAAAAAACAACCAAACCAAACTTGATCACTTTCTTCGTATTTGAACTGTCAGTGGAAGCAATAAAATCGTCGATATCTGCCTCTTGTAAGAGGTCAAAGCGAACTTCTTCGGAGGCCACCATGTTTGTTTACATATCCGACCCGAACCGATTAGCTACCAGCTGATCTGGATCAAGCGCTATATAGCGCGCGGCTAAAGTATCGGTGACTTGCGCCGATACTGCGGGCGGCAAGGTTATGAGCAGTCCGTATAAGGACTCGCTTAGCGGGGTGGTCTGTACTGTTGTGCGTTCGAATTTGACACAGATTTTGTCAATGAACAGTGAGCATGCGCACTTGAGCAGTAGTGCCTTGGAAGAAAATATTGAATAGAACATGCGCAGTTCTGCCCAGGAAATAATAGTTAAAGCTATTCGGAGCTCTGGCAGAGATTTGTTTTTCCTAGTGAAATTATATTTTATCACGTGAGCACCAATTGACCAATCATGTATTTAGAATACTCATGGATATTCAAGGGATATACATGTAATATCAATTAATCATGACCAATTGGGGGTCACAGATATTCAAACCCATGCGTGTCTGACCAAGATGACATTGTGCTTTTACATGTAGCATGCATGTACATAATGAATGTACAGTGTAGTTACGAAAAAAATTCTGTTTTTGGAATGGAAAGTTGAATAATGCCTAGATCCAGTCTCCATGTACATGTGGTGATATGAATATTATCCTTATGATTATCACTTAAGAATTTAACACAGCTGTCAAAAACATGGAAGGGGGGGGGGGTAGTGAAACCAGTCTATCCAGCACAGATTTATGTCCCTTCGCAACACAGTAATACACAGTCATTGGCCACAGTAGATGTGTATTTGTACATTAAAGGGGAAGTTCACCCCGAAGATTACTTGAGTTTAAAAAATGCAGAAAAAATAAAGAAAAATATTGGCGAAAGTTTGGACAAAATCCGTTAAAGAATAACGGAGTTATGGACTTTTGAAATTTTGATTTTGTGACGTCACATGCGAGCAGCTCCTCCATTATGTAATGTGATAAATATTCCATAAAATACAGTTTTCTCAGAAAATTTAGAATATTTTCGCCTGTGCATTTGATATATTGTCAGAAATGTTATTCAATACTAGATTCTGAAAAGAAACAATATTAATTTATCGTGGAACGTAAAAAAAAATGCGAATATATAGAATATTTATTACATGACCAATGGGCAGCTGCTCGCATGTGACGTCACGAATCCAAAACTTTAAATACTCATAACTCTTTTATTATTTGACCGATTTTCATCAAACCTTCGCCAATATTTTTCTTTATTTTTTCTGCATTTTTTTAAACTTAAGTAATCTTCAGGGTGAACTTCCCCTTTAAGTACAATGTACAGTACATGGACATGTATGAGCACATATGCAGATTGATAAAAACTGTTTTCCTTTTTTTTTTTTAAATCTAAAAACACAGCAAAAAGTTTCCTGATCTTAAAGAAAAAGTTGAGTTCTGGTCATGGATTTAAAGTGAAAGAAACTGTCTCAAATCGATTGGGAAAAGTTAAGTATATAGTACATGTACATAATAATTGGTGTAGATGCTGTAAGGTTTTGGAATCACCAAAATGAGAAGAAATTGACTCAATCTTGCTGACAGTCACATGCAAGTATGAACAGAAATGTGTGCAATAGGACTACATACATGTACAAATGATCGGCCTGAACATTTCAGCTATTTCTCGTCATATTTCGAATATGAGAGCATTTGGAGAGCAATCCTTTTCAGGGGACATTTCTACTATGATGTTCTTCTAAACTGACATAAAAGGAATGAGAAAGCTCACAAACTATTTTTACCTTTCCCAGAACTCAACCTTCCCTTTGAAGTTTCACTCTTATCACATGTACATGTATGTGGATCACAAATAGCTTGAAAAAACCAATAAAGTTGTTCTAAAGAATTTCTTGTTTTTGTCGCCCGTGGTTGATTTAGAGTAAATGGTATCACTTACCGGGTTGACCCATTTACCAAGAAGACAATAAATTTCCTCATTTAGGCCTATTTATAAATTTTACAAGTTCTCAATGGGTTCTTGCTAATTTTCCATTCCATTCACATTTTCTTTCCCAAAGTATTAAATGGGGAAACTCAAAATGAAGAGATGTAGCCATGTAGGCCTACATATACATTTTGTAAAAGTCTTTCCTTTTGAGAACAATGACCTACATTTACTTGAAAGGTCATGCTGTAATGAAGTACATGTGAAATACAAGTCCTACAATATTTATAGTGAATCATGTTGTATTAACACCATGGAAACCAAAAATACATATAGGTTGGATTTTTTTTTTTTTTTTTTTTGTGTGAGAGGGAGGGGAGGGGGGCTAATTTTCTTTTTAGAAGGGCTAAGAAATTTATCTTTTGAAATACTGTTTGAAATAAATGAATACAAACGAATCTTGTCAAATGCACAATGTATGTACGGTACATGTATGTGATGTACAGTACAATAGGGCCTATTAAGTGAAAGGCTTTTAAATCCGATTGAATGACATTTCAAGTACATTAAAGTTACACAATGTACAACCTCCATAGAACAGTATATGTATACATTTTTATGTCCACTTCATAGTACTGGTAGATGAATATGTACATGTAGACCAAGCTTATTAGCTTCATGTACATGTATTTATATAGTACAGGCTGCAAGCATGAGTCACACAGGGTAATTAAGTTGATTTATAGTTTACATAGTACAAAGCATTGGACATACCACAAAGCATACGGGCAGGGGGTATTACCCTTAATTAGTTTGATGGCCAAATTGCAGCCAACAAATGCACATAACACTGGAGGGATGAATGCAGGCTACCTCAAAAATATATACATATATTGACCATCTTCCACAAGGATAGGGCATCTACATGTATAGGACCACTTGCCCCAAAAGCTAAAGGCTAAAAAAGGGTACGGTGCGTAGCGTGGACTTCAACTCTTGAAACATAGTCATCGCGCGGTGCCGAGTTAGCCCGACCCCTCGTGTAATGTAGGCCTCCATGTAGGTCTGTCACTAGCCCAAACAGGCAAGTCAACCTGATTTCCTTGCACATCTAGTCTACATACATGTGTACATTGAACGCAATGGGATCTTCTGTCTTTATTATAATGTAAATGGTGGACGATTAATTTAGATAGAGTAGGAATGTTTGGTGGTACTGGTAGAATTCGCTTTAGTTGCTGACGTAGTTCAAGTTTCCATACAATCTCTTTTCTTCCTTTACATACACTGTAATAGGCCAATGTTTTAAGATTCAAGAGGAAGATTTTGTAACTGTACCCTTCTGGTTTTGTTGGTGCCAGGGGTTTTGAAAATTTTATGTCAAATTGTATTTCAATATAGGTGTGGACATGTTACATGTACTCTTGTGATTACATTGTAAAATGTAAATCACTCTCCCCCTAAAGACTTCTAATTACAAATGTATCCCTAAGTCATTTTATAATGCAAGGTCTTAGATTGCGAAACAAATCACTTGAGTGCATTTGAATTTCAGCAGACCTGAAACTTGTGTGTTCACACAAAATATCGTTTCTATGTTCACTTGACCTTGTGCGACATGGATGCATTGTGCTTAGCGACACATGCATGCACAATATGCATCAAGGTATGTTGAGGAATGGTTTTCAAGCTGAGCCCAGCCAACGATGGTGCAACTAAGTGATCCTTCCTTCTCTGTTTGGTGCCTGCAGTGCTGCGTGATGACGTGAAACAAATGCATAATTATTTCAATTTATTACGTGTAATGAAATTCATGGCCTAGGGCTACGTATGCATACTATCACACAATGTATGTGACCCAGAATGTGATTGTCCCTTGCAAAGTGTATGTTTGCTATCTGCTTTCTGTGGAATTTCACTGAAAGTATGAAGTACACATGATTTATAATGTATTAAGTATATGTGTACATGTACACTGTATGTGTTGTTTACAAATATGTACATGTAGATGTACATGTACATGTAAGCCTACTCTATACATACATATGTATACTCATACTTGCACTTGCTTGCAGAAAGTGTACTGTGTACAATGTACATGCATGACTATGTTTTAAAGATATTACTGGGGATGGCACTGACAGTGATCTAATGTACTCCTTATTGGTAATACATGTAAGTTGATTTGTGTGAAAACATTATCTGATTACCAGTTTGCAGGTTTGACATTTCCATTCCATATATGATTTTCAATAAAAATGAACTGAGTTCAAACTTTCAGTTTCAACCATTTGTTTCTTAGATTGTTTTTCTTTCCTTCAGAGCAACTTGCTATCAAGATGGACTTCCCGTTTACATGTACTTGTAACTGTTCACAGTGCTTGATTACATGTACCTACACTGTACACAGTGTTTTAAAAAAAAGTCCTTTTTTTGTCCACGGGAGCTCTTTGGGGTTTCGGTGTTTAAAAAGTGCCATTTTCTCACAGCAATTTTTATGTTTTTGTTGTATTTTCACCAGAGCTCTTTTGCACTTTACTAGAGTTCTTTTAGGGCATTCCAGAGCTAAATGGCTCACCGTTCCCGTGTATTTCTTTTTTTTTTTGCTGACTGTAACATCATTTTATCAAATCAAATAAGAAAGTATAAACTTGCAAAACTCATGTTAAATTGCAAACCCATTCACTCTTTTATTGTTCCACCTCTACAATACAGGTTCATGACGTTTGACATGAGAAGCTCTCTATTGGTGGCTGGGTTCCATGTAAACTTGTGACAAAAAAAATAGGTCAAAAAGGCAAAAAAGAAACTGTAACAACTAAACCAACTAAATATCGCACGCAAGCTTGCTTCAAGGCAAGAGAAGTAGACTTTGATTTTTTGCCACCAAGCTGATTGGTCAGTGCCCATTGGATTTATGATTTGGAGGCAGCTGATTGGCTGAGTGGAGGCATAGACCCACACCACACCCCTGCCCTGCCCACTAATTAATGTTACTGCAATGGCAGCCATGCATGTATCCCACCAGCGGCGTTCCCAACACGGTTCGTAAACCCTCTCCTACAAACCCTTTTTGTGTGTGATCATTTCTTTTTGGCACTTATTAACCTTGAAAGCTTGCATGGCATCTTTGCTTGAAGTTTCAGTGTTGTACTAAAGTACTAAACTGTCCATCAGTGTGAATGCACTTTCGAGCAAGCTTCATCATGTGACTTGGCAGTCCTCACTCGCAATCCATTGCGTCCGTGCAGTCTGTGCATAGACTTGCTTCCATTTGCCATATGGAGAAGTTCCTTCCTCCTTCCAACTTGCATCATTTGCATGCTAAAGAAAGCAATTGATGCAAAGTATTACAAAGATTGCTTTTGCATTCCATGAATATTTTCCCATTTTGTTCTTGGCTGAATGATATTCTGTTGTACCATGTTTGATCTTCTTTGTCATTTGCTCCTTGTCCTACTTCTCCTTCACTGTCTCCTTCTCCTCCTCCTCCTCCTTCTTTCTCCTCCTTCTCCTCCTCTTCCTCCTCCTCCTGCTGCTCCTCCTCTTTCTCCTTTCTCCTGCTCGCCCTATCTTCATTCACCCTCTCCTCTGCCTCATCTCTTTTTTCACCTTTCTTTTCCCCCCATCTATTTTTTTTTTCACTGTCTCCCTTCATCTCACCCTGGCTCTTACTTCCTTTTCTCATATTTCACCCTTCATACAATGTATCTTTCTCCTTCCCTCATCCTCCCTTTTCCTCTCCTATTCTGAATCCATTATCGCTCTCTCCTTCATGTTTGCTCTCTTCTCCCCTCCCCTCCACACATTCTCTCCTTCATCCCCCTCTCATCTTCTGTTTTACTTTCTCCTCTGCCTCTCTTCTTTCTTCTATAGATGCATCCTTTTTCTGTTTTTTCCTGTCTACTCCCAAATGGTTTGCCTGTCTTGAGCTTAAACTGTCACATTTGCTTCTACCTGTATATAGCATGATCTGCTGTGACTATTAATACCTTGTCTTGGGAATGTTTGAATGAGTGCTAAACAAATTCACACAATACTCCATCACTCTGTCTTTTAATACAGGAAAGACTGGTGAATTTCTCCAAATCTTGGGGACAGAGTTTCACAATAGAGGATATTTCACAATGATCCATTTCCCTTAGAGGACAATGTCCACTCTGATACCAAATGTTTTGACAGGTATATCCAGGTACTCTTTTAAAAACACAATACATGTATGTAGTGATGGGATTGCTTTAAAACCCTTTCAGGACAGGAATTATTTAAGGGTTAAATTGATCACATTTTGTTCTTCAAATTGGCAACAATAATATTTTCTTTTAGTGCTACATAGTTTGAATAACTTGTAATGTCTTTGAAAAAAATATACATGGTTAGGAATTTGCCGTAAAGTTTTAAAAATTGCCAATTTTGATGGAAAAAACAATGATTTTGAACCTCTCAATGTGTTGCCAATTTAAGGATCTCAAAGTTAATTCTCATTTTTAAAATTCCTGGCATCAAACGCAATACGGTCATGCAATAAAAATGGACATAGTGTTTGTAGAAAATTTTGTTCTTTCTACTCATGCATCAGGTATATTTTTTAGAGCTCTGAATCAAAAGTTATTGAGCCAAACCACAAAATGTGGTCAATTGTCTTGAAAGGGTTAAAAACACAATACATGTATGTAGTGATGGGATTGCCCTTTAAGGCTTCCCTTTTGCACATTCTTTCATGATGTGGAGTAAACAATGGACTTCATAAACCTCTGACAGGGCCATACATGTACGTGTAGGAAACCAGGTTATGAATCAAACTAGACAACTTTAAATACAAATAGCTTTGTTTATGCATTCATCTTCATATTTGAATAGTAATAATGGGGAAAAGGTCTCCAAATTATTCTACAGTCAAAACCTGCCGTAGCGACCACCTGTGTAGAAAGACCGCCTGTTTAAAAGACACAACTTTTGTTTCCCTTGAATATTATTTCTCCTTGAAACATGTACAGTGAAACCTGTCTCTAAAGACCACTCAAGGGAGACAAGAAAAGCGGTCTTTGTGAGCAGGTGGTCTTTATGGACAGGTTCCTTTAATACATGTTTCAATGAGAAATGCTGTTCAAGGGAAACAAAAATTGTGGTCTTTAAAGACAGGTGGTCTTTCTATACAGTTGGTCACTAAAGCAGATTTGACAGTACTTATTAAAGGAACCTGTTAATACAAATGTAAAGACCACCTGCTCATAAAGACCACTTTCCATATCTCCCTTGAGCTGTCTTTACATACATGTACATGTACATACATGTATGTACAGGTTTCCCTGTATTTTTGTATTAGAAAAGAACGAAAAATATGAAACAATGTAAGAAAAATTGTTTGCAGCTCTGAGTGTGCTTTCTGATTCACTTGCTACTGGATTTATATATGATCTGTGAAGCTTATACAGGTGTATGCTGAAAATAGCTTAGAAGTGCATTGACTTTGGACATGTATTAGATGTCATGCTGGACAGACTTGGAGGGGGTGGGTGTTGAATAAATATTTGGAAAGTACGCTGCATTACAAACAAATGTCCTTCATAGAATACGACACATGACAGACATTTCACTTTTTAAAATAAGAACACTGGACTCCACACTGTAAAATTCTTTTGTAGGGAGTCCAGGGGAGCGTTTCATCAAGTGTTTTGTCAGTGATTTTTACCAACAACTGTTATAAGCTACTGAAATCCTTGCATCTGATTGGCTGAGAGCAAATTTGTCGGTAAAAATCATAAAAATTCATAAAACTTATTTTCAATAACAACTGCCACATATCTATGACAAATTTGCTCTCAGCCAATCAGATGCAAGTATTTCAGTAGCTTATAACTGTTCTTGTAACTTGTTATAGATATCAAGCTTTATGAAACAGGGCCCAGATCGACATTCCTATGGTCTGTATGCATGAGTCTTGTGATTAAAGTTTGAAATTTTGGGGATCCATACACGTACTTAGATTTTGGGCGCCCTTGTGTCGGTGGCACCAGTTAGTGTCAAGGCTCCCTGACTTTTCCAAAGCCCTGTTCTCTAGAATACAATTCACACAAACTGTAAAACAATATAAAACATATACATATCACTAGGATGTGCAAAAACAGTACTTAAAGATAAAGTTGACTTCTAGTCATGAGATTGAATTGTGAAAGAAACTGTCTCAAAGCAATTGGGAAAGGTTGAATAGCACATACATGTAAGAATTGGTGTATGCTGTAAGGTTTTGGAATCACCAAAAGGATAAGAAATTGACTCAGTCTTGCTGAGGGTAACATGCTTTGCACACATAAATGTGTATATGGGACTACATACAAACATTTCAGCTGTTTCTTATCCTATTTGAATACATGTGCATTTGAAGAGCAATCCTTTTCAGGGGACATATTTACTATGATAATCTTCCAAACTAACATTTATGTGTAAACAGTAATAAGAATGATACAGCTCACAAATTATTTTATTAACTTTCCCAGAACTCAACCTTCCCTTTAATCAAAATATGATGCATCAAAACTTTGTGTGTTTGTGTTTGTGTGTGTGCATCTAGCAGTATCTCATTTAGCTTGCATTGCTTGAAGGAAACTTTGATTTTAAAGCCTGCTGATGTGATACAATATTTCAGAAAACTTTTGGATGTATGTACATGTACTGTATGATCTTAACTATTATGAATGTTTAATGTTGTTATGCATGCCTTTCCCTCCTCCACTCATTTCCATGCCTCTACTTTTTTTTTTTTTTTTTTTTTGCTGCTGCTTTTTTCCGTCAGAAATTCAGAATAGATAGCCTCATGTCTATCTCAGGATTTTTTATTCCTGAAAAGCAAAGCACATGAACTGCTAAATCATGGCTTCAACACATTGCTTAAAAAGTACATGTAGTTTCAATGGCTTGATAAAAAGAAAGTAACATCGTAACTTGAGAAATGGCATGCTCCTGACCAAAGCTGCTGCATGGTTGTAAATGTTTTCCTAAATTTTCCAAATTTTATGACAACTGTAGCATATTACATTGTTACATCTTAGTATATTGGTGAGTACTTGTACATCCTATTAGCAATTTAAAGCAGTAAGAGAGTGAACATTCCCTGCACCAGCAAATGAGCATTGTAGCTGAAGTACACATGTACAAGTAATTTGTCGAGTCCTGCCAGAAATGAAAATTTGTGTCTATGATCTTGTAAGACTTCACATATTTGTAGTACATGTATGTCTACATTATACAGTACTTGTGCATTGCAGCGCAGTGTATTTGGATCTTTTCATTTATCTTGGGAAGCCAAATGGATACTTTCAGGAGCATTATATTTCAGAAGCATTATATTTCAGATTTCAAGTTGGTGATGGGGAAACGAAATCTCTTGACTGAGACATTTGAAATTCATTCAGTGTCAATTGCATATATACAGTACATTAAGCTGTAATTTATGAGGAAGATGCTGTAATATATTGTATACATTTACATGTAAATGTACGTGCTGGAATACAAACATCTGTACATGTTGTGCATGTACATTCAGTGATGTGGCAGCCTACCCTTGAGACATTTCAGATACGAACTTGTGCATCATTCATGATAATGCACATTACATTGTATGATGATGAAAGTCATCCCCAAATCTCACAGTCATGTAATATTGATTCTTGGAAAGAAAATCAATGCATCCCTTGTCAAGCGCTGTGCCTGTAAGGAGGAAGTCGAGCCCGAATGTCGTGTGACTGTGTGTGCGAGTGTCAACATGTACCGTGGCGCTCACAGGGGCGAGAGCATCGCGTAACCAAGGCGATGAAATTAAACTGGATGTGTGTCTACCTTCTGGGTGTTTTCTCTGTGTGTGTTGTTCTTTGTATTCTATCATATTCAGTAATTTAAAGCTGTGCTATTCCATTTAACATTCACATTTAATGAGAGGCATACTCAGTGTAATATTTAATGGATTGCTGGGGGACATGTACATTGTACATGTGTAATTTACATACATGTACATGTAAACCTTAGACTTTGTTTTAAGGCTTACACCATTTTGTCTACTTACTACCAATTAGGGCAAGAACAAAAAACTCAAAATAACAAGAACCAGGTTATACTGTTTTCAGTGTACAGTGCAGTATGTATTGCTACACATTTCCTTTGTACAGGTCTATGCGTATGCACGTTTGTACATACGATGTACATTATATTTACATGTACATGTACATGGGGGCTATGTGAAGTTTAATGCAGAGTACTGCCTACCAAGAAATTGCCTCATAATGAAGAGTATCACTTTTGTTTTGACCCATACATACACAAATGTATATACATCATGATATACTTGTATTACAGGTAGAGAATTTATTATAAGCAATAACCTGAAGCTCCCTCTGTTGACGAGAATTATGTCACTGGGCATGGTAATAATGTTTCAGACTCGGTTCATCATGGCCTCCAGCATGTGGACGTGCACTGAATAGTTGTTTTCTGATTCGATTTGAAAGATACCGTAGATCTTGTAGTACAGTGTACACATGTATGGATAGTAGATCTACAGTGTACCTTTTCATTCAGCCACCCCTCTCACCCCCCCCCCCCCCAAAAAAAGAAAAAGGCTAGAAGGTGGCGTTCTACCTACATGTACATGTCATGAACATGTACATGTATTTGAAAATCTGAAAAGCTTAGATGGCCTATAGAGCTCTAAAATTAGAAAAAAATAAAAGTAATTTGGGATCTTGGATGAGAAATTTTCTCCTTTTTTTGGGGTTGTATAGTTTTTTGTGTTGTATCTGTTTAAAATTGGCTTTTCACTTCATTTTAATTATTTTGTTATTGTTGTCATTTGTGTTTTTGAGTTTTGACATAGGCTTAGTTAACCATAAAGAAGTGCTTTTTATAAAGACAGGGAGAGAGAGAGAGAGAGAGAGAGAGAAAAAACATGTATGTACATCTACCTGCTCAGGAAGACTGCAATAATTGTAAACACATACACATTGTAAAATTAACTGTATCAATGCATCAGTTAAAATATGTTGAAGGAAAAAAAAAAGGAAGTGAAAATATATATGTACATGTAGTATAAAGTACATGTACATGTATATACAGTATTAAGTGAAAATATGTATTTTCACTTATATATATATATATATATATATATATATATATATATATATATATATATATATATATATATATATATATATATATTTACCCTCTTGCTCTAATATGTTAAACTCTGTACAGGACAGATTGGATTTTTAAAAAATGATTTAGTGTTTTGTTACAATCTTTGATTGTTCACATTCAGTAATCTTCTTTGTATGCCCAGTCGTATTCTTTGAACTTAAGTTGTGTGTGTCATGCAACTTATTGTTGAATCTTGAATGTACGTGTCACCGTGATGGATTAGCATTTACCAACACTATACCAATGACAAAGAAACATGAACTAAAAACTGTTTTCCTACTCAAAATCAGTTTCTGTAGTCACGACACGTGTACAAGGATTATGATTGGATTTAGAGTAAAGACCTTTTGCCCCGAGGATACAAACTTTACAATTAGCATTGAGTTCCTGTGATGTGCTCAAGCATTCAGGGAATATCTTCCCTACTACATGTACATGTATGTAGGTCCCGATGGATGCGGGCTAACTCGGCACTAGGGCGAACTCGGCCTTGGCGGAAAATCGCGGCTGAGTGAGCCCACAGAGTTAAATTGATCGCAAACACTTGTGTTGAATTTCGCATTTAATTAAACATTTCAAAATACTTAAATTCAAATTATTTGATAACAATGTGTAAAATGATTAGCAAAGAAGTAATGTTAACAATTTCAAGAAGGAAAATTATACAAAACATGAAATTTAAGGCTAAAAAAGGGTACGGTGCATAGCGTGGACTTCAACTCTTGAAACATAATCACCGCGCAGTGCCGAGTTAGCCCAACCCCGTCCCGATTTATATGCTGCACCAGGATAAGAAGTGACATAAGTAGTTATTTATCGTACATATCTGGTGAAATTTGCTTCTTTATTTATATTATGTTATTTTACTTCATACCATTACTGTAAATATGGAATATGTCGCGTTGTGCGGAGATTTTTGCGCAGATTTTTGCGCATTTCGCTTGGCATGAAATTTACATGAAAATAAAAACACGCAAATTTTAGGGGGGTACTTTTTATCCATGAGCCTAGCCCGTCATGGAAGTTAATAACGTGTGAAATTCACTTAACTCGACCTAATACGAAAAATTAATTTCGACTTTTACGGTATCTTGCAGAATAATTAGACATTAGCACTGCTGCTGGGAATGAACCCAGACCTGCTGATGTGTAGTCCACTGACATGTCCAATACACCTCATTAAAGAATACATTAGGGTAGATACTCTGGCCCGTATTCTGAACTTTGGTTTAACTTAAACCGCGGTCTAAGTGTGGTTTAAACCCAGTCTAAACCTTCCCTTTAAACCAGAGTTTTTGAAAATCACATTTTGAACTCCAGTTAAACTTAGACTCCAGTCTAGTGTGGTTTAACTTTGTACAGAAATTTAAAGTGGACTTGCGGTTTAAGTCAGTTTTAATTTAAAGCTCTGGTTTAACTTAGACTAGAGTTTAAGTTAAACCGGAATTCAGAAACGGGCCTCTGTGTTTGAAGCTCCTTGATACTCCCAAGGATTATATTTTAGTCTAGTTTGATAAATGTGCAACCTCATTCCCGGTCTAGTACTCTAGAGTATGTACCCCTTTAGTGTGACTTCCTGTGATGTATGTGTATACATTGTAGGCACATCTTCTTGCAGACAATATCAGGGGTGCTTCCTCACTGGTGCTACTTAGGCTGGATGAAAATGAAAATGTTATGGATGGAGGGGGGGGGGGGGGGGGGGGAGGATGTTTTTATGTTTAGAGGGGAAGTCCATCCTGATATCAAGTTGGTTTTGAAAAACCATTGAAACGTCACATTTCTGCAATATGCATGCTTTCCTTGAACTCTGCAGTCATTCATAATTCATGCAAGTTGCTGATTTTACATTATGTACAACTTAGTTGGGCAGTGTGAACAGGCTTAGGGACCCTGTAAAGAGCTAATGTACATGTGTAATCACAATCGGGTTCTGCGTTGTGTCAATTTAGACAATGCATTCCAACTTTCATGTACAGGTTATCACAGTTGTTGCATGACAGTGTGGTTTCATGGAACTTTTTGTTTCTTTCAATTTCATGATCTACTTGTAAACCGCAAGGCTGTATTGTACATGTACATGTAGGTATACAGACCGAGTGCTGTACATGTATGTTTTGTAATTATGTTTTGTAATTATGTTTTGTAATTATGTTTTATAAGTTTGTTACATGGAAGCTACATGTACATGTAGCATAATAATACTGGGTCACTGAAATGTGCATGAAATTGCCATTGGTCTACTTGTACATAGTACATGTAAAGTATAACAGTGGAAACTCATTATAACAAACTCCAAGGGACCAAGGAAATTACATGTTCTCCTTATATCAAAGCCTTGTTACATGTGTGTACATGTATCAGGGCTAAAAAACAATATACAAAGAAGTGGGACTGACAGAATTATCTTGTTATAACAAGTTAGTTATAACTGTGTTCTTTATCTTGAGGTTCCATTGTATTACCATTGTCACACTGTACTACATGTCCCTGGGGGGCATGTCTCATTGAGACCTGTACATCATCCGCACACACGAAAACGGATAAAAAGGGTACTTTTTCAGCATTAGGCGTGTAACCCGGGTTACGCGTTTAGGGTATCAAAAACAGCAAAAATCAAGAAAAAGGGTATCACTTTCAGAGATGATAAGAAGAAGATCCCTGGAAATCGCTATTAAGATTATAAAAATCAGAGAAGTTCGATGGGTTTCCATGTTTTTGGTATCAAAACTACTCCTACTGCAATTCCCGTTTAGGGTGCTTTTCAGAAAGTGATTTATGCGGATGATGTACAGGTCTCAACGAGACACCCCCCCCCCCCCCCCCCCCCCCCCCCCCCCCCCCCCCCCCCCCCGGCTACATATACATGAATATGCTGTATAGTTTTGATGTACATGGTGTATTAATTTTTCTACCAAATATACATTGTGTACTCATGTCCATGTTCAATCAATAGAATCATGCCATGGTCTTCGTACGAATCTCGGCAGCTTTTACTTGCAAATTTGTTTAGTATTATTAAGAACGATATTACTCTGTTCTAATGGCAAGAGGACTTTCATGAAAAATTTGTGAAAACCCTTGCTAAAGACTTTCCAAACTTTGCTTATAATGACATCACAAATCTTGCCTTAGTTGCTTCTAATGGTAAATGTATGTACAGTGTACCTACATGTACATGTAAATAGTGCAAGCTACACTTGCTCTCATAACCTCAAACACAAATTGCATTGGCTTTTACATGTATTGGTATTTATGGCTACAGTTCGAGAAAGTTCAAGGGGATATACATGTATATACATGTATACCAGAGCATGGTCAAAGCCACACAGTGGGGAACCTTTGGGCCTAATACATGTAGTTCAATAGGGTTGCTATAGTCACCAGAGGCCACGCCCCCTCAGTACCAATCTACATTGTAACATACAAAGCAATGACATGCCAGTCACATGTGCAGTACATGACATAAGAATGACCTTCTGACTGCATTCAGTCAATGGAAGGTTATCTGCTATTGTCCCGAGTTGCAGTAGTTTGTGGAAATGGTCAGCTTACCCCACCAAATCAATAGGAAGGGGGTAACAGTTATCCCCCCTCAGTGATTTAGGGGTGCATCACAATAGAGCCTCAGCTCACTACAGTATGTTCTATTGTGACTCTGTGAATGAATTGCATGGATGAGAACACATTGTGAACAAGCTATATAAAGGGCTTGTATATGCTTGTGGTTAAACTTATGGGAATGGTCATTGTGCAGCTATATGTACAAGTTCTCACATGCACTTGAACGTGAAGAACGGCTAAATGCCAAAAATTGAGAAGATGGATAAGAAAATTTACTTCAAATTTAATAATCATTAGCCATTTGAGGGACATACACTGTAGATGTAGAAATTCATTGTAGAAAAATAAAAGAATGTTGAACACAAAAGGGATTTTTCTTGATCTGTAGTGCTCAGATGCTTTTTTGGTTTTGCTTTTCCCTAACTGATATACTTTTATATACATGTAGGCCTACTATTGCATTTTACATGTAGTGTGGTCCTCCAGCTCTATCGATTGAGAACTTTTCTTTTTTTTCTGTGTCCTCACATTGCCTTCCTGTACATGTAAGTGCGTTGTAGTATTTCATCCATCATGATTACATGAGCTTTGACAAAATGTGGATTTCAAATTGCATTCTGATACCATTGTGTTGCAATTTGTGTTGCAAATGCCTCCAATTTTCATTTGCCCAAAATTAGAACAAATGTTTCAAAAAATTCAATTTTTTGTAAAGGTCCGGTAGTATGGAACAATATCCCAAACACTTTAAGAAATATTCCTTTTTTGAAGAGTTTTGAAAATATTTTAAATTCCATCTTGTGAGTATGTATGAGATTGATTGATTTGATTTGCTTTCTCTCTGTGTTTGCTTCTTTCTTTCTGTTTGACTTTACATCCGATTTACTTGCTTCATGATTTATCTAAGGGGTCAACGTTTTATAAGGCTAAATGCTCTTTTTGTTGACCTCCCATTCCCATAAAATGTCTCTCGTTTAATTGTTGTTGTTTTTTTACATCATGTTATCATATTAATCATGTACCTTAAGTTACATGTAGTTTTATGTCACAATTTTTATCTCATGTACCATGTATCATAAGTATTTGTGTATTTTTATGGAGAATGAATAAATGAATTGATCAAATTAGTGTTTTGTTGATAACATTTACATGTACACTGTATAATTTTAGTGTGCATACGTAGCCTTGTATTGAGATTGTATTATAAATTATGTGTGATTGTGTAAGTGACATTTGAAGGTATGCAGGGGGAATGTGAATCATGTCAGCCACTGAAAGGATGCAACATTCTTTCTTTTCCCTTGATCATGTAACAGGCACCCCAGGTATGCCACCGTCTTGACAGCTGTGTGTCTGAATGAATCATTGAACTAGGGCATTCATCCCCAAATTGGCAACATTCCCAATGCCAATCAGCCTCAAGTACACACAGACACACACACATGAACCCGAGTTCATTTCACATTTCCTTGCCTGTAGCGGTGGAATCGACATGCTACATACATTGATGTGTGTGTGTTTTGCACTGCTTCCTTCATTTGCCTACCCTCAGAGTGTTCACATGCAGCTCTGCACGGACTGCCACTGCTATCTCAAAGCTTGTGTACATTAGGGATCAGTCCAGACAGATAAGTCAGGGACATAGATCTCTTCCTCTCATTGTGAGACTGCACAATAATAACAAACGCATTGTGCATTGTCTTTTTTCAAACCTATTGACCGACCAGTGTTCAAGAGGGAAGTTCAGTGGTTCTTCCTCTCCTTCGTTCTGTTATGACAGGAGGGATGGCGGCGATTGATTTTTAGATTTGCCATCTTTGCATTTGGATGTGAGTGTTTGGATGTCATAAAAGTGTGGATTCTTATGAGGACAGGCTTGTGCGCTTGGACAGCTGAGCGTTTACAGTGCTGTTCATGGTGCTGTGTCGGGTTTTACTGTTATCAAGAACGCCACGCTCAAAGTACCTGCCTTTCAAATCACGCAGCTCTTAGCAGGGACTCTGATATTGTATGCAAGAATCGGGGCTTGTGGAATAGAATCACGTCTGACTTTCTTCCTTTTGATTAGGTCATCCAGTCTGTGCTCTTACTAAATGTGCAGGATACTTTTGGGGGACAACCTATTTTAATGAGAGATTCAAGCAACGAGATCTTGCCATTCCTTATCCAAGTACTGTGCAGATGCCAGAAGAAGTTTGTGAGCACTGAGCAGATCTCACCATCTACTGAATGAGGTGTTTCCGCAACTTGAAGAATTCTTGCGTTTCTCTTCATAAGCTTTGATTATTTCATGTAACAAGTTGACCGACATTTCAAGAGAATATAGAGCTTGTAAGCAGAGACGGGAGTCTCCTTCCAGATTGGACTGTTTCTGTGGTATGATATCGGTTTGGTCTATTTTCTGCATTGATTTGGAGGGAAGAAGTTCCATTTGCCATACAGTGACTCCATAATGTGCACCGTAGAACGGCCAGCTAGCGGGGAGTGGTCAACCCACCGTCGTCCGGTTTCGACGGCCTACAGCAAGATCGTCATGCCGCGTATTTCGTCCACTAAAATCGTGCCTCCCTCCAGCTCTTCCAAATCCATGAGTATGCCATTTTGTAAATTATGCATTGAACGTCCATTTGGTCTTATCAATTTTTGAAATACATGAAGCTGCAAGGGTAGTACAGTCAAGCCTGCTTTAGCGAGCATCTGTCTATAAAGACCCCAATTTTCATTTCCCTTGAAAAGTGTTTCCCAATGAAACATATTTAGGGAACCTGTGCATAAAAAACACCTGCTCATAAAGACTGCTTTTCTTGTCTCCCTTTGGTGGTCTTTATATACAGGTTTCACTGTATCAGGATTACCTTTATAACTACATGGTTCACTGCTTCATTTCCATGTACATGTAGCAATGCTAATTAAATCATAAATTCCATTAGAATTGTAGATTAGGAGGCCTGAGATATTCCATTTATATTTAGTAGTTTTAAGTGGCTTTGGAAATCTCATCTGAATTTAACTCCCTTGAACATTGTTCTCAAAATTTTGGCATAATTGACTACTCATATTTTTTGTTAAAAATGGGATATAAAAATGTAAATAGGCTTAGGGACATAAATTCCCTCTAAATAGAGTCGATATCAGAGCATTCTAAGCCAAGTTATATCTTTGAAATTGCATTTCTAAAGAGACAGATTGAATTATATTTTATTAAGGAATGATTGCTTTAATTGTAATTCATTAATTGGTTTTGAAAAACTAAAGCGTATATGAATCCGCTTACAGTGTACATACGTTGTTCACTTGATTCAGATATATGTAAGTGTAATAGTGCATTATACATTTCAAAGTATGTATGAGTAATTGCATCTAGAGGTATTGTTCGTATCTTATTAGTAGTGTTAATTGCATGAAAGCGTGGTTAATTGCATAGTGATATAGTGGATTTCACTGAGGTATTGATGTGACCTCAAAAGGGATTAATAGGGATTTAAACATACTGTATATGATTAAACCCTGCATGTTCCTTTATCGCTAGCATGCTGATATAAAACCATTCTTGTAGATAAGTAGGCTACAAAAAAAAATATACATTTTATATGTAACACTCTTAGAATTAGTCATTTGTTGAAGATATCGTAGCGTGGATGATGGCGAGTGTTAACTAAGATCATGACACGACGAAGGATAATCCATTCACAATGAGGAAATATAAATGTACATGTATAAAACAACATTTATTGCAGAGCATAAACATCGAAGTGGAACAGTTTTATATATAGGCTCGTCTATGATAACTCGGTACTTCTTAATCAAGGCCTGTCCAGGCAGGAGCAAATACACATCAGAGAAGTAGACGATGATAAAGTATCACAGAAAGGGCTTGGTATGAAGACTTAGTACTCCCCAATCAAGGCCCGCACGGGCAGGAGCACAGCACATAGGAAGAAGTCCGAAGACTTAAAGTGATTGATTAACTTTGTGAAAAATTGTAAAATCAGCTCAAATGCCAGTGAATTGTGTGCAGTCCTCTAGCTACATATATAATTAAGGATATGTGAAAGTATGAGAGAAAATGGACCCCGTTTACTATCCTAAAAAAGAGAAAATCGCGATCAATCGCTAGCGCAAGTCGCTCGGCTTCTTCGCTGCGCTGCAGTCACAAAAACCAAGCACCAGCGCTTGGCGATTTCAGAGCGGGTTTCCGGCCCGTACGGTATTCTATGATAGAGCGAGGTATGCCAACCGTAAGAGTTCTTTGCAGTTATGATTACAGCATTAGCTGGAACAGTGATTTTTTTTTTCAATCCTGGGCAAAGTTAATCAATGCCTTTAAAAGAACCCAGAAAACATAATTTCTCAACTATTTATACTATGAGGGGAAGTCACTGAATATCCAGTAGCGTGGGAATGAGAAGTCTCTGTAAACATCTATTTCAATTAATTCCATCAATTCCAAGGAGGGATTACTCTAAGACCTTTAATGACCAACTAATACCAAGGACAGGTTATGCTGGTAGGTTGTATTCAGCTAGATCGAACCAAAAGGGGTTATTGTTCTTACGTGTGTTTAGACCAATTAATCCCAGGAGAGGATTACTAGGGGAATGACTTGTTTGTAATCAGTAACTTCTCTACCAAAGCTTGGCTATTAGAAGTATCTCATCTAACTTTCCAAATGATATTACAAAACTGCATTTATGCCTACTTGACTCTTACATATATATTTGTGTGCATTTTAGAAGATACATGTAGGAAGCCCCTCAAAGTATTTTGATGCTTTTTAGATTGTTAAATTGTTAAAATAGACACCGACAAATTTTTGAGTGGTTGAGATCCACGGAAATTTGCTCCTTCGAAAACGGTTGTTGAAATTTCGCAAACATTTTGGGTTTAGATATTCTTCTAGCAAAGTACATGCATCAGATAAAGACAGATTGTCTGTGAGGTACGTATATATATTTAGCAAAAAGAAATAAGACGAAAAAATATTCTTGAAGTTTATTCTATCAAGTGCGAACGAGCCTGAGCCCATGGAGCCTCTGTGCCTCACTGAAACCATAACTGGAGGAAATGCCATATGATTCAGCCTATTAGACACATATCATGTGTAATGCATGTGGCTGTCAGTGGGTATCCTTCATCCTTATCGTGATTAAGATCTGCTTTCTTCGTGGCTATAGCCTTACCTACATACAAATACCCCGTTTACAATGTGCATTGAGAGTTAGGATGCGCGCTTCAGAGGGCCCCGACATGTACACTTAACTCACGGTGTAAAAGGATATAAGAAATTCAGGGTGCTCTTGGAGATGTTTCATCCTGGATTAGAGGCACCCTAATGCCAGTAAAATCATCGAACACTCCAGATTCAGTGACCCTTAAACCAGAAATTGTACACTGATGCCAGGTTATGCAACATGTGTTAACCCTTTCGAGACAATTGACCACATTTTGTGGTTTGGCTCAATAACTTTTGATGCAGAGCTCTAAAAAATATACCAGATGCATGAGTAGAAAGAGCAGAAATTTCTACACATATTGTTTCCATTTTTGTTGCATGACCATATTGTGTTTGATGCCAGGAATTTTAAAAAGGAGAATAAGCTTGAAAATCCTTAAATTGGCAACACATTGAGAGGTTCAAAATCACTGCTTTTAATCAAAATTGGCAATTTTTTTCAACTTTTGACTAAGTTTCTAATGATGCATATTGTTTTCAAAGACATTACATTTTGTTAGAACCATGTAGCACTAAAAGAAAAATATAATTGTTGCCAATTTGAAGAACAAAATGTGATCAATTTACCCCTTAAATAATTCCTGTTATGAAAGGGTTAAAGAGAAGGTTGAGATGTAGGAAAGGGGAAAAATAATTTGTAAGCTTTCTAATTCCTTTTATATCACTTTGGAAGAACATCATAGTAGAAATGTCCCCTAGAAACGAGAAATGTTCGGGGTGAACATTCATACCACACGTGTGTGCAGTCCCATATACCCATTTCTGTGTGCAGTGCATGGCTTTTCACTGAGAGTTTACTCAATTTCTTATCATTCTGATGGTTCCAAAACCTGGCAGTATACTCTAATACTTATGTAGATACGATTAACCTTCCCCAATTGCTTTGAGATAATTTCTTTCACAATGTAACTAGGGGGTGTTTCATAAAGCTGTTCGTAAAGTTACGTATGAATTTACGAATGACTTAAATATGACAAGCCAAATGGGATGCTCAGTCATTTTTAACTGCATCAACTAAAGTTGACCTGTGCAGATGTAGATTAACATTCTTATTATAACAAACATTTTTGATGGAAAAGTATATTTTTTGCCATAATTCAATTGGGGTTATTGGAAATACAGTCACACTTTGTAAAAACTTTGGGCATCTTATCTGGCACTTCATATTCAAGTCGTTCGTAAAGTCATGCGTAACTTTACGAATAGCTTTATGAAACACCCCCCAGAACTCCACTTTATCTTTAATTAGATAAACATGACAGCAGTTATCAAGTCAAAAGTTCTGCTTGCTTTATAGGCCATGAACTCTGTAATGGTGGTTTCATCTGCTGATAATCCATACTCACCTCTTTTCTTTTGAACTTGCGTGTACCTGCAACATGCATGGACATGTGTAAATCATTTATTGTAATGTTTGATTGTTCTCTCCAGAGACTTGTCTGTGATGATAATGAGGGGTTTACTGGGGAGCGTTTCATCAAGCGTTTTGTCAGTGATTTTTACTGACAGATTTTCTCTCAGCCAATCAGATGCAAGGATTTCAGTAGCTTATAACATTCAAATGCCTGCATCTGTCTGCACACACTTCTTTGGTATTCTTTCCTATTTTTATACATGTGCATATTCATAAGATGGAAATGGGGTCACAGTTGCCTTTATACATATTTTGAAGACACATTTTGTAGTGCACATGTACATGTTGGAGGAGGCACAATGGCTCAGTGAATTCAAGTTCGGTGTTGAAAGCTGGTGTTGGTGTTGGGGCAAAACTAGCAGCAGCCACAACACCGAACCTGAAATGAAACTGGTGCTGGGATTGACTTCACTAGGTGCTGAGCTATCAATAATGTGATTGATATTATTTTTATAAACCCAAATTCGGTGTTGGGGCTAGAATAAGCAGCCCAATTCATGCTCTCAACACCAACACCAACACCAACACTGAACTTGAAATCACCCAATGGCTCAGTGGTATAGCAGTGGTCTCGTAACTGGGTGGGTGGCACAGGTTCAAAACCAAGCGGATGCACTAGTGCCCTTTGGTAAGGCATTAATCCTCATTGCCAGGTCCCTCAGAGAGGACTTAAAGCCGTTGGTCCCCTGGTTGCTTACTTACATGTACAAGCCTACACATGCTTTCTTAGCAGTCAGGCAAAATAATCCATCAAACCTTACATGTAACCCCCATTTAGCCCATGATTGGAGATGGTTCACTAGTAAACATGTGTATCAAAGCACTTTTGGGTCACAGTGCTTGTAGTGAAGTTGTACCTTTTAACAGATGCCAGGAAACATTAGCTACATGTAGGCTGTGAACTTGATTGTCTATTATTGCATTGTTGGCTTCTAATGAGACATTGTTCTTAATTTGACATTTGATTCTTGTCTGACAGACAGTAATATTTTTTTTTATTGTCAACAGTTGAACCTCTCCTTTTCATGGTTTTCAGCTTTTGAGGTGTTTTTTTTTTAAATATATTTTGATGAGTTTGGTTCAAGGCCATTCTATATTTGGCCTAAAAAGGCTGTGAAAACTACTTTGTATTTTGATTATCTTATTAAGGAATGAGGTACTTATATTTTAGCAGGGTTGACATGATTCAAATCACCTGGATATTTATTACAAAAAACAAAGAAGAAATTTTGTGTTTGTTGATGCAAAAAAAAATCACTTAGAAACCATTGTTTGATTTTCCTTTAATTTTATGGCAAAAATCAATCCAATTATTAAGAGTTCTTGTATTTCAAATGATCATTGGATATTAGATCTACATGTACCAAAGTATTTTTTTTTTCTTTTCTATATGAGCAACATTTAGGGCAATAACTTTAAAAATTAGATAAATCAATTTTTTTTTTTAAATATTAACTTTGACTTGACTGCTAAACCCTGATTTTTAGGATATTACAATTTCGTTTACATGAAGGATTAATCCTAAATACTGATGAAAATAAGCCTTTGGTATTATCACCTTCTTTTTTTATTATTTATACAGAAATGAATATAAGTGAAGCAATTATCTTTCCTTTGAGGTTGTATGTACTACATGTATATAAACTTGCCCTTGCCTTTAATAATACATCTACACTCCGTGTGTGTACACTAGATTAATAATAATAATAATGGTGAAAACTTATAGAGCGCACACACCGTCCAAGGACGCTCATGGCGCTAGCCCAGCGACAGTTCTCTTTAATCCAGATTCCGATACTATTTGACGGTGACCTAATATGAATGAAAATAGCATATATTTACTGTCATCTTTCCTGTCAGTGTCAAACGTCACAAACAGCTGTTCTGACATTCCAACTTCAATTCGTCTGATTTGCTGTAACTTGAGTAATACACCCCAATGTTGAATACACAGGACATGTACATGTAGCTTGTCTCTCTACCTTTTCCCCTCAGTAGGCCCGCTTCATCAGCCCCAGTTTTCCAAATAACCTGCTAATTCTGATTCAACTCCGATGCCGGAAAACTAACCCAATTGATCAGAACTACATGTACATATGTAGTTTGAGCTAACATGTAATGAAGATGCAAGTACATATGGTGAGTTATGTAATGGGTTTAAGGATGAGCTTACAAACCCAAGTCAACTCTGGGGGAGGGGGTTTGGTGTGAAGTAGAGCGCTATTTGGCAAATTGGCCCAATGATTCGCAGGTGAAGACACTCTCAGGTTTTGACTCGGGGTCAGTTTATTCATGTAGAATCGCGGCAACTGAAATGTAGTTTGCAGGCACAAACCCTGGTCAGTCGTAAAAGATTGTCTGCACTGTAAGACTACCATAGGCCCTGTACTATAGCTGCTGACATGACCAGAAGGTAGCTGAATTAGGCTTCTCTCAAGACACCATGATTTTTCTGATAAAGTGTCAAATTAGGGTCTGTGCTTGCAGACTAACTGAAATGCGCTTGCTCTGTAGCACAAACTAGAATCGCCCCACTCGGGCTGACGGAAACTTGAGTTTTTTTCAAACTTTTTTTTTCTCTGATCGGGCTAGTCTATAATCTTTCGCTTCAACCCACATCGGTCTGATGGAAACACACCTACAGACTGTGGGCAGAATACTTTTGATACAAATTACTTTGATGATGATAAGGAGAGATGAAAATGGGAACAGATCTGTATGAGGAAGAGGGGGAAAGAGAGGGGCATAGATGCTATTTTAACTTCAGTCACAAACTTCAATTGATGGAAGGAAACGTACATGTTCATGTAGGAGACCCCTAGCATGAAACTTTGAAAGGCATAAAAGTCTCAAATATCAGCTTTTTGCATGACATGCACATGTGACTATGGTGTTATAGTTCATGTAGAGCCATAGTGTTGACACAAGTTTATGACCAGGTATTCATGTGTGCAGTTTAAATCAAGGGTCATATTTGCACGATTACTTTGTTACTCGCACTTGAAGAGGCAAAATGAAAGATATTTTCTTGTCACAACAAGCCGACAGTCCCGGGGCATGAGTTTAGAACTGCACTCTGGCAGAGTTGAAGATATTTTGTGTGGTGTACATGTAATTTGCTTTATGGAAAGCCTGATGCTTTTCTCTCCATGGTATAACGCAGTACATGTACTGTGGATTTAGTGTAGTTTCACGATAAGATAGAGTGCGAGATATTCAGCTTTGTAAGAGTGAAAGCAAAAGAAAGATATTCTCGTCTTTTCAGAGCCAGGAGGGCATTAAACTCATACACTATTCCACTGAGTGAATGCCCTTCTGGCTCTCAACAGACGTTCTGTGGTAAAAGGGTGTTATTGATTGTCCTGGAAGATTCATCCCAAGGAGGGAGGGGCTGGAAAAGGGTAGAGATTCTCGACTCACTCAATTTTACATCGTGATTTAGTTGTGTATCATTCATGATGCATTAGTAGTGTGAGGAGAATCTTATTCAAGGGTGTTCTGTGTGCAGGGGTGGTATTCTGAGATTTATTTTATCTTGATTTTAGTGAAAGGATTTTAATTGTCATAACAAATTTCAAATTGCAACATTTCATTGGTGTTTGAGCAGATGAATTCCACGTACACAGCCACTTTTGCATAGGCATTAACCAATGATGCGCCATAAGCGTACATTTAGTTATGACAATTAAAATTATTTCACTAAAATCAAGATAAAATAAATCTCAGAATACTACCCCTGGTGTTTAATTTGTAAAGCGTAAAAAGTCAGATTTCCTATCAATCTAATTTTCATATTTTTGTCGTCTTTATTTTCTGTGCACTTTTTAAGCCTTGAAAAGTTATCTTTTGATCTTCTTCGACTATATGCACTACATACATGTATAAGATTAGTTTATGCTCCTATTAATTATAGAGTGCTTTTTAAAAAAAAGAAGAGTGAATTTTCACTCTATTTTCACTCCCCTGGGGAGTCACGTCAGTGTTCACTCTTTTTTTTTTTTTTAGAGAGAGAGATAGAGAGTGAGTATGATGCTATAGTAGAGTCGTTCTTTGAAGAATGAATCTTCCAAGTGATTGAATTGGTGTTAAACAATAATTTGCTGTTTGCACTAATGATATACATGTCAGAAACACTGTTTACAAACACGATTATTGCTAGGTTAGAGAAGCCTCAGGCAATATTTATGGTCATCATGATTTACTTTTATTTAGGCCAAATAAAAATTATTCCTAATTTCTCGTCCCCACCTGCATCCTTTTTTGCAACCGTCTCCTTTTTTTTTCTTATTTGATATTTATTTATTTTTTTTTTTTTAAATCACCAACATTTTACTGCAGACTCATAAAATTATAACTTGTTGCCTTTTCCGACTCCAGCCCCGTCTTATAAAGAGTTGCGATCGATTCAAATCGATTGCAAGTCCTCCAATCAATTGCAAATTTCCAATCTCCTATCTCTTAAGTACAGAGTTGCGATTGATATCAATTGCAAATTATTTTGCAATCAGTTGCAGCTCTTTATAAGATGGGACCCAGAAGATTATAATTATAACAGGAAGCCGTGCCTCATAGCATTTGTATGTGCAGCGGCCATCTACAATGTAGGAAAAATATCAAATATCAGATAACATGGTACCCCCCTCTTAGTTTTCGATAAATCAGGATGAGAAACTAGGAATCAATTTTACTTGGCGTTATATGTATGGAGTACATTTTACATGTAGGCCTACATGTACAATGTACAATTGATTACTAGATCTTTCCTCTGTAGATTGAACCTTCCAAATGATGTGGAACTTGTCAAACAATAGATAGCTATTGATATGCACGGCTGCTGTGATTGCTCAATATTCAAGGTCACTGCATGCTCTGTTACGGCTGCACAATTGCCCATCTTGGCATGGCTAGGTGTGCTATCATCTATTCTGTTCCAGCTTTGTGACTGGCATTGTCATGGCAACCTGCTGAGACAGACAGAGAATGAGAGAGGGAGAGATAAATTGTAGATGGGGGGGGGGGGGGGCATCTTGAGGCTCTTGAGTGACAGAGCATGATACATGTATGTAAACCTAAAGGCCAGAATTCATAAAAGCATACTAAATTTATTCCAGATTAAAAGCCTGACTGAATGCATAATGCATTGACTTAATCCACTGATTCATGGAGACCAAATGTCAATCTTTTTGTCCGTGTTTTAAATGATTGTAAGCTAGTAAATGAGCCATTGAGTGTAGAGAGTAAATGTGAAATTTTGATCCTGTGAGGGTTTGAGAGACAATTCACTCTCAATCAAGTTGGAGAAAGAGAGATGTGAAAGATTGTGAGTTTACGTCTGACAAACCTTCCTGGGCCCCGTTGCATAAAACTTACCATTAACGGTAACTTTGCCATCAATGGTAACTCCCATTGAAACCTTGATTTTGATTGGCTGTTGAGTGATGTTACCATGGTAGTTACCATTGATAGCAGAGTTACCATTAATGGTAAGTTTTATGCAACGGGGCCCTGGTTGTCTTCACTTGCATTGTCATGGCTGTGTCTGACTTGAGACAGATGAAGACAACTACATGTACTTCATAGGTAAAGCGATAAATACAAGAGAGAGGGGGAAATAGAAAGAATTGAAAGAAGAAGTAATGCGTTTTCCTCTTGCAATCCTCATCCTTCTGAGTCTATCCTTGGCCTGGCCTCTGGATCCATATTTTTCTCAGCAGGTGTGGCATTTTGAGAACCTTCTTGCAGGAAATCTTGTGCCAATCTCAGGAGAAAGAAGATGGTGATGGATGCTACAATTAAACTCTGCAGTGTTACAGTCAAACTGTTATCATGGTTTGATCTACAGGTCTTTATACTGTAGCTTACTATGTAAGCAGGGACAGGGAAAATTAGAACTTTAAAAGTAACAAAAACAGTTCAAATATATTCATAACAAAGAAAATAACCTTTTTTTTTCACCATTACTCTTCAAAAACAAAGAAGAAATATTCTTATTTTCATTAATTTTCCAATTTTAAACAATTTGGGGTCTCTTTTTATATATTTTTTTTTCATTTTTGGCCACCCATAGTGAATTGGTGCTTCAGTCCATGCCATGGTTGACTTGTATTTATGAAATCACCTCCATTCATTGTAGCAGCTTATAAAGGAAAGTTCTGTATTCCAGCCTACAGAAGACCTGTATACATGCTCTGTAGTCTGTGAACATTCCATGAGCCAGTGTCATCTATTTTCCCAATTTATCGTAGATTGATTGCAGGGGGGCTTGCAGACAAATTTATGAGGTATGGGATTTGCAAACGACTGGGTCCATAGTTAATGTAGCAGCATTGCAAGATCAATGACCCATTTTGACTGACGTCAATCCATAATCAAAATGTATGTTGAATGTAGGGGACACATTTATGTTCAAATCGATAGCCACTCTCTACTGCGGAAGATATGTTCAGTCCTCTACCTAGTCTGCCGAGAGCCAGAATGGCTTTAACACTCTGTGTAAAAGTAACACCTTTCTAGCTCTCAGAAGATGGCATGTACAATCAGTGTACATTTATCAAGCTCTTAAGTTTTGTTTATACTTTTCTCATGATTAAACAGTCAAACCTGCTTTAGCGACCACCTGTCTATTAAAGGGGAAGTTCACCCCGGAGATTACTTGAGTTTAAAAAATGCAGAAAAAATAAAGAAAAATATTGGTGAAAGTTTGGACAAAATCCGTTAAAGAATAACGGAGTTATGGACTTTTGAAGTTTTGATTTTGTGACGTCACATGCGAGCAGCTCCTCCATTATGTAATGTGATAAATATTCCATAAAATACAGTTTTCTCAGAAAATTTAGAATATTTTCGTCTGTGCATTTGATATATTGTCAGAAATGTTATTCAATACTAGATTCTGAAAAGAAACAATATTAATTTATCGTGGAACGTAAAATAAAATGCGAATATATGGAATATTTATTACATGACCAATGGGCAGCTGCTCGCATGTGACGTCACGAATCCAAAACTTTAAATACTCATAACTCTTTTATTATTTGACCGATTTTCATCAAACCTTCACCAATATTTTTCTTTATTTTTTCTTGTTTTTTTAAACTCAAGTAATCTTCAGGGTGAACTTCACCTTTAAGACCACAATTTTTGTTTCCCTTGAAAAGTGTTTCTCATTGAAACATGTATTAAATGAACCTGTCCATAAAGACCACCTGCTCATAAAGACCGCTTTTCTTGTCTCCCTTGAGTGGTCTTTATAGACCAGTTTCACTGTAATTCTCTCATAAATGGGCGACCAAGACTTTACAGTAGACTTCTTGATCAAAAGCTAGTTCCACAGACCATTAAAAAAATTTCCCTCTTTTCAAATTTTCATCTTTAGAAGTTATTGTCATCCATGAAGACTCTTCTTCAAGGAGGAAAATGCAGAGGCTTTTATACATTGTAGTTTCAGGGAATTAGGATGTATGTCTGTAAAGGCCACCTGAGGAAAGAACTTAAAGGGAATGTATGTCTACGCTAATATCAACTATAAATGAAGAAAAAAATAAAGAAACAGATCAATGAAAGTTTGAGCACAATCCAATGAGAAATAAGAAAGTTATGAATGTTTGAATTTGTAATCAATCAAGCACAAATTGGCAACTCTGTGACGTATCTTGTGAGCTGGAGAGGAGCTCGCAAGATGCGTCACAGAGTTGCCAGTTTGTGCTTGATTGATTACAACTTCAAAAATGCATAACTTTATTGTCCCCGCCGAACGAAGTTCGCGAGGGGACTATGAAACGGGCTCCGTTCGTGTGTGCGTGTGTGTGTCCGTCCGTCCGTCCGTCCGTCTGTCCGTGTGTGCTCAAATGTTAGAAAATGCTACTTCTCCGTCATTTCTTGGCCGATTTTGATTCCGATTGTTTTATCTGATAGGGCTGGGTGGGGGCTTCCAAACTTCTACACAGAATTTTGAAATTCAGTAATTATGCAAATTTATGCAAATTTATTCAAAATCGACGAAAAATGCTACTTCTCCTCTATTTCACATCGGATTTTGATTCCGATTGTTTTATCTGATAGGGCTGGGTGGGGGCTTCCAAACTTCTACACAGAATTTTGAAATTCATTAATTATGCAAATTTATGCAAATTTATTCAAAATTGATGAAAAATGCTACTTCTCCTCTATTTCACATCGGATTTTGATTCCGATTGTTTTATCTGATAGGACTGGGTGGGGGCTTCCAAACTTCTACACAGAATTTTGAAATTCATTAATTATGCAAATTTATGCAAATTTATTCAAAATTGACGAAAAATGCTACTTCTCCTCTATTTCACATCGGATTTTGATTCCGATTGTTTTATCTGATAGAGCTGGGTGGGGGCTTCCAAACTTCTACACAGAATTTTGAAATTCATTAATTATGCAAATTTATGCAAATTTATTCAAAATTGACGAAAAATGCTACTTCTCCTCTATTTCACATCGGATTTTGATTCCAATTGTTTTATCTGATAGGGCTGGGTGGGGGCTTCCAAACTTCTACACAGAATTTTGAAATTCATTAATTATGCAAATTTATGCAAATTTATTCAAATTTGACGAAAAATGCTACTTCTCTATTTCACATCGGATTTTGATTCCGATTGTTTTATCTGATAGGGCTGGGATGGGGCTTCCAAACTTCTACACAGAATTTTGAAATTCATTATTCATGCAAATTTATGCAAATTTATTCAAAATGGCTGAAGGTTCATAATGTTTTCATGTTTTATATTTCAGTTGTATACATGCATTGTTGGTATTCTCTTCTTTTGCATACAGTAACATTATCATTTTATTCACTAAAGTTTTTCACTGAAGTTTTAAGGTTCAGGCTAGTTAATTTCCACAGATCTGCACTTCCGGCGGGGACATTTATTACGCATTGCGTAATTTACTCATTCACTTGTTTCTTATTGGATTTTGCTAGAACTTTCATTGATCTGTTACTTTAATTTTTCTATTTCCTTTAAAACTAACTTATAATCAGGGTAGACTTTCCCTTTAAGAAAGTGACCACTATAGACTGGTGGCCTAGAGCTACAAAGACAGGGCCACTAAAACAGATTTTTCTTTACATGCACACTGCAGCACTCCAGTACTCAGGTGCTGTCAAGGAAAACAATTCTGTTTCAAAGATACCTGATTGGGAAATATAGACCCTGTTCTTCCTTTGGTTTCTTTCCATGTATCTCTAACAAAACACTGCAGAAGGTGTTTTTAAGGCAGATTTATGGCCATTAAATGGTTAATTTCCTCCATTTCAATGCTACCAATTCTTCTCCTGATCCCCCTAAATGCTTGTCATTGCAATACCTTTTCCAAACTTTGCAAAGTTCCAACCAAAAGGCCTTGGCACTTTTGTCGATTTCCATTCATTATGTTCTACAGGCCTTCATTTTCTGTGTCGCAGCTCACCCTTATAAGGCCAGCCAGGGCAGACATGCATTGTATGTCGCAGGGTTCCGTGACATGTTGAAATAGAAAAGCGGTGAACCAAATTTAGCTGATACTCATCGCAGGTCCAAAAAAAGATGTGTTGTGATCTTCGTTCAGACAAGGAAATCGATGCATTCTGTAATCCATAGCATTACTATAATTGATTGAATTTTTTTCATGTGTAAATATGTTGTATAGAAACATTGTTCAATGAAATGCATAGCGAGATGAAGGTTGTTATGTGCAGGGCATCATTCTGTATTTGAACTCAATGAAAAATCAGGGTTTGCCTTGTGAATGTTTTGTGAGCTTTATGAGAACTGTACACTGACATGCTTTTCCTTCCCAGACAAGTTTCTGTATGTGTGTTGTTTTTTTTTAAAACAATACATGTATATCCCACTGATGTGTATTAATCCATATTGCTTAATGGTTATAGTGTAGTAGACATTTTGGGTTTCTTTTTACAGTTTTCATAATGTACATTTCCTCTCAAGTGTGAATAGACCCTTAATCTAACTGTGCTATTCTTGTGTCAAGGGACCTCCTGATCTGATTAGTGATTCAGTCAATTTATATTGAGACCCTTGTCAATTACAACTTCCACTACAGCCCCTGAAAAGGGGGGCAAAGTTTTAAAGGTCTTCTTATCTGCTATCCCACTTGCAAGAACGGCAGTTTGCTTGTAAACTCACGCACAGAGAAATGGCAAACTTCATACATATGTAGATGACTGCTATAAATTACCACATATTTCTGTCATACATGCAGAACATCTACATGTAAGTTGTGGACTGTAAATATATGGTTGCACATGGTCATGTTCATGATTTAGCTTTAATTTACATGTGCAACATACAAGTAGTTCCGAAAAGTTCCCAAAGAGCTCTGGAGGGGAAATTTAAGTAAATCACTTAGCTGAACTGTAGGTCGTCCCTATTTGAAATTTATAGGGGTACTATTTTCATCAGGAGATGAAGAAAGAGCTCACATTAAAAGATATTGCACCAAGTTGTGGTTCTTGGTTTTCATTATAGCAGCAACATTTTAGTTTTCAATTTTTAGTTATAGAAATATGAGAAGTTGGATGTACATGTAATGTATGAATATTCCAGTCATAAACATGTAGCTTTAACTATGTTTTATTCAGTAAAACTGTTGTAGGAATTTTACATTTACATTTACATATGAACTTTCGTACAATGTCAATTGACCATGTGATTAATTGTTTTCTCATTCTCTATTTTCTTTATGATCAGGGGACAAAGATAGCAGTAAAATCACATCAGTCACAGCAACAGAAGGACCTCCACCAGACAGGACAAAAGAAATCTCCTACACAGACACAAGAGTTATAGGCAATGGCTCTTTTGGTGTGGTATATCAGGCCAGGATGGTCGATACCAGTGATCTGGTGGCAATAAAGAAAGTATTACAAGACAAGAGATTCAAGGTGAGTTAAAGAGAAAATAATACAGTGCCTAGTAGGTTATCTTGAGGTATTACATACATTGGCATCAAAGTTTCGCAATAATAGCTCCCTTTGGATCTGATGGCAATAAAGATTTAGCATTACAAATCAAGATATTCAAGGTCAGTTTTTTAGAAAAATAGTATAGTGCGTAGTAGGGAACCTTGAGGTATTACATACAATAGTATCAAAGTTTAGCAAATAATACCCCCAATTTGGATGGTCAATAACAGTGGCAATAAAGCAAGTATTACAAGACAAGAGATTGAAGGTCACTTGAAGAGAAATTAGTAAAGTACATGTACCTAGTAGGGTACTTTGAGGTAACTAAGTGTTCAAGGGCATGATTGATTAGCAAATAACATCTCTTTCCCTTTGAATGGTCAGTAGTATTGATTGTGTGGCAGTAAAGGAAGTATTACAAGGTCAGTTCCTATTCACTGAAGGGTATTTGAGGCAGCCAGATGCATTTTGTCATAATGGTATCACAAATTACAATACATACTTATTTTACCTGTTCTCTGTACGACTAATATTGGGGGCATGCCAGACTTTGTAACAAAAGGTTGTTCCCTGCTTGTTTGTAACATCCTTTGGCTGCATGCACCTAATTATCCTTCTTTTGATACTATAAAATATTCTTTAATAAGTCGAAAACCAATTAATGATATTAGAATACTTAGTACTCAAGCAAGAAAATTGTATTTTCAGGTTTAACTATCAATTATTTTCCATGTGAAGAGCAGCTGGGGCCCTCCCCCCCCCCCCCCCAATAAGGGTCCAAATTTGTAACATATTTGGTTTCACTTTACATATATATGAAACACACATGTATGTTTAGAATTTACTTCATATCTAGTTTTATTTTAAATTTTTTCCTCCTTCTCTCTCCCCTCTCTCATCTCTAGAATCGAGAACTCCAGATCATGAGGAGATTAGATCATCACAATATAGTAAAGCTCAAGTACTTCTTTTATTCTAGTGGTGAAAAGGTGGGTTTCCCTCCCAAGCGTTCATGTGATATTAAATTATTAGTATTGATTTACATGTATATTGTTATACATGCTTTGCCTAGGAATTGATCAAAGAATAAATTGATTTTGTTATGATTTGAGCTGTCAGCCGACATAAGAGTATGGTCTTATTGCATTCAATATTGATCATCAGACAAGATCATTTTTTTTTTACTCAAACTGTCATTGATTTATTTCTTTCTTTTTTTCTACTTCTTTTAAAACCAACTTGATATCAGGGTGGACTTCCCCTTTAAATGTACACATACAGCTTAATTTCTATTGGGGGGGATGTAATTTTTAAGTTTTAATAAGTATGGATTGTGATGAAACATTACTACATGTACTTAGCAGAGAATGTAACATGGGAAATATACATGCCAAAATTGCAAAGAAATTTTAGTTAATTTATACATGTTGGTATTAGCTTACGTTGAGAAAAGGGTCGCAGTATTCATAAGCTTGCATTAGTTTGAATTCATAAATGATTTTAGGTCCTCTTTTAAAATTTCAATTAGATTAACTCTCTTTCCTTTGCTAATCATTTGAGTTTAACTAAGTCAACATGGACTCAATGATTGAGGCATTTGCCTCCTAATTGTCCACTTAATAGCTATATTCATAGGGGACTTGTGGTTTCGCAACTTTAAGTTAACGAAACCACGACTCCCTAAACGCAATGAGGGTTCACATGAGCCCGAAACAACGAGCTGAAACTACGAGCCGAGCGACCGTTGTGGTTAACCCCAGAAGTAGATACTACCGATTGTGTGTACAGTACACATACAGATCCTGTGTTAATAATTCGCGTGAAGGGTATGACCCGGAAATTTAACATGAACAGCGAGATCATCGCTAACTACAAGCTTGCGAAACTTAGTTTATTCCGTTCACATGGTCTGAAACTGCGACGGAGGACCACCCACTGCTCGTGGTTTCGACATTAACCACAAGCTCGCTTGTGATTCTAGAACTGCAAGTAAACTTAAAGTTTCGAAACTACAAGTCCGTTCGTACAGTCTGAAAATACAAGATAACTACAAGTTAACTTGAAACTACATGCGAAACTTAAAGTTTAGCTCCCATCGTGTGAACGTAACTAGAGATGCTTTAACCCACTGCCTACGGGAGCTTGATGATCCCTGCCTGCATGTATTAAGCCTATGGGAATTTTACAATTCAGTAGTCATCTTGTTAAGATTTTTGGCATACTCCACGCTTTTTTTTTGTACACAAGGTATCGTATTGTTTTTGAGAAATTGCTGGTGAAAGATTTCAAAACCCGGATGGCGTCTCTGTCGTTTGTATTCTTGCTCATGGCATTGTGCTCGGTCAGTGACGTATTTCAGTTTCATTCCCCACAGCAACATCCACAAATTTATCAATTTGCAACAGAGCTGAAGAAAATAATGTAATTTAGCCCCTTTTTATTCGTGACAAATGATGTTGACTTTAAAATGCATCGAGTTAAACTGCCTAGGGTGCTGATAGTGTTGGCTTTGAATGATCAAATGATGAGAAAATAGATGTAGACCTCTGTGCATTATACATGTAAGTCAGTGGAATTCAAGGAGTGATGTCTTCTTACGGGTAAATCAATATTGTCAAAATCACACACGTAGACGTACTGTCGTACTGTGAATGAATTCATTGGTATTCTGGTGTGGTAATTATATGAAACAACCGTTTGAGGTCTACTTAATTGTTTGTATAACCATTCATCCTAGGCTGCTCAAAATATTAATAGAGGGAATTTTTTTTTTATTCTTCCTACTTTGTGAGACAATAATGTTGAGTGGATATAGGTCCCTATGTACTTTGAGTATGAATGTTTCTTGTTGTTATTTGCAATTGCCTGTTACAACTACAAGTAATTTCTTATTGTGTCTTTTCTCTACATTACAGAAAGATGAAGTGTTTCTCAACCTGGTTCTAGAGTATGTACCAGAAACTGTGTACAGAGTAGCCAGGCATTACAGCAAGGCAAAACAAACCATAGCTATTCTCTATGTCAAGGTAAGTGCCATCCAACCACAGTGCAAACCCTGTGGTGTAGCAGTAGGGGCACAGTGGGGCACTTTGCCCCCCAATCGAATGGCAACCCCCCCCCCCCCCCCCCCCCCAACAACAACCACAAAAACAGACAAGAAGTATAAAGAGAAAAGAGGTTGGGAGGGGATGGGAGAGGAACAAAGCTCCCACACTCACCCTTCAATTATTTTCCATGTTGTTTTTTATTTTATCCCCTGAGTAGGACGGCTGCAAAAATGGGCTTTAAGTTCATTTGCAAACTTTTTAGACATCGGTTCATTTACCTATTCAAGAATTTCTAGTGAGCTGTTAACATGGGGTTGTACAAGAGAGGTTTATCCGACTGTTGGATGAACATAGCTGCACATCAAAGTGCTGTGCCCTTTCCAAGCTTGCATTAGAGCAAAGATCCCTCAGCATTTTGATCACTCATGAATTGATCTATTAAAGCAGGGTTTATCTTTCCACAAGTGGTGTCCATTACTGGAACTCATTCAGATTTTTGTTGTTTGTCTAGATGTGAAAAGTTCTGTGTACATACCTGCCAACTGTTCCTATTTAACAGGGACAGTAGGAAGAGCTGCTTCTACCACTGTGTCCCTATTTTTGTAAAAATCTTTCTGTAGTAATGTATAGGAAACTCAGAAATGTCCCAATTTTCAGCCTCTGTCTTTCCCTATTTCTTGGGTTTCAGGGTTGGCAGGTCTATGTGTATGGTTGCATCTTTCATTTAGGGCTGCTTAAATGGTTGTTGCATTATACTTTATATTGACTGGGAATAATCTCTATTCATTTCCTCATCTTGTGCTATTGTTGAATATTATTGCAGGGGAAGTCCACCCTGATTACCAGTTGATTTCAAAAGAAGCAGAAAAATTAAAAAAACAGATCAGTGAAGATTTGAGCAAAATACAATAAGAAATAAGAAAGATATGAATTTTTGAAGTTGTAATCAATCAAACACAAATTGGCAACTCTGTGACATATCTTGCGAGCTCCTCTCCCCTTTGCCCTGTACCCCCAAAATCATTACTTTCCATTTTCTCCAAAAGAAAATATTCAGTCATACCTGCACCTTTGATACAATCGTTGCTCATGTCTTTTTACACGAAATCTGTATGAAATAAAGCTATTTCTTCATCAAAAACTAAGAAAATGAAAATTTATGACATATTCTGTTGTGAGAAAATGGGAGAGCAGCTTGCAAGATACGTCACAGAGTTGCCAATCTGTGTTTGATAAATTACACCTTCAAAAAATCATAACTTTCTTATTTCTTATCGGACTTGGCTCAAACTTTCAATAATCTGTTTCTCTCGTTTTTCTTCTTTTATTTAAATCAACTTAATACCAGGGTGGACTTTCCCTTCAAGAACATTGTGTAACATGTAGTTGAGCTCTTCCGTTGTGATATTTTGTTTAGCAGAAGCTTTTGTAAACAAAAGATTAGCATATGATGTTTGAACAACAGTTTGCATATCTGGAATATATAGAGCGATAACACAATGATACGATGTCATTGTCATAGTGGTTCAAGTGATGTATTGCTCTGTCAATGCAGCAGTAAATCTGGGCTGTAGTAATTGTCATAACATGGAGAGATTACATAAACATTTCCCACCTGTATCATAAACACAGGGACTCAAGAGCTTCATGTGTCTCTCCCTTGCTACTTTTCTGTCTGTCATTCTCTCTCCCCCCCCCCTCTCTCTCTCTTTCTGTCTCCCTCTCCCCTGTCTCCCCTTCTCCCCTGTTTCTCTTCATCTTTCTGACTCCCTCTCGTCACCTTTTCTTTCTTTTGTAAAGACATCTCTCTCTTTCCTCTCTTTCTCTCTCCCCTCTGTCCCTCTATCCATCCCTCCAACCATCCATCCTTTTGTAAATACATCTCTCTCTCTCTCTCTCCTTTCTACCTCTCCCCTCTTTCTCTCTTCTTTCTCTCCTTCCCCTCTTTCCCTCCATCCATTCTTACCTATTCCTCTCACTCTCCTGCAGATGTACATGTACCAATTATAAAACCATATTCTCTCTCCCTCTCTCTTTCTCCTCCTGTACAGTTGTACATGTACCAATTATTCCGGAGTTTAGCATACATCCATTCAATGGGCATCTGTCATAGAGACATCAAACCACAGAATCTCCTCCTCAACCCAGAGACGGCGGTTCTCAAGCTCTGCGACTTTGGAAGGTAGGTGCAACAAGCACCCCAACTCATACTCTCAAATTTGAGCTCTTGTACTAACCTGTTGACTTTTGAATTCTCTCTTTCTCCTCTGTCTGATGCAAGAACCACCCCGTTCTCATAGGCAGTAGGTTAAGCAATACTGAAGTATACTCCAGTGGGGGTTTTCTTGGCCCTTTTTTTTTTTTTTTTGAGGGAGGGGTTAGAAACGCAACAAAATTACTTTTAATGCTATTGTTTGATACTTTTACCAGACTGTGATGCAAAAATTATGTGTTTTATGTTTTATCAGTTTTTATCTATGCCATATGCCAAAAGTATTTGGAAGAAAAAAAACAGAGAAATGGAAAACAGGCAACTTTCTCTATTTATTATCTGATTGATTATTATATTGCTTGGAACTTCTGTCTTTTTGTGCATATAAAAATAGATTTGTGCTCAATTTAAAAGTCATTGAAATGTTTAGTAGTATCTTGGGTCTAAATTCTGATATTTTACTTTCCCTCTTTATGTGTACTTCAGTGCAAAGGTGCTGGTGAGAGGAGAGCCCAACGTATCATATATCTGTTCACGGTACTACAGAGCACCGGAGCTTATATTTGGTGCTACAGACTACACATGTGATATAGGTGAGTACACTATGACAGATCTGGATCTACCAAAAATATCATTTCTATAACTCCAACCCATTAGTACTGGTAATTTCATCGTGTATGTATGACACGTGATGCTTTTCAGGTCATTCAATCAGGAAATGGCTAATGTTGAAGGGTTATAGGATTATCTAGGTTAAGAGGACATATCAAATATATCCCCCATACGTGATCCCCTAATTAGCTGTCCACTGTCACATGTCTAATACAGCCCATACTGAAGCCTTGTATGATATAGGGTCAAAGCTGATGCTCATTCCGAGTATACAGTATATAATATGTATCATTATTTACATTCCTAAAAAGATTCATGATATAGAGTAAGTGGGGGAGAGTTCGGCCACTTAAGACAAAATCCTATTTTGTTACTCTTTATTTCATATTTATTTTCACTTCTTACTCAAATCATGAGAGCAAATATTGTTACTATTTAAAATCATGACAAAAAGATGTATCACATCAAATATTTTCATGTATGTGATTTGTATGTTTTGACTTACTTTTCAGCTCTTTTCTATTTTGCCTAGTCAAACTCTTAAAAAAAAAAAATTCTGAACCTAGTATTAATGCCAAATGTACTAAACTGCCATCAGAAAAGATAGCAGGAATTATATTACATGAATACCAATAGATGGGACTACAATAACACTAAAACAAATAGAAAGGACTGGGGGGAAAGTACATTGACACCATTTCATTTGTGTGTGTACATGCTGTAGATGTGTGGTCAGCAGGATGTGTGCTGGCTGAGCTGTTATTAGGCCAGCCCATCTTTCCTGGGGACAGTGGGGTAGACCAGCTGGTAGAGATCATCAAAGTTCTAGGAACTCCAAGCCGGGACCAGATCAAGGAAATGAACCCCAACTACACAGAGTTCAAGTTCCCTCAGATCAAGCCCCATCCCTGGAATAAGGTAAGTTGGTTCCACTAAGGCAAACTTTCCTTCAAATTAGCAACAATCATGTTTGTTGGTCAGGTGTATGAGTTCAAGGAGACCAAGCAAAAGTCATGTATCTGTAATAATAATGATATTGATACTATGATCTTACTTACCCAGTCTTTAGTCATCAGTGTTGATACTGTTCTTTATGAAAAAAACAATGATTTGTATTTGCATGTCACAAATCAAAACAGTTGTAAGTTTTTGCTTTAAAAGTAAAGGTGTATAGCAACAACCATGGACAGCAGCTTTGTAGAAAATTTTCTTCTTTCTGCTAATACATGAGGTAAAGTTAGGGATTGTTATTCGTTAGTAAACGTGCCAAACCCTACAATTCGTATGGCATTTTTCAAGGATGTACCACCTCACGTTGAGGCGGTACAGAGCCTGATCAATTAGTCACGGACGGACACTCAACAAATTTTGAAAGTTTGAAGGCCTGTAGAAAATAAGTATGAATTGAAGAGAGCTATTTTATGTTTCATTGTGAAAGGCATCACTGAAGGAGTTGAAATTTGATAAAATTTGGTTGCCATGGTCACCTACTAAGATTATGATACATAAAATATTCAGTGTCAATAACGAAATGCCTACTCTTAACCGATCAGGCGGTACAGCTGGCTATATTCTGAGCCAAAGTTTGCCAATGTTCAATTGTTAATGGACTGTAATTGAGCCAAGATTATGAAAGCGAATTCAGCCTATTTTTGTTTCATTGGGTACGTTCTTACGTGAAGATAGTTAAGCAGGAGTTTGACTGTTATCACTGCTCTCCACCCTTCTTTCCCCTGTGCAGGTATTCCGAGCGCGAACTCCCCCTGAAGCTATCCAGCTTTGCAGCAGACTCCTGGAATATACCCCCAAGTCCCGGATCAAACCCCTTGATGCGTGCGCCCATCAGTTCTTCAATGAACTCCGGGAACCCGGCGCCAAGCTACCCAACGGCAGGGAGCTACCTCCGCTATTCAACTTCACCTCGAGTGGTAAATGCTAAGCCCTTTCTCTCCATATTGTCTCTGAAGGCTTGTTTACATATGTGACCAGGCACCACAAAACCACCAAAAAGTCGCACTCTGTGATTTTCAATTAGAGCTCAATCAATGTGTTTTTGGTTGGCATGGTCAAATTTTAGTTTTGGGTATTTCCTGAAAGAGTATACTTTATTCTAAGTAATCTAAAAATTTGGAGGCACCAAACAATCTAAAAGTGGTATTTTTGACAGCTTTTTATTAGACTTATGTGTGTCTTCTCTGGATTTTGTTGTATTACTTTTCTTTTTTACGACCCTGAATACTTGTCTCATTTTGATCTCCCATAACTTTTAAACAGAGTAAGTTCTTGCATTGATACTTGTGCACTATGATGAACAGGATATGACTAATTAGTATGCCAAGTTTTAGGACAAAATAATAATCTCTTCAGAGAAATTTTTATTGAGTTCTAATCCTTCTTTTGTCACCTTAGCACAACACCTTGCAAGTCAGAGTGCTTCAGTAGACTGCAAACTTTAAACCCTTATTTCTCAGAAGTAACATTCTGAGGGACTGTGCATTCTACTCTTTGTACAGTGAGTTAGGAACATCCAATGCTAATGAGTTATATATCATTTTAAAGCTGAGAATCTCCTCTTTCAGAATCAGACCTTAACTAAAAATTCATATCTGGCGACTTTTTGGTGGTTTTGTGGTGCCTGGTCACATATATGCCTCGGTAAACTACCACCAAAAAAAAAAAAAAAATAATTAAATCGTTAAACAAGGCAATCCCCCAGATAATTTTTCCAGATGTCTAATTTTTGGATGAGATATCATTCGTAAACTTTTTTAATGAAACGGTTTTATTTTTGTTATTGCCAAAAAACATTTATAATAGCAGTCAATCCATTCTAGCTGCTTATATCATCAGATTTACAAATCACATATTTTGCTTCACAAGTAGGCCCTATGTTAGGTTGCAAAATACTTCAGACTGCTGACATGTAGCAGAGACAGAAAATATTGTCTGTCACAATTTCGATTCTTTATTTTTCCCCATCCTTTTCTAATCATCTACAGAACTTGCAATTAAGCAGTCGTTACGTTCAGCCCTGATCCCGCCTCACGTCAGTCAGAATTCATCCAGCTCCACAGCCCCTCACGACGCAACCGAGCCATCCACCAGCGCTGCTGCATCATCAGCGAGCGGAGGCACCGGGAGCAAGTGACCCAACGGCAAGCCATAGCTACGTTGTCAAAGGGCACAAAGGACTATGACACACACTAATTATTATTGGAGGAGACGAGCGAGGAGTATTAGTAAACAGCATGCAGAAAATGAGTATTTATTCATCACCTAATGTAGTGGTACGATTATTACATCGTAGAAGATCATCAGTAAAGCGTGAAAACCTCAGGATGAAGCATTCGCTGGTTGAAAGACTGTAAGGCCATGTCACGAACAAGATCCAGAATAGTTTCCTCTGTGGGCATTTGTACGTTGGCTGGTTAACATCCAGAGAAGGCACAAAGCATACGTCCGTATCCAGAACTAAATGGAGAGCCAGTGACTGATCTTCAAACGCAATAACCTTTCATTTAGAATAAGTAGGCCAGCTCGTTGGAAAGCTTCGAAGATCAGTCACATAAGTATGCAGAGAAGTCACATGACTATGAGGAGAGGTCACCTGACGGTTTCATCAGCCTGGATGGTGGTAATGTCTAGAGTTACCTGACAACCAGCCAGTTCCTAGTCCAACTCACCAGCCAACGAGGACCAATTCGTGGTCCAAACACTGAGAGCTAGAATAAATGCTGTTATGGCTGGTAGCCTAAACTTACAGAATGTAGAACCAGCATTTCCCATTGTCTTTGGAGAAATGCTGGGATTGTAGTTTCTGTGGTGTCTTGCTTTGTCATCTAAGGGTTTAACCAATGATGATAGGTTAGTTGTCAGGATATAAGAAAGTAAATATTTAATGAAGATCACCTCTGTGATGGTGACTGTGTCTCTACTAAAATAGAAAAACTGCCAGACGTTGATTTGTGAGGTTCACCTCCATGCAAATTCTCTGCAATGACGACAATGGTAGAAATCTGCTGCAGGAAAAATGACTTGCGTCCAGACTGCGCTGCTCCTAGAAATCCCGGCATGTTTGTTATTCTCCTCTCTGATGTGATTCAAAATTATATTGACCTGGGCTAGGTATTTATAAGGAATCGCCCTAGTCAGAGTCAGAACGGCACTAACCCTGTACAAAGTCTATTACCCGGTGCCCTTCTTGCTCTGTAACAGTCTTAGATGTGTCCTTCTAGCCCAGTGAGGATACTCAGAGGGGGTAGTGTCAGCTTAAAAAAAAAAATTGTATTTTCTTTTCTCTTGTCTAATCAAATACCTCGGAATTCAAAACAAACATGGCGGGATTTCCACGCGTGAATCTCTCCCCAAGCGCCGCCACCTTTTCTGGGAGGCGGAAGGAGTCTGGAGAGGGAACACATTGTGATGATTAGAGCCTGTTAGTACTTGTATTAGTCCAGTGTCCCCCCTCCCTTAGTCATGACTCCTTTTTGTGTGGCCAGAATACTGTGTACAGATAACTAGTGGTATGTCTTTGGCTTGTACAGTTTCTCTCAATTCTTCACATCATTAGTCACACCAAGTGCCCACTTTTTTCCTGATTGTGTCTAATCTTTCCTAGTGTAGCTTTATTCTATCGATGCCCGTAGTAACCCGCTTGAATTCGACTTCAAGGTGTGAAAGACACGCAAAGAGAATAGTTAGTAGTTAGAGTTTATCTGAAGGTAATTGCTCAGGAGTGCATAACTTAAAAAGCTAAGATGGAGACTGTTATTACTGCCACATTTTCGTTCAAATTTGTCTTGTAACAGTATCGTGCGCAAGGGTCCATTCACACATTGCACTGTCTTCCGCATCACACTCATTCAGCACCACTGAATGTTTTTATAACATGCCCCTTCAATATGCATATGCTCAGGTACAGTGTGTTGTGATTCTAAATTTGCAGTGGTGCTCTGTGTGAATGATGCGGTAGACGATGTAATATGTGAAAGGATGTTGACTTAACCAAGCTGTTTTTTATTTGGTCTCAACTTGTGTACAAATTCCGAAGAACTGCAACTTTGTTTTTAAAGTATTTTCATCGCACTTGTTACTCTGGCAAGAAATTGTAACCGTTGTATTTCATTTACTTATGAGACCTAGTGGTGTGTGAAACGGAGAGAGAGAGGGAGCCATCGACATACCCTAACGTCAATTAAACCATGTAAACAAAGAATATGAGAGCATATGGGATGGCTATCTATTAGCCACAGAGATGTTAAATGTGATATATATGATGTACAGTTTTATAAATGTCCCATGCCTGTCTGAGTAGGAAATGGGACCTTGTGTATAGACTTAAAATAAATTAATGATTTTGTTTCTTGCAAAATACGAGATTACAACATGGTAATGTCACGTGCACTGAATTAATTAAGAGGTATGCATTATAGAATGAAAACTGAACTAGCTAGCCATTTAATGAGTAATCAATTTCTCTTTCCCCTTTTGTTGTGTGTTTTGTTTTTTATACCAGAATACTTTGTCCTACAATATGTTAATCGTCGGTAGATTGCAGAGAGTAATAGAGCGGATGATTGTATCTGCTCTATTTGATAATCTCCTCTGGGGGTGAAATGCGATAACTTATTTAGCAGTTACCTAGATGTATCTTGCATTTTGTTTTGATGTTTATTGGTATTGTTTTAATCTGTTCAGGAGGAACCTACTAGCATTACTTCTCATTTTAATTTGGACATGCTTCTTGCGAAAAACAATTGCAATATGTGAAATGTCCCGACGGAGGTGGCGTGTAATTATATACGATTTTGAGAAATACTTGCATAGAAATGGAATTTTAAATCTGTGAATGCTTTTAATGTGATATACTAGTTATTTTATTCAAAATTACTGTAGAATTAAATCATTTTTTAAGGATTCATTATACGCAGGATTAAGTAGTCGACATATGTGTAGGCTTTGTGAAGATTTAATATTATATGCGGAAAGCTGAATGATCCTAGCAATTTATTATCAAGGGGTGATACTTACTTAGGAGACCTGATACCACGGTTTCCTCAAACTTAAAATATTGTATTAAAAAAAGAGTTATGTGGCTAATTTGAGTAGAAAATTTTGGTAGAAAGATAGTTAGATATTCAGGTTTATGTCATAAGGAAACTTTAGAGTGGTTTAGAATTAATGATAGACTCAGCCCACTGTGTGATAATAGATCCTTTAACACATTACCCATTGCACTTGACAAAAAAAAGAACATTATGATGCTCATACCTGAGAAATCAAACCTTACATCTGAGCGGGGTCATTGTACTTTATATTTGCTGTGATACTTTCGGCTTACATTATAGAGGGCTAAAGATATACGATAATCTAATTATTCATTCAAGCATATAGATTGGTCAGAGAGGAGGGAGGTAGGGTCGGGGTAGGGTCCTGCTTCATCGTCCCATGTTTTCCTAGATTGTTTTTCTCATTCTTTAGAAGTTGCTCATCTGGTAGAGGTGTAGTGTTGTGAGGTACTATTAGGGGCGGGGGTTTAGGGGGTTGATAAACATACACTGCATTTAGGCTTATGCATTTTCTGTCATAAAGTAGCTACCCTCGTGGCATCAAACAGAGGAATAAAAACATTGTTTTCCTGTGAAAATACCATTCAGCACAATTCGGACTAAAACCTGCTGAATTGATCCTTGTAACAACGCTCAGACCAATCATTGTTTTAGGACCAAAAATGTGCAAAAACATTGGGACACAACTTCTAGCAACAAACTTTAGGATTTACATCCTATCAGGTGGGCTGCGATGATAGTAGCAACCTTTCCCTCCCCTCAGAAAATTTAGAAAATGAAGGGTTCCATGTTTTTGTGTGTGTAACAGTCCCCTCTTGAATTTAATCAGATCTCTAATATACCAATATTCTCAAATATGATATAACGGTGTGCTTTTCGTGGTGGTCTGACCTTAATATACTACATGTATTTGGATTTTCCACAAAGCTGTTAGTTTTCATTAGCGGTGTTTATAAGGATATGGAAAGCATGCAATTTATATTTATGAGTAGTATACGCTTCCCATTTTAGACATTCACTTTGATAAGAAATGGCAAGCCTACTTCGTAATGCTTGTAAGCTCCCCCTTTAGCTCATATGTGTCTTGACTTCAACTAGCAACAATTCAGCGCTGATGCTACTTTGCAAGAATATATTGATATCTCACTATTATACGCATGTAGAAGGGAATTGAAAATTTGCTATATATTTTACAGAATTTTTAGACGAGAATTCTGCCAGTTTTCATCCATCCCACTCTATTCTCTTGTATATAAATGAACCAAGTATCCTCCACTAGTATTTTTTTTCCTGTGATTCTACGAGGTTTGTAAAATATGTGTAAAACTGGCAGAATTCTTGCGGAAAATGCATTATTTGAACAAAGCAAAAAACAAGAAAAAGCCAAAAATTCCATCTGATGTTCTTTGTCAGTCACAGATGTTACGAGTGTTTATGAGAAGCACTTGGCAAAAAAAAAGAAAAAAAGCTTGTCTATAGAGGGCAGGCTACTGAGTATTCATTAACCCATAGATATTTATGAAGGCTGACTGGGCTTTTTTAATACTAGAATACTCAAACTACACGTAGTTCATTGAAACATCTCTGACTCTTCTTTTCACTCATGTCGGAATGTTGACGAGAGAGAGTGTGAGAGAGCGAGAGAAAATTAAAGATGTTCAAATATGCTGCTGTGTTTATTCCCCTTGTGGCATTTTTTTATTTCTGTTCCATTATCGACATGGTATTTTTAACTAGTACTCGCTGTTTTAACTTAGACGCTGTGCATATATTGTGAATGTTATGTTTTATTCTTTGAAAAAGATCACACAGCGTTTGTAAACTGCAATATGATTTTAATGATTTTGTTGTATCAAGTTAATGCAAAATGTATGTAAATCATACCCACAACAATTTTCGAGGAAACACACATTTATAGTCGCTCTTGTGTGTCCTAACATTTGCTCATTTACATGCACTAAGTAAATGACAAGTGATTTTCATTTTAACAAGTTTGTTCCGTTTTACAAAATGTCTAATTTGGCTAATACCAGTAGGAATAGCCTGGCTATGAGTGCCATGTTATTTCCCCCCTCTGATAAACCCTCAAGTTTTAAATCCTTCGTTAATATTTTGTGTTATCTAAGGAAGGGTTTTTGTAGACTTTGATTTGATTTCCGGGGACAGAATTGTGAACCTATCTACATCATGTAAATATTATTGTAAGATGAATGTGATACATTTTGTTGTTTACAAACTGATGATGCATATTGGCTTCTTTGTTCCATTTAACCTGTGTGTTAATTTATTAAGGAGAAAATTAGATGAGAAAAGAAAGAAAGAAAAGACGACAGAGGGAGAGATGGATAAAGAGGCAGTAAGAGAAAAGGATAAAGAAAGGGAGAGGGAAGCAGAGAGAAGATTAGGGGAAAGAGATAGAGAGGGAGAAGAGAAAGAGAGAGGGAAAAGGAGAGAGAAGGAGAAAAGAAGGGGATGAGGTGGAGTTGGAAAGGAGAGAAATATATGGATAGTAAATAAGGAGTGATGGTGGAAAGGCGCTCAGAGAAGAAGATATTAGCAGACTTAAAAAGACTTAGAAGACTTTAAAAGATGTGTGGATAGACCACTGAACTCTACACTACATAGTGTAGAGTTCAGTGGGATAGACCAAGAATGAAGAGATGAATGACGCAGGAGAGAAAGGAAATGTTATTGGGAATTTAGGTGGAGATGAGTAGAACAGACTTTGCTTGTGAATGTGATTTCAGCTGTGGAAAGAAATGTCAAAAAAGGGGAAAGAATACATGTCCAAGGTAGAAAATAGAGTCGAAAGGAGGATATTCAGTTGAAACAGTTGAGTTCGGAAATTTAAAACAAAAGTGAGGCAGCAACTATATAAACAATGTCCACTGCACGTTAATCATTCGCCTCAAGTGGACGAGAGATGGCGCTAATGCACTCCGATATCAAAGAGATTCTATCATACACAGCATGCCCTCTGAATGCAGCCAGCTATACACGTATAATTATGTCTTGAATTATCAGTATTTCTCTGTCTCTCAGTCAGTAGTATCGCACTTTTTCTGCCCATCTTGTCCGCCTGTCTAACTACCTGCCCTTCCCCTAAACAATGACCGTTTTTCTATCCAGCCATTTCCCCCCAACAACAAGGTTTAAAGATTAAGAATATAAAATGATTTAAAAATTGAACTATTAAATATACGTGCGTCGAGGTCAAATTTTGTACGCAGATACATTATTAATCTATCCAAATTAGGCGTAATGAGAAATATGCTGTATCTATTTTAAGTGAAAAGGAGCACAATGTGAGTGTGAGTGTGAGTGTGACTGTGTGCATGTGCCCCCCCCCGCCATCCCCTTCTGTTTCTCTGTCTGTCTGTCTCCCCCCCCCCCCCCACACATTTTATTTTTTTTCTCTCTCCTACCGTTTTTCTCTTCATACTTTATTCTTTTTCCTTTCTCTCATTTTTCCTATGACTCATCAATTTTTCTTTCTTTCTCCACATTGTTTTTTTCTTCCCCCTCAAATGTGTCTTCTTTATTTATCTCCGCATTTTTTAATAAATGTTCTTTGTCTCTTTCTACATCATTTTTAAATCTCTCTTCCTTTCCTCATTTCCTTCTCTCTCTTGCTCTCTACATTATCCCTCTCTCCACATCTTTCCTTTCTTTCTTTCTTTCTCTCTCTCTCTATCTCTTTCTCCATATCTTCTCTCTCTCTCTATCTCTTTCTCCATATCTTCTCTCTCTCTCCCCCCCCCCCCCTTCCCCACCCTCTCTCTCTCTATAATTATCTCTATTTCTCGAATATGTTTTCCTTATTCACTTTCATTTTTTCTCACTCACTTACAAGGTCTAAATTCAACCTTTTCCTCCCCCCTTTTTGATCTCTCACTGAACATTCTCATTCTTCCTCCCTCTTTCTCTCACTCACTCAACTCACCCACTCAACTTAAAAGAGTTTAAAGATAATCGTTCCCTTTTGCATTTCGCAGAGAATATATAGTGTTTTGCATATAAAATGACAAAATTAAAGGTAGATTGCTTACCATCTGAGAAACCAAACAGAAAATATTTTTTTAGTCAAAAGCACTTCATTTTTTAGAATAGAGATTTGGAATAATATTTTATTATTATCTCCTTGTATGATAACGATAATCTAGATATTACAAAATAGGTCTTTTTTTTTTAAAGATTGGTGATGACTGATGTTGAGTTCATCAGAATGTAAAATCAAGGTGATAACTCCTTGCATCAATTAGATAGGCTATAGCTCAAATAAGTTTCAGTTTAACAGTTTTGATAGGTTGAAATTAAATATAGGCCTACTCAGCGGGGAAAAATTCTTCTCTCGGAAATGAAGTTCATTTTCTTTATTTTGGTATATATCGATATAATCATAACTTTATACCTTTGTACTGCAAAAAAGAAGAAGATATTGTATTGTCTGAAAGATCCTTAAATATACAAACTCGATATGTTATGTATCTACTTATTGATTGATTAATTGATTGATTGATTAATTCATCCATTCATTACTCATTCATTCATTCATTCATCTATCTATCAATTTATTTACTTCATCTATTTGTTTTTAATCTATTTATTTACTCATTAATTGATTAATTCTTTCATTTACTTGTTCAGTTATCTATTTATTAAATTATGTGATTATTTTGGTTGTGTTCTACTCTCATACAATTCGCGTTTATTATTATCTCCTTGTATGATAAAAAATTATCATTATCACAAGTGTCGAATGGTTTTTGTTTGCTGGTTTGTTTGTTTGCTTTGTGTTTTTGTGTTGTTATTTTTTTTACTGCTACCCCATACCCGATAATGATAATTATCGGGTATGGGGTAGCGAGGCATTTACAATCAAAATTAAGATAAGTTAAATAGTCGATCTTTTTATTATAAACAAAACATGATTCGGTACAAAGTCGATTGACTAGTTTATAAACGCACTCAGATTTCACTCAAACATTCTGAAATATTGCTCTTAAGGACCTAACATCTTGACAGAGGCTTTCCCGACATTATAACAACCAATGTACGTATTCAAGCTGGATTCATCATATTGAAACAGATCAATAAAACATTTGTTGTCCTTTTATTTTGTTGTTGCCACTTTTGGAAGACACACATTTCAATTTGAACAAGTAGTAAATGACTTTATTGTTTTGTTCAAAGCAAAAGGAAGGCGATATGTAAATTATATTCATAAGGTAAGTCTCACTATAATTATGCTAGACTGAGTGAGCTCAAAGCCAGATTGAAACATGTGTTCTTTGTGTTGACAAGGTGGGTGTGGTGCAGCAGTGCGCTGCATTCTTCAGCCGAATACTGAAGGCAGTGCTTTAATCTAGCGCCACCTTCCGATAGAGGCAGGAGAACCTTGACGATTGCAAATTATACAAGAGGGAGAAGAAGAAGAAGGAGAAGGAGAAGGAGAAGGAGGAGAAGAAGAAGAAGAAGAAGAAGAAGAAGAAGAAGAAGAAGAAGAAGAAGAAGAAGAAGAAGAAGAAGAAGAAGAAGAAGAAGAAGAAGAAGAAGAAGAAGAAGAAGAAGAAGAAGAAGAAGAAGAAGAAGAAGAAGAAGAAGAAGAAGAAGAAGAAGAAGAAGAAGAAGAAGAAGAAGAAGAAGAAGAAGAAGAAGAAGAAGAAGAAGAAGAAGAAGAAGAAGAAGAAGAAGAAGAAGAAGAAGAAGAAGAAGAAGAAGAAGAAGAAGAAGAAGAAGAAGAAGAAGAAGAAGAAGAAGAAGAAGAAGAAGAAGAAGAAGAAGAAGAAGAAAATAGAGATAAAATGAAAAATAATTAGAAGTAACCAAAGAAAAAAAAATAGGATGAAGAAAAAGAGAAAAAAATAGTCAATTTGACCTTCTGTTAATTGCAGATGGTGACAAAATGTATTCCTTTGAAAATAGTCTAAAAAAATATAAATGTCTTTATTTCAATAAACTTCACCATCTACGTTGAGCTTCCTTTATGATGGAATGACAAAAGAAAAGAAAAAAGACTATATAATTTATAATATACTATAATTTGTGCAGCTTGAATAAATTTTCTTCCTCTTTGTTTGACGAGGTTTTAATGTCTTTGCTTGTACAAATCTAGCATCTTTCTGTCTCTCTCTCTCTCTCCTTTTCCCCCTCTCGCTATCTTTTCTCTCTCATAGCATACCATTCTCAAACTTTCCCTGTATCGTTCCTGTCTGATATGCTCTCTCCCAATGATAATTTTTCTTTCTTACTTTCTTTCACTGTCTTGTACCCCTTGTACATCAATCAAGCATTCTATGTGTAAACCGGTTACATATTGGTTTTCCGAAGGTTTGTAATTCCGAAGGTTAGTGACTCCGATGGTTCGTAATTCTGAACGTTCATAATTCCGAAAATGAAAATAGGGTTCGTAATTCCGAAAATGATAGAGGATTCGTAATTCCAAAAAATGAAATATGGTCCGTAATTCCGAAATGAAATAGGGTTAATTTTTCCGAAAATTTTGTAGTTCCAAAAAGTTAGTTAGGTCTCTATTGCATTATTGGAATTACGAGCCTTTGGAATTATGAACCCTAGTTCATTTTTGGACTTACGAACAGTCAAATTAAGGAACCTTCAGAGAAAAATGCTTCCAAATATTCGAAATTATGAACCCTATTACAAAACAAATTCAAAATGTTTATGAACAATAAAAGCACAAAATATTGCAACAGTCATACTGTATGAATCTGTACTTTAATCATGAAAGGCAGTTGAACCCAACAAATGTGAGTATGAACTTGATAGTATGAAGATAATGATGAAGAAAATCTCATCAAAATCAGGAACTCTTCAGAAGTCTGTAAGAGCAAGGACGATAAATTCATATATAACTAAATAGTACATTCATGAATATACTTCATAATGTATATTTATGTCTTTTTTACATTATCAAAAGACTTGTTAATCATCACAGTAAGCATGCAGCAAAGGGCACGGTGGAATTTTAGTTGGGACATTGCAAAGGGACATATCCACTTTCCTGAGCACTTTGAAGAACCACATTTATTTGCCATTTTAGAACTGAACAATTCATTGCGGGAAAATAATTCTTAAAAATCAATTATATCATAAATTCACGATAAAAAGTCTTTAAAAAGTGACTAGAATGGCATCACTGCAATAACACTTTTTGTTAAAAAAAAAAAACCTTTACAGAACTCTTTTGAAAACTAAATCATATTTGGCAAATGACAAATAAGCAATCCACAAAGGTATGAGATGGATTTTCTTTTTCAATATTCAACTATTGAATAGTTATTTTCCCTTTAATACACCCTTACTTTCATTTAAAAAATGGATTTGACCAAAAATTTAAAAATATCTTAAAGAATTTGGTAAAAATAATAACAAAAGAGTCATTTTAAGTGACTTAAAATGCACTATTGTATAACATTACATCATTTTGGTTGGAAGCGAACAAGTATATTGTAACTAATATATCCATTAGTAACAGTACCCCCCCCCCCCCCCTCCCCTCATTTGGGAAATGAATAAATCCTTTTTCCATCTGTGATGGAGACCAGATGAAATTGCATGTTTAGAGCAAGAAGGACGTTGAATCTGTGAAAATGAATATGTGTTAACACCATTCTGGCTATCAGCAGGATATCATACAATCAAACCTGTTTTTAGCATACACCTGTATAGATGGACCAACTGTCTATAAAGACCACAATTTGTGTTTCCCTTGAAAAAGTGTTTCTCATTGAAAGGCGTACAGTGAAACATGTAACGACCACTCACAGGAAGCAAGAAAAGCAGTCTTTATGAGCAGGTGGTCTTTATGTACAGGTTCCTGTAATACAATTACAATGATAAACACTTTTCAAGGGAAACAAAAATTGTGGTCTTTCTATACAGGTGGTAGCTATAGCAGGTTTGCCTGTATTAAAGAAACCTGTACATAAAGACCACATGCTCATAAAAACTGTTTTTCTTGTCTCCCCTGAGCAGTCTTTATATACAGATTTTGCTGTATTGTCACCGCTAATCCATAATGCAGGGGTGTGTTCATAATGGCTAGAAAAATCTTGCAATCGATACTTGTACAATACAAAAAAAAAAGTGGTATCCAATTTGAATAACACCACAATTGAGATTATAGATACCATAATATGCATCATCAAGTAAATAATGAAAATAATAAGATATAATTATGTCAATAGGATAAGCAACATGTGTTTGTTAAAAGGATTTAGCAAACATGAATATGACATCACACCAACCTTTCAGAGCAACAACACTTTTCCTAGTTTATGGGAACATAAAATGCACTTTCGATATCAAATCATTATTTAAACGCCACAGGATAGTGAAATTGTTCATTTTCTTACTGAAAGAGAATAATATCAATATTTTTTTGGAAAAAATTCTCCATATACAAACTAACTCTTGATTTGTTTTACAAGTTACAGCCTAACATATATATCTTTCCATGAATCAAACATGAATTCATTTTACGGTAGGTAGAATTGTTCAAAGTGAAGTGAAATATGATAAGAGGTAGAACAATAAATTCTTGCCCTATTTAGGAAGGAGAATAAGCATTTAAAATGGGCTGTTTTCACTATTTAGTAGTACATCTAAATGTACACTAACAATGTGAGTGACCCTATTGTCAGTTTCCATGTCATTGGAACCTTGATAATAAATAAAATGAAAACTGGAAAGGAAGAGAACAGCAGGGCCCCATTTCATAAAACTTGTTATCAGTAACAACAGCCACATTTCTATGACAAATTTGCTCTCAGCCAATCAGATGCAAGGATTTCAGTAGCTTATAACAGTTATTGCAACTTGTTATTGATAACAAGTTTTATGAAACAGGGCCCGGACTTTCAGCCCTTTCTTACTCTCAAAATCCAATCATTAAATATCACGTGTTGCAGTTACTGTTATAAGCTACTGAAATCCTTGCATCGGATTGGCCGAGAGCAAATTTGTCGCAGAAATGTGGCAGTTGTTACCGAGACCTGCCATTAGATTCTAACTAAAATATACACATGTATGGCTAACTTGGGAACATGGACCCCAAATTCGGATGAACTAGAATTGTATACAAAATAATCATGTACATGTTCAATCGATTATTTACACAAGCAAATACTTCAGTCATATTCAAACATTTAAATTAAGTGATTCCAATAGTTCAAGAGAACAGTGGTACATGGTCACTAAAAGCAGAATAAAATGGTCATATACAAACAACTTGTAATCGTTCTGATCAAGGATTTAAAAAAAAAAATGTTTTTATAAAATCACCCCACTTCATATAAATGTATACATGTCCAAATTATATTGTATATAAGAGCACCATCAAGCAAATCATGAAATCATAATCCAAAATATATAATGAAGTAATAAATATACGATAACGTTGGGTATAATACAGCATATAGCAGATGTCATAATGGAGAAATAGCTACTTTTATTGGGATTACATAGCGAAGCAAAATATCTTACTGGGTATACTTTAAAGCCATGAATATAAATAACAATATCTCAAATAAGGCTGTATCCATTCCTTTTAAATTTTTTTCTTGACACTTATTAATCAAAGATGAATGTAAGAGAATATGCAAAATGAGAGCTAGACAGTTTAGAGATAAAATTTGCTTTTGTGAAAGTAGGTAAATCATGTAATAAAATTTTTAAAAAGAAGATAAAACAAGGGTCCTTTTTATGGAATAATGCATGGAATATATAAACCCTTCCTAAAATGCAGTACTAAGAAATTGATCAACAGATCTGCTACATGTAGAAGTTCTACATTACCAAAGATATTTAATGCAAGAGATAGTTATTGCTACATGCTACTATAACTTATGGCAGTAATTCCTTCGCATCAGGAAAGTGTGCAACCTTGTTTCAAATTTGACAAAACCTTTGATCCTCTTATCGAAACAGGAATAAAATAAGTGAAAAAACGAAGATGAACGTGAAAATTATTTGTAGATAAACTCTCGTGGACTGCATACACACAGTACCATACATAGAATGTATTTTGAACACAATCCAAACTTGTGCTGAGCTTTTGAATGCTAGCATTTTCTCCCCAAACCCAAAGTCAAAACTGAGTTGTATGGAATCGCTGGCATCGGGCTTTTCGGCAGAAAGTCTGGCTGGCACATTATTAGAAGGACTAATAACAGTAACAGTAGTAGTAATAATAATAATAATAGTTGGATTTTTAAAAGCGCTTTTTCTTCAGGATATGAGCACTGAATATTATCATTACCCCTGCTTCAGCCAGGCTATTTACCATGATAAGGCTCTCAATGAATTTCTTCATACTGGGCAGCCATTTACTTCACCTGGGTGGAGAGTGGCAAATAGATTAATGCCATGCCAAAGAACATTGTTCATTTGCCTGTTGACTTTTATCATTTCTATTTCAATGACAAAAATAGCTAAGTAACTTGATATACCAAGCTTCTTCAGAATGAACAAATGATTGTGTCATTGCAAAATGTTAAACTGGTTTGAAAACATCCATAAGAACTTGATTAAAATTGGGAAACTTACATGTACATCAAAATGTCATAAATAGCAAATTTCTCTGTGATATGATACAAATGTATGAGTTTGATCCAACTTGAAAATCAAGTACAATTTGTTTATTCATCAGCATGACTAAAGAATGTCTAGGCTTTCTTTCCACTTGTTCCATTCAAGACATAAAACAAATTATTCTTCCACAAAAGTTGTAGCCATCTGATCCAGTTTTTCCAACCAACAGGAAATATATTGGGTATTAGATTGTTCACTAGGCTTTCCATCCAGTTGTTTCAAGGATAAACGTCATCTTCACGATTTAAACTGCATATAGCCTTCTGCACCAGTCACTATCACATCCATCCATATTCTCATGCTTTCCGGTGACGGTGCAACAAGGAAGTAAGTCCTTTCTTTGGTTTTGATGCAAAACGTCAAGGTAGGATTTGGACTCTTGTACGGTCTAAGATGATCAAAGTAAACGTCCTGGATCGCCTGGAAGTACATCCCGCCTTTCGGCTTCGTCTCGTCCTTATCCGAGGAATAATAGAGAAAAGATCGCTTGGTGCGGCTGAAGACGAACCAGCGTTTACGCCACGTCTTGATGCGACCGCCCATCTTGGTCATGTAACCGCGGCAGGTGTTTTTCGTGATGGCGATGTAAGGGCAGGTATCTACGCTGTGACCGGCCGTCTCTATGTGCGCTCGCAGATCAAAGTCTTCCGACGTGATCGGCAGGTATCTTGTGAGGGGACGAGACTGACGAAAATAAAGAGAGGAATAAAACTTTAAAACTTCAAAATTGAAATAGCCACAAAAAAAAGACATTGATGAATAGAAAAGGTGCTGTGGTCAAGTGGACAAGTCACCAGATTCTGAATCGCAAGGTACTAGGTTCAAATCCCTGCCACAGCACTAACAGCCTCAGGCAAGACATCAATCTACATTTACCACTCTCAACCCGGGTGAACTAAGTGGTTACCAGCAGGAAAAAAAAAATCCCTTGAATGCTCGACGAACACTTTAATCATGAAAGCTAGGCTACAGACTGAGTAATAATCCAAAGTGCAAAGAGACTAGATACATGTATGCGCTCTACGAGAACTGAAATTACTGAATATTATCATTATCATCATCGTTATAAATGAATAGATAATCATGAGGTCATATTTCAACAATCTGTACAGCTTAGCCGAATCTGGATTGAAAACTTTCATTGCAATTCCCCCCCCCCCCCATGATTTTTGCAGTGACCCTTGATTGACTTCTGATGTTTGGATCAGAGGCTGCTTACGCTCACCTGTCTACCTGATAAGTAGATAATTAATAAACATTTTCACAATGAACTTCCAAGGACCTTGGTTTATATTACATTACAGGAGCCATTAAAATGTAATCACTTGATAACTAACCAATTTCCTTCATATCCAATTCCATTATCTATTTTAGGAATAGCATTACACTAAGTATGTGATACAAGTTGGGGTGAGGGAGGGGGTATGTTTACTAGAAGTAATAGCTCACCTGTACATTGCGTGCCTTCTCCCTCAGCTTGACTTGCTCCATTACAAGCTCTTCCCTCTTATTGGTTTCGTCCTTCAGCTTTTTCTCCAGTTCTTCTCTCCTTATGATCTCCTCTTGGAGGGCTTTCTCCTCCAGTTGTTTTAATCTCTCCTGCAAAAAATATAAAATAAAGATTTAATCCCATTTAGCTACAAGTTTAGTTTAGTTTAATTTATTTATTTCTCATTTCTCAATATAACAAAATACAAATGAAATACATATATTCACAGTACAGAGATAGGTAACAGTATACACATAGGATAGTAAATCTCAACTGAACAATTGAAATTCCGTAATAGACAAAGCAAAAACTGAGGAGAAAGGAGAGGAAACCAGCCAAAAAGCGTAGCTTGTAAGAGGTGGCTGATTTCCTGAATCGTAAAACAATTGTCAAAAAGTAAAGGAGACAAGACTAAGAATCAGTTCAGGGAATCCAGTTTAAAAATACTAAGTAAGGATGTATTTAGAAATAAGAAGAATACACTATAACTTACAATTTGTAAAATGTATTGTCGAAATAATTGACAAGATTTCTATTCCCATACACATGTACTGTAACACCAAATACATTCCATTTAAAAGTAATATTTTTGAGCCAAAAAAAAAAGGAAAATGTTTGAACAGAGCATACATAATGTATATCTTAAAGTGTTGGTAAAAGTAAACTGGAAGTTTGAGGGAAAATAAATAATTTCTCATCTGTTGGAAAAAACAGAGAAGGAATCTCAAATACACTTAGAAGAAAAATGCCAAAATATCTCACATAGATTTCAATTTCTTGAGAGACCAAAATATTTCTTATTGCGTTTGCTTTTATAAGCTATTTTGATTGGGCTCCGACTCTTATTCTGGTGACAATCTCTTTGGGTTTTATTTTGTCAAAGACATAGGCCCGCATTCTGAACTATGTTTTAAGTTTAACTCCAGTCTAAGTTAAACCAGAGTTTAATTAAAACCGACTTAAACTGCTTAAACCACCAGTCAGTCTCAATTTCTATACAAAGTTAAAGCTCATGTACAGTATTGGTAGCAAAAAGGAAATTGGAAAGAAACATGTTAAATATATTCATGTTGTTCTCCTTGTATCAAAAGATGTCTGTAAGAGATCATTTGGTATTCCATCTATGATTTCTGGTGAATTTCAGTGTAAATATCTGTAAGGAATGCTTGATCACTGCCATTATGCTAGGACCCTTCCACCCCGACGGCTCCCCGCACAGCAATCTTGGGGCTTCGCAAAGAGACAGCGTGTGTGCACTGTGTGTAGCTACTCATCATTGGTTTTACACGTGTGTGTACAGTACATGCTGCCTTTGTTGGGATTTTACGTGCCTGTCCCGGCACATAAATTAGTTTTTGCCTCTTATTTGTTTAATATTAAACTTTAGGAGGAGAAATCTTCACAGTGTCTTAATATTGCTAGTATCTTGCTATTTATCAACAAAAATTGAAGAAATCTGACGAACAGTTTTGAGGGCTTACCAAAACTTTACATGACCTTTAAACTACACTATATTGGAGTTTAAGTTACACTGGAGTTCAGAACGTGATCTTCTCATGCTCTGCTTTAAAGGGCAGGTTTAGACTGGGTTTAAACCACACATAGACAGCGGTCTAAGTTAAACCAGAGTTCAGAATACGGGTCACAGAGTTATGGCTAGGGCTGTGACTGGCTTTAGGGTTAGGGTTAGTGTAAGGATTGGTGTTTAGCCCAGGATTGAAGTAATGAAATTGTTTGACTAAAAGATATTGACCAAGGAGCAATCGTTGCTGAAGCATGTTGTACAACCATCTTGATGTCTCAAACTGTTTAAGAGATATTTTGTCACACTCCAAAAAATGCTGAATTGTATCTTTAACTTGCTGTTTGGTTTGAATAAATCACAGTCACTTGATAAGCATGTACAGTCCAACCTGCTTCAGCGACCACCTTTATAAAAAGACCCCCCCCCCGTTTATAAAGACCACACTTTTTGTTTCCCTTGAAAAGTGTTTCTCATTGAAACATGTATCATATGAACCTGTACATAGAGAACAACCTGTTCTTAAAGACCACATCTCTTGCCTCCCTTGAGTGGTTTATATACAGGTTTCACTGTAGGATTTTGCTGTAATCTGATTCCTTCCTGTGTGACTGCACTTTACGTAACCTGGTAGTCGCAAATAAAACTCACTAAATATAGCACTCTTGCGTCAATACCAGCACAAAGACACATTGTCATTCTGTACAAGACACTAAACATAGGAACTCTCACATCAACGTGATCACAAAGTCTTTTAGCACAAACCACATACAAGTTTCTCGTCAAGACGTGCACAAAGCTGCATTGTCATACAGTCTAAATACCATTCAGTAGCTCCCAGGGACATGGCCTGTCATTAGATGCTGAAAATAAACTTGCCTAACTTTTGAGTTTCTAATTTTGGCACTACTGATGATCTGATAAGGCTGATAAATATAGAACCCAAGTATAATTTTCTCTTACACTATACATCAGTACAAAAGAGAATAGGAAAACGAATAAAATGACATGGAAAATGTAAGTACTGGAATTGCATAAATCTATCCTAAAATGTCCAGAAAACAATCTGGAAAGTTCAAGAAAAATACTTTCTTTGTTTTTGTATTCCCCCCAGCTTTTATGTGTTTATAAAAAAGTAATGAAATATCAGCCAATACAGTTTTCAGAAAATGGTGGGGGGCTAAAGGGAGGGGCAAAAAATCAATAGCTCCATTGAACATGTATTTAATTAAAAAATGATCGTTTGACCTTTTTATAGACAGGTTTGACTGTATCTCATTCTTACCTGTTGTTCTAGTAAGGCCATCTTCTCCACCTGGGCATCTCTAAGAGCTTTCTCCATCATCACTAGCTTATCACGCTCCTCCCTCGACATGTTCACAAAACTGGAAAATGGGAGAAGAAAAGAGTTACAATAAGTTACAGGTAACCAAGATCGAGTGATTGACAAGTGATTGACAAACAAGGTAGGAGCAGGCATTCCTGAAAAAAAACACTTTCTATCATTAGCAGCTTCTCACCTGATATGGGTTCACAAAACTGGAAAATGTGAGTTAAAATCTAGTTAATGGAAGTTAAATAGTTACATTCACAAAAGAAATAGTGGAAAAAAAAACTGCATTTCTGATGAAATGCTGCGAAAGGTTTCTTCATCATCATCTGTGGCTTATCATGCACCTCTCTAGACTGTTCACAATGCTGGAAAATGAGAGAAGAAATAAGTTACAGGTATCCTAAAGTTTTTGTAAAAGCCATATCCTATGACTGACACACAGAAATGCCTATAAACTATAAAAGAGCAGGCATTCCTGAGAGCTTTCTCCATCATCAGTATCAGTGTATCACGCTCCCTCTGAGATATGTTCACAAAAGTGGAAACGGGAGAAGAATCGAGTTCCAATCAAATTATTGAAAGTTGAATGGTCATTTACATTCATCAAAGATTATTTGTATTTCTGATGATATGCTGGAAAAGAGCTTATCATGTTCCTTTCTAAATATGTTCACAAAGCTGGAAAAGGGAGGAAAGGAAAATGGATTACAAGAAGTAAAAAAAAAAAAAAGGTGGTTTGTAACAGCTAATGTCAAAAAGAAAGAGAAAGGCACGTGAGTTTGCCTCAGCATTTCTCTTTAAAGGAAAGTTCAAGAGCGTGAATAGAGCAATGGATTGCATGTAATTCCTTTCTGATTTATTTATTTCATTTTGGCACCTCCTTGCATATTTTATGTTTTGATTCAAGCTTGGATATGAATTGAAATGAATATTAAACTAAGCACAGTCATTCATATGCCCTTGTCGAGGGCAAACAAACTTGTAAGTTGAGCAAGCATTTACCCCTCTGCTCTAATTGCCCATATTTGGGTATGACAATAACTGACCACAAAGAAAAGTGGCTAAAAAATTAGCAAAGGTAGTACAAGTATTTAAACAAAAATTAGTATTCCTCTAAATTCCATAAGTCTGGTTACAGCCTCAACATTTGTGTGAAGTAAATGTTCAGTAGAATGTGACCTTCAGTTTTGGACTGGAGAATGTGTAATTCTATCCATTCAAAATAACACTGCCACAAACTATTTGTCCCATTGCACAAAAGAAAGTATTTCAGCAGCACTGTGTGAAAAACACAGTTGCAGAGGACCACAAATACTACATTCAATACCCCTTTCATACCCAGTACTGTTCCTATAATGCACATTAAGCAACAGAAACAGTGTTCACAAACTCTGAAAGGCCACATAATAGAAGCATTACTTTCATGAGCACCTGTTCACATACCCCACATGGTCAGGGAAATTAAAGTGACCTCTGACTGTAGGTGCATGGACCAAACAGGGTAGGATAATGCTGGGTCCACATTATCCTGTTCATAAACCCAAAGTTTGATGTGGTTATAATGCACATAATAGCAGCACTAACATAATATAATGTACATTACTTTTGATACAGTTCCCTTCATATATGCTCCATATATGCTCCATTTATGCTGCTACATGAGTTATGAGCACTTGGAGGTTTATTAAATGTATCAGAAAACCTTAGAATTCATCTAACAAACTTCTTACAACATCATTAAATAGGGATAACCGTATTTATACCTAGCAAGCAACAAATAACAATGCCATTTCAAGCATGCACTATACATGTAGGCCTATATGTAATGTATACGACACATTGACACAACAACTTTCCTACTTACAAAATACTTCGGTTCATGCTGCCAAAAAACTGTTGACACAGCTCACAACAAACAAGTGTATATGTATATATTCCCAGAAATAATGTTCCAAATGAATCCAAATGAATTAGTCTCCAGCTAGCGATGCCATGAGTTTACAGCGTCTTTTGATTCACAATGTGAAAAGTGTGAGCCGAGAATAGAGGGTTATTTGAGAGCGGGCCAGGCAGCATTAGTAGCGAGTGTAATTTGAGAGAGAGAGAGAGAGAGAGAGAGAGAGAGAGAGGGGGGGGGATGGTGAAAACTGGATGTTTTAATTTCCTTTTGGTGAAATGTCATCGACAGGAAAGAGGATAAGGTGCTGTCAATCCTGGACGACGGAGACTGACACCAATACACACAGAGGGAGGTGAGAGAAGAAGAGAAAGGGATGGAGGAAAAGAGAGAGAGAGAGAGAGAGAGAGAGAGTGTTTGAGAAAGAGAGAAGAAAGTGAAAGAAAAGAGAAAGAGGAAGAGAAATACATATTGAACAGTGAGTGGCAGCTGGTTTTGAAATGTACAACCCCTCCCCCTCCCCCCCCCCCAAAAAAAAGGAAAAAGAGAGGAAACTTTAAAGTTATGGAGGGAAAGAGGGAGGGAGAGAGAGAACGTAAAAGAGAAGGAAAATTAGAGCAAAAGCGAGGGAGAGAGAGTGAAAGAGAGTACAAGAAAAAGAGAGAGTAAGAGAAAGAGAGTAAAAAAAATGAGAGAGAGAAAAAGAAAGTGAGACAGGAAGGAAAGACGAACAGTAAAAGAGAGTGATGGAGGGTGATACAGGCAGAGAAAGAGTAAGAAACAGAGAGAGAGAGAGACACACACACACACACACACACACACACACACACACACACACACAGAGGAGAGGGAGGGCGATGGGGAGGGGAGAAAAGAAAAGGGCATGACTCAGACCTGCGAGAGAAAACCCTGGGGTGTAGGGAAGCTGAAAAGGGATAAAATGGGCAAAAGTTCAAGACCTACGACAATAACAACACAGACTAATGAAAAAAGAAGGGGCAAAAGAAATACATACTACTTTAAATGGAAAAGACAGACAGAAGAGAGAGAGAGAGAGAGAGAGAGAGAGAGGGGGAAATAGAGCAGGGGCTGTGAAGCTACTAAACGGTAAACAAAGACAGAGGCAGGAAGGAAGAGAGTGAAAGTAAGAGAAATATAGACAGACAAAAAGGAAACAAAGATATACACTGTAGACAGGAGCGATAGATAGATAGATAGATAGATAGAGAGAGAGAGGGACAGACACAGAAAAAGAGAGAAAAGGAAATAGCAAGACACATACATGTAATGCACAAAGTCAGATAAAGAAAGGAATAGAGATAGACAGAAAAGATAGACTGACAGGAGAGTGGGGGAGAGAAAGAGAGAGGGAAAGAGAGTGATAGATAAAGGGAGAGAAGGGCAAACCCACAGACAGAGAGGAATGATCGGAAAGAGAAAAGAGGAAAATGATACTTGTATTAGGAAGTGAGCTACATATCGTGCAGACATTGTGAGAAGCCAATTCGCAACAAGGGATTAGAGACAATCACAAGCCGGAGCAGACAAACGCCCAAACACAACGGAAACAGGCAACATAAAGGCTTGGGCAAAGGGAAGCTGTCTGCCTATAGAACAATCTCCCAAGATCCCAAAAGGAACTAACACATCGTCTGCAGAAGGCCAAAAGGCCTAAACCCAGATGTATAAATATATGCGTTTTAAAGCATTGAATGTTGATCATGTCTACATAAGAATTGGTGTTTACTGTGAGGTTTTGAAATCATCAAAATGATAAGAAGTTGACCGAATCTGGCTGAAGAGCACATGCACTGCACACAGAAATGAGTATATGGGACTGCACACAAATGTGGCATGAATGTTCGGCCTGAACACTTAGCTATTCTCGACATATTTTGAAAGGGCATGAGGGCATGTGAAGAGCAATCCTCTCAGTTCTGGGGACATTTCTACTATGATGTTCTTCCAAACTGACATATTAAAATGAATGAGAAAGCTCGCAAATTATTTTTTCACTCTTCCCAGAACTCAACCATCTCTTGAATACAGGAACCCTCACGGTTTCCCGTAGGCAATATGTTAATGTCCTTCTGCCTCTAAATGCAAAGCATCCGCAGTTGTAACTCGATTTTCTCTCAAAAAAGATATCACGACCTATATCATGTCATTTTAATAGAACTGACCAGGAAATCTCTCTGTGTATTAAAACAAATACACAATACCATACACCCTTTAAGAGAAGATTAAGTACTGGTAGTGGGAAAATATCAGGGAAGAGCATTCTTTCAATTTGAAATTAAAGTTTCAGTTTATAGGACCCCAAAGATTGTCATTTGAAATATATGCTGCTATTAATTGGTCTGTCTCAAGAGAATGTGGATTTTTTTTTAATGACAATTGGTTTTAATATGTAACAATGAATTGCAATGCCCCGTTACAATCATTCAGATGCACAGAAGAAACATTAACAAAACACCCCTGCTTCACTTAGGAAATGGTGGTCCAGGTTAAAAAGAAGGTCGAGTTCTGGGAAAGATGGAAAAGAATTTGTGAGCTTTCTCATTCCTTTCATGTCAGTTTGGAAGAACATCATAGTAGAAAAAATCCCCTGAATAGGATTGCTCTTCAAATACCCTCATATTCGAAATATGACGAAAAACAGCCGAAATGTGTGTGCAGTCCCATATACCCATTTCTGTGTGCAGTGCAGGTGCTTTTCAGCAAGATTAATTGGTCAAATTCTTATCATTTTGATGTCAAAAACCTTACAGCATACACCAATTCTTACGTGGACTTGATAAACCTTTCCCAATTGCTTTGAGAGAAATTCTTTCACGATGTAGTCATGGGACCAGAACTCAACTTTATCTTTAAGTCCAGATAAGTTGTTTTTCAGCAATACTTCAGAAATCCATGTTTACATATATTGGGCTAGAAAGTCATGTGACTTGCGTCAGTTAGTCACCAAGCCAGCCATGCAAAAAATACCCAAACATTACAGCCCTCTTGTGGCCAAGAGTTATCGGCCACCAATGTCTATATGCAGCGACAGTCCATGTTTACGAACGGGGCTCGAAAAATGACATGGCTTGTGCCAGTCAGCCAGACATGCGCTGCTAATTTCCAGTTTCCTACATGTAACCCACACCGACTGAGATCGGAACCAAGCATTGTGATCACCCCTGTAGTTCAAGGACATCACTAATACCGATAGGGCTACTAGTCTGTAATGGGATTAAGTCATAGAGGAAGGGGAAAGAGAAGGGGATTAATAGGGTGGCCATACAGGGGGGATTAGCTCATCCTCTCTAGGATGCAGTTATTCATCAAGGACAGGCTTTAAAGGGTAAATCACCAACAAATATTTTCCTCTGTAGGTTTGAGGTTCCATGTTACTATAGTATATTCAAAATATGGGCTTAAAATATCACTTCTATAAAGAGATATTGCAAGTTTAAACACACTCTCAATTAACATAAAAGCGACATGAGAGTAGACTTGTCGACCCACCCACACACGCCTGTTAAGAATAGGGCTCGCATGATCTGAGTTCCATGCACATATTTCTACGATATCCTTTATTTTCTTCAAACTCACGTAGAAAGTTAACCCATAGAATGCCAGGTAAAGTGTGTTGGGATTGATTTTGATACATTCTAGCTGTACACAACATATTTCTTGATTGGTACACTTTAACCCGCTGCCTACAGGGAACCCTGGGTTGCACCTGTATTAAGCCTAGGGGAATTCAGTAGTCAACAAGTTAAGCCCATCTTCTGCTCTGGAAGGACACCTGGACGGACATATGCAACAACGCAGCAATTGCTTGACCTTATACAAGATTAATTAGGAGCTGACTGATCATAACAAGAATAAAATCCCCTAAAGAACTACATTTGAAAAACAGAACAGCACATAAAGTGCATTGTAATGATGGTAACATTTTGGCAATTTGGCAATTTTCATGCACTGGGGAATTATTAAAGTTATCATGAGAAACAATAGTTACTAATTTTTTTTGTTTTTTAAATTTATTTTTTAAAACTTTTGACTGTACTGTAAATCCCAATAAAACAACACAAACATTCTTTTTCTTGACTATTTTTCTGGAATTTGGAAGTGGGTTTTGTACATATTAGATATTTAAAATCCTGAACCAGTATCACCATCATGCATACATATGCATTAGAGTGTTGACTAATCTACTAAGCTATTGCTTTTACACTTGTTTACAGCATAATTTGAATATTTAAACTTGCAACATCTATTTACAGAAATAACATTTGAACTTTTAACAATAATAACAGCATATTCACAGAATTCTGAACATAGAAAGTAAATATTTTTTTGGATAATTGGACCCCTTTAAAGACCTTGCATAAAACGAAATTTCAGCATGACAAAACCTGTATATCGAGCAAATCAAAACAAATTGCATCAAATAATTCAATTCAAACTGAAATCAAATTACATCTAATCAAATCAAATAAAAGATCCTTCCTACCTCCCACTGAAAGTCCGCGAAGGAGTACTGTGCCCCGACCGGCCTCCAAAGTCCAAGTGCCCCTCGATGCTCTCGAAGCTAGACACACTGGTGCAATCGCTGTACCCCAGGGAGGTGGGTGACTCCAGGCGGTAAGGGAGATGGGAGGGGGAGCTGAGATGGGAGGGAGAGCTGAGATGGGAGGGGGAGCTGATGGAGTTATGCGGGGAGGAGGAAACGGAGGAGGTGGGGGACTTCAGGAGCTCCCTGTGCTTGCGTTGCTCCTCCCATTGGAGCTTGACTTCGTCAGAGGCTTTCTTCCGCATCTCCAGGAGACGGGACTTCTCCTTCTCTATAACCTGCTCACCTGTAGGAGACAAACAAATATTCAAGACATGGTGATGAAATGATAACTAATATTTAGAACTTTAATTTTAGATATGGGCATATCCAAATAGGGGAAATTTCTGGTAATTGTTGACAAAATAGAAATTATGTGCACCTACATGAATTGAAATGAATTGAATTTTATTAAACATCATTGATTTACATCAATATTCTGTTCATAAACATATAACAAAGTATCATCATACATGTATTTATAACAAATATATAGATACAAATATTTAGAGTGTATATCAGAAGTATGAGGTATATCAAATATAAAATGTTTTTAAAAATGTAAAAAACATGTACACTGTAAAATACAAGTGCAATCCCCTTAGGATTTCTGACTTAGAGTAATGAAAAATTATGAAACTTGGCATATATATGAACTGAGCATCTAATAATGAATATGTAACTGAAGTTTCATATCACCATCTCTCACAGTTTTGGAATTATCTCTAATGAATCATTCATATATGTGACTATTCCCCACTGTGTACAGCAATTATGTGAAAATGTATCTTTGGCCTCACGCAGCTCAGTAACTGACAATTGAAATCTTAAGAATTTGGTATCTACATGTGATGATGCATAAGATTTGAGGATATATAATCATGAAAAGCGCGGAAAGGGATAAACATTTCCAAGAATATCGCACTGCAAACAAGCAGAGGAGAATGGCTCACAAGGCAAAATGTTTTTCACATTTACCTGTCTCTTCTAATGTAAGCTTCCTATGTCTCTCTATATCCAAGATGGTTGTACCCGTCCTCGTCAGTGCGTTGGTAGAAGATGCTGGAGACATCGCCGGTGACCCTCCTTCACCTTTGACCACAGTGTTAGGGGTCAAGGTTCCTGATGTCTTCCGTCTTGCAAGGAACTCATCGCTCAGAGAGAGCTCTGGTGCGAGTCTCAGGCGACGCTCAGCCATCTCTTTAATCTTTTTCTGTGAATGATAATAAAACGATAGATTTCAATCACGAAAATACTAAAACCATGAACTATTGTAAAGTTTTTGCATGGCAGATGCTCCTGTGACGATTGCTTTGCAGTAAATTTCTTACACAAGTCAAATTCTGAACTTCAACCAAGGACCTAATACTGCGTGTACATGTAACTATAGCGCTAAACTGTACCTAAAACCCCAAATTCGAGGGATCAACAATAAATAAAACTACAGCCGCTAGAGGGCATCAACAAATATTTGTCCAATTCTTGCTTTTGATTAGTTGATGCATGCTGCAGGAGCAGTGTGTCTAGCTTTTGGTTGTGTTGCCAACTTAAGGTATTTTCGCTTACGGTACATTTCTATCAGTGTACGATTGTCAACTTAATTTTAATAGCTACATGAAGTATTCATCAAGTTTTGCATATATTTTCTATCATTTCATCAGTCACAATGGACGGTTGTGAGAATGAAGATTTTTTAGAAGATGAATGTTCCACGACTTTGTAAGTTCTTAACAGAAAGAGGCGTAATATGCAATGAAACCCCATAGCCACAAAAACACTTGTATGATTTAAATCAACCTTTAAGTCACTTTTCAATAGCGTTTTAGACCCATTCTTGACTAACACACATCAGCCAATCAATAGGAAAACTCATAACGCACGCCTGTACTGGAAGTAGGCATCACAACAAAGGTAACATAGTGCCCCCATCGGCGAATGTCTTACAGCTATTGTCGATCCCTCAAATTAGAACTCTCACCTTAACCAAAAGAAAATGCCACTGGAGGATGTGTTAGATCACCCATTACACAGAAGAACAAAACTGGAGAAGGTTTTTGTTAAAAACTGACTGCTGTCTGTGTATGAAACTCCCTCCCTGGCCACGTTATTGGTAACACTTCAGATGCTGCACTTCAAGCACTTATAAGAGCAGAAAACTTGGATACCTTTGCAACAACATGACAGAACATGACTTGATATTCTTTTGGCATCATGAACATGTTGTTTATTTTGAACTGTTATCTATTTATCAAATAAATGGAGGGCCAGTGGACCACTTGATATCCCCACCAGAGCTCTCAGCAAGAGTCTACTAGCCCTTTATTAGCCTACGAGTTGTATCTAAAACTCTCAATCTTCAAATTCGAGATTCTTAGGATTCCCTAAGAAATGTTTCATTCAAAAACATGCGACATAATGAAGAAGGTGGCTCAAGGTAGAGAGGGCTGGAGAAAGGACTGACCAGATGGCTCTGGCATGTGGACCTGTTCTTGGCAGAACACCTCAGAGAGAGAGAGAGAGAGAGAGACAGACAGACAGAGACAGAGAATTTCTTACCATTTCTGGTGTTTCCCTCTGATTGGGGAGGATATGTCTTGAGTAGTAGAGGACTAGGTTGTTATACTGCTTCTCAATGCTTAGCAACATCTTCTTCTCCTGAAATGTTCGACAGATGGAGAGATGAATGAATGCATGAAAATACTGATAGGTTACCGGAATAACGATAACAACATCCAGTTTTATAGAGGCGTTGTGGTCTAGTAGATACATGTACTGTCATTACAAGGTACGTGGTTCGAATCCCTGCCACAGCACTTACGTCTTTGAGCAAGACATTAATCTATATTTGCCACACTCGACCCAGGTGAAGTAAATGGGTACCGGTAGGAATCTATTCCTTAAAGCTTCAGTGCCTTCATCAGGGAAACTAGGTTGAGCCGGGGTAATAATCCAAAGCTCTTTGGATGCGCATAGAGACATTGATAAATATGCTCTGTGCTATACAAGCACTGATTATCGTTGTTATTCAAAAACATATACCACATTATGACATAACGTATCCATGAGGCTTCCAAAAAGGTATATCACAGAGTTGCCAATTTACATTCGATTGATAACTTTATCATTCTTTATCGGATTTTCCTAAAACTTTCACGGACTTGTTTCTCTCATTTTTCTGCTCTTCATGAATCTAACTTATTTTTAAGGTTGACTTCCCCTTTAAAGATCCCTGTCATCTTACCTTTTCTAGGTGACCTATGGTCTCTACTTTCTTCTTCTCAATGGTCTCTGCTTGTTTCTTGGCATCGCTGATGATGTAATTCATCTGCTTGTTGATGTCATACACTGTCTCCTGCATAGAAAAAAGAAAAGATTAATAATAGTCAGTGACTTCAAAGTTCCTCTAAATCCCATCTTTTTTTTTCTTTTAAGTGCATTTTGAATCATGATACATGACATTCTGTTATATCATGCTGTACTTATGTTAAAGCATACCAATCACCTGAAATTTTTTTTTTGTTCCGCTAGAAAGTATAAAGTCAACCTGAAAGAACTTTATCTAGCATTCTATGGGTCAAAGGTTTAGGAGTATGAAGGAAATAAAGGATAAAAGGAAGGTGTGCGCGTAACCCAACTGCATGATCGAGCCCTTATCTTGGTAAACGCGTACGGGTGCGTCCAGTAGTCTACTCAAAAGTCGCTTTTACTCTTATAGAGAGTATAATGAAACTTGCGATATATCTTTATAGAAGTAATATTTGAAGCCCATATTTTGAATATAGTATAGTGACATGGATCCTCTAAGATACAGAGCAAAATATTTTTGGGTGATTGGTACCCTTGAATCCCCTTCTGGGTCTCAGCTTTATAAATATCCATATGATTATCATTATATCACTATTGTTACTTTTCGTCTGCAAACTGGCATTTGTAATTTCTTTGCAAATCTAATCAAACCCACTGAAAGGACACACCTATAATCAGAATTCATTACAAGTGACAAAAATCTCAACGAGAGAGGGCGTTTTTTGTAAACTACAGTACAAAAATCATCCACCGTGCCACCTTTGCCAAGACAGAACATGGTCGACAACCTTTGGTATAAATGAAAGTGCTAAAATTTCCAGCGTGCCACCTTTGCCAAGTCTGGCAGGATTCTACATTCACAGTACACTTGTAAATAATCTGCAAGAGTGTTTTATGTAGTTTGGCACACAGTCAGCAATTTTTCACTCAGCTGGGTTTCACTAAATCACCACATTCTATTTGACTGCCAAAAACATGACTGTCTGTATTGTCTGGACCACATCTGTCTTTGATTTAGCAAGAATAAAGTACAACCGTAGGTCAGAAATGTGCAGTGAAGTTCTCGTTATCTTGTATAATTTTACATGGTCATAATTTTACACGGTACGTGTTCAGTTATTCAGTCACCAACTAGGCTTTAGTAGAGGTTCTGAAACTCTCCTCTTTCGATATTCTATAATTAAGGTTGAGGTTGATTTGATAAAATATCATTGCACTAAAATAAGAGTTATACAACTGTTTTTCATATTCATGAGGGATCAAACTGAATAAGTCCTCTATCCCCTATACTCTGTATATTTCCCCAGGGCTGTGTCCCAGGGCTGTGTCCTACATGTAACCTCACACCTGGACTCAAATACTAGACCTAAAACAAAACCCAAACCCTACTTAAAAACCAGTAGCAATCCTAATCACAACTCTGTATAGTTGATGAAATAAAGCCTGAAGCATATTGTCTGTTTGGAGCCAGAAGGGCATTAAGTCCCATCATTTGAACAGAGTTAATGCCCTTCTGGCTCCCGTCACACCATCTTCATCCCCCCATCTCACCTTGGCGTTCTTCATCTTCTCCTCCTCCTCGTCCTCTTCCACCGACAGCCTCTTCTCCAGGATCTCCTTCTCCTCTTCGATCCTCGCCTCAATCTCCAGCTGGCGGAACTCCAGGTCCTCAAACTTCTTCCGCTCCGAGTCCAGCTGGATGGAGTCTCTCCTCGCCAGGGATAGCAGCTCTTCTTGTTCCTCCCTGGGTGATGTCTCGATCTTCTGCTTGAACTCAAAGTGTTGCCTCTCCAGGCTCTGGAGACGTCTCCGCGCCTCCTCCACCCGCTGACGCTCCTGCAAAGCAAGATCAAATCAACAATGCTAATGCTGTGTTGGAGAGGTTAAACTCTGGACTATTTCTAGCCAGGTTCCCTATGCATGCTGTGGGGGTGACACCCAGGCTAATATCCTAGAGGGCTGTGAAGGGGGAAACTCTATATTGTGAATTAAACATACAGTATTGTGAATTTCATACTAGAAGATGAACTTCTTTAGTCATTTCCTCTAGTAGGACAATGGAACTATGAAGTCTTGAAAGAGTCTCACCATACACTGAGGACAGTCTTTGTAACTACATTGTTTAGATTCACTATAGAGGCAATACACCATTCCATTCAAGAATGTAAATTACCTTCGAACTGAAGATAGCAGCAATGTATTCCCTGGCTCTAGACTTAATTAAGGGGAATACCCCACTGTGTTGGAGAATGTTACGACAAGGTCATTACCATAGGCACTGGATTAATGGAATGCACTGTAGAAAATATATCACAACATCACAGCTCTCAACCATAGTCTAATATTACAAGTATGTAATATACTGCAATACATGTACATGTACATACTGTAGTATGTTGCAAGATGGTATTTGAGTATATTACATATTCCAGTACATGTATATTACAACTTTGTAATACACTAGAGTAATGTTTATTACATATTCCAGTACATGCATATTACAAGTTTGTAATATATTTGAGTATATTACATACTTGTAAGCATATCATGTACAGTGCAAAAAACATAATCAATATTTGTGAGAGAAGTGTCGTTGAATATGACATTAAAATCATTAAAAAATATTTAAAATTATGGACACACTTTTGATACAGCATTTAGTCCAAGATTTCTCATTCAAATGATATCAAGAGGAATAGAAGAAGCACATGTAGTAAAAATGCTACAAATTACAAATATAATGTTAAAGAGTCTTGAAGAAAAATCTGAAAAACATAAGGTACTTTTAAAGTATTGCGAACTTGATTAAAAAAAAAAATCATTAGTCATACAGTAAGTCAAAGAAGCTTGAAAATTTGTTAAAAAACAAAACAGCAGGTTACATATGAAATATTTGCAATTGAAATATCTAAATTTCCCTTTCACAAAACAATTTGATGAAGTAAATAGGGTAAAATCCCCCATATTTCTAGCCATAAAGAAAAGGTGAAGTTCAGTATTGCAGCATTCAGTACAAACAACAACCATGTTGTGTCAACAAGGTTTTAGACATTTTATTCTAAAGAGAACATTTCCTACAAACTTCTTCATATCACATCCACAGATCACGAGTGCCAAATTTGAGCTGATAATTGAAAAAGACAGGCAACATTAATTACTTCCTGGATTACACTAACATTACACAAACTCACAAGGTTTACAGATGGTGTTTTCTTCTGAATAAAAATATATTTTAAAACTTTAAAATAGATGCAGCAAAATGTCTTTTCTTGAGAGAGAGAGTGATTCTAACATAAGCATCACAAGGTTCACAGATGGTTCTTTTCTCTAAAAAGAGATTTCAAGAAATCTAAAATAGCTGCAGCAAACTATTCTTCTCTTGAGAGTGATGCTAACATGAGCATCACAGGGTTTACAGATTGTGTTTGCCTCCAAAGAAAGAGACTTCACCAACTCTTGAAAACAGCTGCAGTAAGCTATCCTTTTCTTGCTAGAGCATGATGTTACCAAAGTCAAAAGGTTTACAGATGTTGTTTCCCTCAAAACAAAAAAAGAATTTATTTTCAACAACTCTAAAACAGCTGCAGTAAACTATTCCTGTCCGTAACCAAATCACGATGAGAACAAACGCATCAAGACGGCACGGGGCAAGCATTACACGATTAATCCCGACTGAGTGTATTCCTTTTCCAAGCCAGAATGTAGCGTAACACAAGCATGTAGTTGTTACAAGATAGGTTATTTCAAAATCCTAAGAATCCCTTGAGAGAGCTCGATGTTAACATGAGCAACAAGTCGACATGGGAGAGATTACATTAAAATTCCATGTACTGTATCCCTTGAATGAATGATCGAAACATTAGCATCAAGTCGGCAAAGGAGAGATTATAATCCTCCCTATCCCAATCGCTCGTGAGAGATAGGATTACATGAGCTTTTAGTCAGCATGGAGTTAGTTGAACGTGATTAATCCTAAATATTCCTGTTCTTTGCAAGAGCGTCGCAGAAGCACAAGTACCCAGTTGGCATAAAGAGAGGGGCAAATCACCTGGGGAGGGACAAACCAATGACCATTATTAAACTTCTCGTGTTGCCATCACACACTTACCAAGAAGAGGAACGAGAGGTTATATTATGATCCTAGCTATCCCTTGTGAAAGCATCATGATAACACAAGCATGTAATCCTCACAGGAGAGGTTATTTTAAATTTGAAGTATCCCTTGTAAGAATGCGATGTTAACACGAAAATCTAGTCAGCAAGGTTGTAATCCTAACTATCCTTGTTCCTTGAATGAGCACTGAGGGATCATGAGCATCAAGTCAATGCCGGGTAGGCGACGATCCGAACTATCCCAGTTACTTCGAGGAGCGTGCTGGTAACATAAGCATAAGTCGATGCAGGGGAGATTATAATCCTATATTTCCTATTCCTCGTGAGAGCATGATGGTAACAAGAGCATCTAGTCGGCACGGGGGTTAGGTTATAACATGAATAATCCTGGTGTGATCGTGCTGTACATGGCTAACTTTAGCTGAAGATAACAAGATGGCACATCCTTAAAGGGGAAGTGATGGTTATACAAGAACCTGCCAGGCACTGTACTAACTTTAGCTTGATGGCACATCATAGGGGGGTTGTGATGGCTACCCAAGAACCAGCTCAGCACTGTAATAACTGATGATAACTCAATGGCACATTGTAGGGGGTGTGATGGTTACACAAAAATCTGTTCAGCACCAAACTAGAGGCTGAAGATAACTAGACGGAACATCCTTAAGGGGATGTGATGGTTTCACAAGAACCTGCTCGGCACTGAACTAACTTTAGCTGAAGATAACTAGACCCAACATCCTTGGGGGATGTTTTAACAAGAGGGACGAGTGAATCCTGTCAGGGAACAACAGGAACTACGGACGTGACAGGAGAGGACGCATCACAGCAAGGCCAGATATCCACTGTGTCCCTTCTATCCCAATTAATTAGGATCATTACAGTGACCAGACACCATGCTAAGGTTTAACTCATCCACGGCAGGAAGTTTTTAAGGGCTAAATTGATCACCTTTTCTTCTTAAAATTGGCAACATTGATTATCTATGTTCTTGCTATATTTTTTTTCAATAGAAATTCATTTATTTGCAGAGTATACATAGACAAAAACTGTTTTAAAATTGCCATTTTTATGGAAAACTATAATTATTGTAAAAACATCAGTAATTAACATTTGATCAATATGAATCTATACTGTTCAATTTTTTTCTATTACCTTTTGGCATTCACTTCTAACAATAAAATGATACTACCCAGAACAATATCTTGCAAGTGATTAAAGATATCATTGACATAAGTTATCTTTTGCAACTTCTAAATATACTGTACAATTTACATCTTAAGCACATTTTTGAGGTAAAATTTATCAATTTCATCTCGAAACCTAGTTTACACTTTGGTCAAGTATGCAATGACCTTTGACCTCTGCAAAATGAGGATTGTCCCATCATGAATGCTCCAGGGGCTTGCTCATCCCAATTCCTTTCAAAGAAATTCTTAAAGCTTGGCAGAACTCTATATAGGATCAAGCAACTGGGACAATCACACATTTACCATTGCAATCAGGGCTCTGGAAAATGTCCAAATACTGTAACCCTTTCGTGAAAGGAATTACTTATGGGTTAAATTGATCACATTTTGTTCTTCAAATTTGCAACAATAATATTTTTCCGTTAGTGCTACATGGTTCTAATAAGGTGTAATGTCTTTGAACACAAAATACATGGTTAGAAATTTTGTCGAAAAGTTGAAAAAAAATTGCCAATTCTGACAAAAAGCAATGATTTCAAATTTCTCAATGCGTTGCCAATTTAAAGATTTTAAAGCTTATTCTCATTTTTTTTATTTCCTGGCATCATGGTCATGCAACTAAAATTGAAATAGTGTGTGCAGAAATTTCTGCTCTTTCTACTCGTGCATCTTGTATATTTTCTAGAGCTCTGAATCAAAAGTTATTGAGCCAAACCCCAGAATGTGGTCAATTGCCTCGAAAAGGTTAAAGGGTACCAATCATCACAAAATACTTTGCTCTGTATTTTAGGGGTTCTATGTTGATATGGTTTTTTCAAGATATGAGCTTCAAATGTTGATTCTGAAGAGATATTGCAAGTTGAAATACATTCCCATTATTAAAGCAATACAGCGACTTGTCAGGAGACTAGGCGACGCACACGTATGCGCTCGCATAGAATAAGGGCCCGCGGGGAACTGAACTCAGAGTTGGGTTCCCCGCAAGGGAATGTTACATGTATGTTTTCCTTCATTTTCTTTTTAATCCTCAACGATTAACCCATAGCTATAGAAGGCCAGGTAAAGTGTTTTGAGGTTGATTTTATACATTCTAGCTGAACACAAATGATTTTTTAAGGTGATTGGTACACTTTAAACAAATATGGAGAGTTGTGTCCCCAACGAGAAATCACCGTCTAAAAATTAATGCACTATTCTGTATAGTGTTTGCATATTTTTTCAAAATTGTTTCCACATCTTGTATGTACTTTAGCTGCCAGACACCCCTATTAAGTGAAAGTTAACATCTTAAATCTACATAAATCAAGCTTGTTTACTTACAAACTATAATTAAAAAAAGTTTTGTAATTGTCAAAAATATACCAAAAGGGACACACAAACAAATATCTTCAAAAATCTTGTGCTTAGAAATACGGACCCTTTCTCTTTTTTCTATGGCATCATATGACATTTTGTCCTTCTTGCGTTTGAGGGTGCTAACATGTGCCTCCCTCTCCTGAAGTTGACTCAGCTCACTTCTGTGTTCTCCCTCAAGGAGGGCCGCTTCCAACTCCAACTATAATAGGGGTGGTGTTGGGCATGCCAGACGGAGGGACACGGTGATGGCACAAATTGCACAGAGGGGATGGTGATGTCACAATGCAATGTAGTGTAATGTATTATCAACATCAATACAGGTATATATGCAAGAACCATCGTGATGTCATGCGATATCAATCAGAGGTGAATGATGTCATACATGCATATAATATGCACATCATGTCAAGAAAGTAAATATATAATAAGGAATGTGAGATAGTGAAATATTTGTAGACATGCAAACATCAAAGAAAGAAGACAAAGGCAATCATTGTAATACAAGTGTTTTAACAACAACAATAAATGTTTACAAAGAGTGAAAACGGTTTTAAAAGACAAAAAAAATACAAGTATTAAAACAATGATAGTACAGAAAATGAGGGGAAAATAATTTTAAAAGCGAAAAGTCTCAGTATGATAAAGGATTAGAGGTTAAAAACAATGTGAAAACAAGAAATGACTAGTAGAAAGGTGAGATGAAGCAAATATACAAAAATACAAATACATGAAATACAACATGAATTTTGATGAAAATTTTTTCATATGAATATAGGTTTGAGAAGGTGGAAACAGGGCAGATATTAGTAATTAAATGAGTAACTCGGGAGTTTAAAACAACACAGAACAACAAAGATAGTTCATTAGAGAGTGATAGCACACAGTGTATGTGCACGAATCAATTGAAATGAAATTGTTGAATCGAAGCAGAAATGGCGGGTAAGGATGTGATGAAGCACAATTAAACGTGTTTTGAAAAATGTTAGAACAATGAACAAGAATGAAATGTGGGCAGAAATGAGAATATGTTAGGAAAATAAATACCAAACATGGAACAAACAGAAAATACAAACAAATGAACAAACAAACAAACATTTATTTCACAAAACAATAACGGGGTTGGGGAGAAAGAGAAAAGAAAGATGGAACAGAAAGTTAAGCATAAATCAACAAACATAAAGAAATCTGAGAAAATTAGAACTCAGAATGAACAAAATCATAGCAAAGATAAAAGATACGTACAGAGGTGGCAAATAATAATCAAAGTAGAAAAGCAAAATAATGCGTGTACAAAGTAGAGAAGATTCCAGGAATACGTGTTCTCGTATGTTTTTACAATTAATTAAGAAATACAAGAGAATGAGAAACTGGTAGACACATTTCAATAGAGAAAGTAAGAAAGATGTCAAAGACGAAGATCAAATTTAAATTAGGTAGAAAACAGCAAGAAATTTTTACCTGAAAGGATATATGTGGCATTAGTACCCCACTCACATATACATGTAAGTACCCTTACATTTATAGACTTATATATCATTTATAGTGGTAAATTTTAGCAAATGGTTAAATGGAACTGGTAAGATATGATTTCTCTCATTAAAATGCAATACGAAAAATTACCATATAAGTCTAAAATTCCTGTCAAGTGTTGATGTATCATTTCAGAAGTACATGTAGGTACTAAAATGTACACCATTAAAGTGGGTTAAATCCATTCATGAAAAGATCTGATGAAAAGATTCCTTCTTACTCCTCATACAATGAGTAAAATCAGCATCTCAACAAGAATTTTACCCCTCCCAGAAAACACTGCTTCCGTGTCAAAATGGTTGTGTCTCCAAAAATGTGATCAATTTAGCCCTTAAATAATTCCTGTCCTGAAAGGGTTAAAGGGGCAGTCTAATGAGAACTCATGGGGAAATGAAATCGTGCGGAATTTGCAAAAGGCTCGTTTACTTGTACACATAGCACGCCCGTTGTGCGAGGCCGTCGGACTAAGGTCATAAATGATCGGACGGCACGAAGTTGACCGAACTGGAGCTCGGCGAATACTTTGGGTTTAACCAGTCCCGGGCTCTTAGTCTTGTAACTGGTTGTAACCTCGTTCCCCCAAACAAGTTTAGTGTAATGCTGAAATATTTCCAAATACAAAACACGGTTAACTTCTGGTTGATTAGTCTAGCCATCGCTTCTGCACTGCCCTGCCGCGACTCGTTGTCGCCACGATTACGTAACTAATCCCAGGCTCTACCAGAGAGCTGGCTCTGTAATTACTTTTCCATATGTTTGATTACTTTCCCACCGCGCGAAATTTAAAACACAAGCCAGTCTTATCTCAGAGGTGGTCCAATATGAATCACATGTTTTAGCACGTGCGATGGAAGTCCTTGTATCGAAGTGACACGAAGCTCTGAGTATATTTTCCTCTCTCATCGGAAATTGCCCATGCAGGCCTACCAAAGTATCCCTTTAAAGTATATGAGTTAATGCCCTTCTGACTATAAACACACAAAATCATCTGTTGATCGAGAGTCAAAAGGCCATTATCGGAAGAAAACACAAATCTCACCTAGTACTTGAGTAGAAAGAAAAAAATTGGAAAATATGGAAACGTCTGTGCAAAGGGGGACTGTACAGAGCTTTTCACTTTTATTCTCTTTTCTGCCTAACACAATTAGAACTGAAGTTTTCAATATGGCCAGAACGTTTGACAGTGGAAATGATTATGTAACAATGTTGGCATGTAACTGGAAATAATCACTGATGAAGGGGCAAAACGATTCCTTTCAAGCAGCACCTCGGGGTCATATATTCTCACGGTTACTTCCGTATGTGGAGAATGGTTCCTTTTCTTGTCAAAACTAAAGGAATGGGGAGAAAATGACCATGGGCATATCTGTCTGACTAATATGTAATGCTGGCTTTCATTAATATAGTTGCATAACATGTCTGATTGTATTAAAAAGCTCTGCATCAAGCTAAAGTTTACAGTGGAAAATACATAATTTACGTTCCTGTGCCAAATTGCATTACAGACATGTGGATTGTTACAAGTACCTAAACCTTACAAGTACCTAAACTGACCATTCACTCTTTTCATGAGTATATTTGTATTAACAGTTGACCCTAAACAACTAATGCAACACAAGTTCTAAAAGTATATTTACATGTACAAGCAAATATTTATCTACCTCTGATGCAACATAGTAAAGGGATAAAGTGAGAGTGGGTGAATGGGAGGAAAAAGAAAAATAAGCGAGATAGAGGAAAAATAGGAAAAAAGAGACATGATGATAAATACAGATGATGAGACAGAGAGTGATGGAGTAGAGAGAGAGAGAGAAAGAGATAGGAAAGACAGGGTTGAAAAAAAATTGTGAAAGGAGAGACGTACAATAAAATATGTTGGTCTCAAGTATGTGTACTTCATCGCCAATCTAAAGAGACCTCAAATAAATATCCCTTGCATTTTGGTTCAAGAATCTACACCATAATCTCACCTCTGAAAGCCAAAACACACAAAACTGCGCGTAAACCATATCCATAAACCTCTAGACTCAATCTCAAATTTGATGAGACATTCTCAGATTCACTGGCCAGATAGACAGGAAAATCCAATTAACACATTACAAGACACACCAGTGTTAGCTTTCTAGCTTCTTGAATGTGTGATATAAAACATTCACACTTTGTTTTATCAAAATAAACAACCCTACATGCTTCTTTAATAGCAAATATTTTCCTGTTATCACTGTTTTACTTGTAACACCATGTGCACAGAATACTGCCTTAACCTCTTATCACCTGATCACAAGGCGCTTGCTAACCTTTCAAAATACATTTAAACATTAAAAATTGTGTTCTCCGACTTAATATATCCTTCCGTGTAAGTTGATTCTTTCTATGCTGTACTTAGCAACGGCTATGTTAAAAAGAGTGAATTGTGAAACTCCTTCTTAATAACAGATACTGTTGCTATACTTTCAGCAGATTTTATTAAGAGTATAGTAATTTGATGATTATGGTGCATACATGTACTTGTAATCTGCGCCAACATGACTATCACATATGGCATTCTTAACTTCAACTATTTGTATCTATTTCATATGAATACTAATTCCTATCAGATATATATCCATCCCCACAATGCATATAATCTATGCGATACAAAATTTACGACCACTGAATATATCTATCTACATTTCAATGCTTAATTTTTGGCAACATTCTGCCACTGTTAATAGAATCGATCCTTCTATTGTTGGAAACAAACTTAATTAATGCACTGTATCATTGAGAATATAGAATAGTGTGTATACAATGAATTAGTTTCCAGGAGTCATAGAGTTTACGATTTTAATTCATGGATTAATCCAAGAGGTGGAGATAAGTCTTGGGATTAATTAAAGCTCATTCATGTTGAGCTTACCTTAAAACAGGTGGCAGACAAGACTAACACAGTTGACAGTTAAGAGCAAGGTCTTTAACGCTATTAAAAGATATGGGTTAACACCCTTATAGCTTTCAACATACGATATTGTCCTATTTTTAGTCCGTCTTAATCTAAAAAGTGCAAACAGTTTTCTGTGTATATGCTCTAAAACTTTCTTTCTGAAAAAAAATGAATAAATAATGCAGCAAATTGGAAATATTCAGAATATCACAATCGATTACACTAACATTTTGATAAACACATGCAGGATGCACAAGTCTTTAGTACAGGACAAATTTGATTGATCATGAAGTTGATATATGCATGTACATGTACTTTGTACATCTAGACACATTATCAAAAGAATGTGATAGAATGAATTGAAGTTTCATCAACGCGAATGAAACCAGGTAAAAAACCTACTCAAACAAGAGAAGCGTGCTGTCTGGATGATACCAAAACAGTAGTTGAGAAATTCTTATCCCATTAAGTGACTTAAACTAGCCAGGATTGTATAAAAATCCATCTTCAAATACTATCGCCAAAAGCTGATCAAAAAAGCCAATTTCACTCTTACCAATTGTTTTGCAGAATCCATAGAATTAGTCCGAAAACCCATCGTGAGACACAATTTCATGGCGGAAAACGCTCAGAGAAAGACAATGATTTTTCAGGGCACCGCGAGTCTCACCTATGCAAGCGGAGAGGCTGAGGTTGCGGAGAGAGGATATGCTCATTTAGCATAGGGCAGGCTTGAATTTCTAGCTTTGAATTGGAATCAATCAATTAGTCATAAGGGATTTCACCAAGGAGACAACTGCAGAGAGGAGATTAAAGTATTCCCAGTCAAACGAACAGAAGCAGTTTGCTCTTCCAAGGAGTTTTAAAGAGAAAGTTGAGTTCTGGGAAAAGTGAAATATAGTTTGTGAACTTTCTCATTCCTTTTATGTCAGTTTGGAAGAACATCATTTGCAGAAGAAATGTCCCCCGAAAAAGAATGCTCTTCAAAATGCCCTCATATGCAAATTATGACAAGAAATTGCTGAATTGTTCGGTCCGAACATTCATGCCACCTGTGTGCGCAGTCCGATATACCCATTTCTATGTGCAGTGCATGTGCTTTTCCGCCTATCGGGTCAATTTCTTATCATTTTGATCATTCCAAAACCTCACAGTATACACCAATTCTTATGTAGACATAATCAACCTTTCCCAATTGCTTCCAGGCAGTCACTCTCACAATGTAATCGCATGACCAGGGGCCTGTAACATAATGAGATACAATCAATCTTACGATTGATTTCAATTGTAAGTCTATGGCAAACCATGTACTGAAGAGTTACAATTGATCATAAGATTGATTGTATCTCTTTCTGTTACAGGCCCCAGATCTCAACTTTATTTTAAAAGATTTTGATTTTGATGCCTATTTTGCCACTTCAGTTTGCTTGTAATGTGGAATAATCACACACTGACAAAATTTTGCTCTGTACATTGGGTTTCTATGCTGGTAAACTACATTCCAATAATAATACTTCTGTAAAAAATCTGAATAATAAAATTACATTCCATCTAAAAGGTTAAAGGTTGTTTTGAACGGAATAGACAACCCACTGGTATGCGCTTTCCTGCGGTTGATGAGATCATGCTATTGTTTTCCATAGAACCCTCTTCATTTATCAAAAGCAAGGAAAATTTTCATAAGAAACCCAAACTTACTTAATTTTGCACTTAAATATGTGAAGCACAAAGTGATTGTTCACAAATAATATTGTTTTCCTCTTGGTTTTACAATTCATAATAAAAAGAAAAATATTGCAATCTAGAACAATCCTGCGTACCGAAAATTGCATTTAAACTACATGTAGCGTAAATCTTCAGATCATTTCTAAATTTAAAAAACATAAAATGTGAACACGATAGGAACTTAAACAAGATTTCCTCTTTAAAGATACCCTATCATTTCACTGTACATTGTGCAGAAGAGTAAGGTGATAAACTTCTGTCACTAACTTCAACAGCTACTCCGAGCTATATCTCCAACGGTATAAAAAACTGTATAAGTAAATGGGAATGCATATCTACAGATATGCTTGAAATTGATTGGAAAGTGTTCAATTATAATTGAAATCCGGGTGGGGAAGAGTCTGTAACAAAATAGGGAAGTCATGTTGGGTGAAGTTATTAGACAATCGCGGGGGTGCTAGACGACGGGTTGCTGGGTGTCTAATCACTCTGATTTGGGGACAGGCATTCTTGTTTGCTCTGGCAATCTGTGTTTTTGAACGTGTTGAATTTTTTGAAATAACAACAGATGGCTAATCCCATGCATTTCCTTCATTTTCTGTTACTAGGGCCCTGTTCATACATGCTGCAGTGAGCCACCTCAAAAAACCTACCGTTGGAAAAAAAAAAACCCCTACAAAAACCATTAAAAAAAGGATAATGCACCTCACAAATTATACAGCGCATCCCCCTTTCCAAAGTTGGAAAAAGACTTCCCAATTAAATATTTCAGAATATTTTCTGGAAATTTTCATCCTGGTGAATAGCTTAGGGTCTTTTCTATGAAATGACACAAAACTCTTACTGTGTAAAAACTATTTTAGCCATTTCATGGGTGGTGTGTGTGTGTGTGTGTGTGGGGGGGGGGGTTACATGGCTCATACTTACACCTCTGTTTGGCCCATTTATTTTTACAACAAAAATTCAAATGTATCCATTGTTTCCATAAGCTCTCACTTGAGTATAATCTAATTGAAAGTTCATTTGAATATATTTAAATATATGGTGTTGTTTCTGTGCCTTTAATATCTTAATTCACCTCACTTGAAGCTATACAAGCATTAATTCCATGAAAAATCTGTAGTAGAGTACCCAACATTTCTTAAACATCCCCTACAGCCTGAAGTAAGGTCAGTATGACCTACATCAAGAAAAAGATATAATGAAGGACTAATGACCTTCTTCCTCTAATTCAAGACTCCTAGGTCATTCTGTTTATACAAGTTACCATCAGCAATTACCCCAACAGGGAAACGACAATGTTATGACACTCTGCCTCCAACTGCTTCTGAAGAGTGTTTACAGCTTGTTATAAAGGTCATTGTGCATAACAAATGCCTCTGTCTCACCAAACAGTAACTCAACAGCTCCTCCCCTTCTTTTTCCTTCCGGGTTTTCTCCGGGGTGAAGAGTGCCGTTTTCGGTCAGCTCCGACCGTCTAACCAGCCGTAACGGGCTCTTTCCTGGGCGGTGCAACAGGAAGAGCTCGGGCAAGGTTATCTTGTTAAGAGGGTCTCGATGATAAGCTCCTGGCCCAGATTTGCAGTGAATAAAAGGTGGAAGTTCGAGATGCTTTCCTTTTCGACTGCCCATCAGAGAACACACACTATCTAATTGTAAATTATGGATGTACTTACATGAAGGTACCAAAAAAAAAAAATGAAAAGAATCACTACATAATTTTGGGTCCATTAATGTTGAAGTGAGGAACGCAGTTTGTTCACTTGGAAGAAATTATTAAATACTTCATATTTACTCTAGATTGATCCCAGTTCATCAAAATTTCACTTATTGAAAGACCTTTACAATCTTCAACCTGCATCCCTTAGAGGTTATATAGCGCTTATAATCGTGTAGCGAATCATTATCCAGATTTCAAGATGTTTCACTGCACACTTGCCAACATACACTTTTTCCCCAAGGTGACTAAATTGGGTGATTTCAAGTTCGGTGTTGGTGTTGGTGTTGAGAGCGTGAATTGGGTTGCTGATTCTATCCCCAACACCGAATTTGGGTTTATAAAAATAATACCAATCACATTATTGATAGCTCAACACCTAGTGAAGTCAATCCCAGACCAGCTTCATTTCAGGTTCTGTGTTGTGGCTGGTGCTAGTTTTGCCCCAACACCAACACCAGCTTTCAACACTGAACTTGAATTCACCCATTGTCTGTATAAGTTTTTATGTGTTTTTTATGACTCACTGAAACATGCAGTAGCAGTTAATCTTTAAGAATCATCCATGTTTCAAGATGTAACAAAATATGCCTGCCAAATATTCCTGAGTTAACCACTGAGTTCTGTGTGCAGTACCAAATAGACCATATTTAATAGCACTGTAAACTTTTTATGGCTTCTGTCTAACTATTAAAATTCGGGTGAACACAGAAGCTAGATTCCAACTTTGCTACAGTGAAATGACGTTAGTATACAGCTGCGTATCACATTCTTTCTCTTGTGTATACTCTGTGTACATGGTGTATAACTTACCATATAATTACAATAGAGACCATTGTAATATATTTCTACTCCATTCAGCTATACCACATAGACCAGTTTACAAATGTATTCAAATTTAGGGATATTTCTTCCTAAATCCCCTGTAAATCAACTATTTATCAGACTTCCAATCATTTAGATGTATATATATATATATATATACATATACATGTATATATATATATATATATATATATGTATATATATATATATATACATGTACATATATATATATATATATATATATATATGAAATTATTTCAGCCACAATCTATCTTGAATCAGGGATGCTAGATAGTTTGACTTATTTAGCCTGAAAATGAACCCACACATTTTGAAGCCCCATCTTTCAGTACAACCGAAGTCTGAAAAAGCCTGAAATGGAGAATTAACAGAGACTGATATCAGGTATATACATGTAGGCTGAAAACTGGTATCCTTGTATTTATTAGTTCTTGCTATTGTCAGGCAAGATTCAGTCAAGCTTTCTGGTAACCATGAGCAACTTTGTTTCAGGAATTTTCCGTATAAAATTTGAGCTTTGTTTCGGTAAACTGGTCTATAGCATCTGGAATGGAGACAAAAAGATAAAAATAAAGACGTAGTGAAAATGAAAAGATAAGCACCTCTTGCAACGTTTCGGTTTCCTGAACCTCTAACTCTTCGACTTCGACCTCCAGCCGTTCTATCTTCTTGATGGTCATCGACCTCGCCTCCTCCAGCTTTTGCATAGCCACTAATACCTCATCCATACTCAGCTACCAGAGGGGGTAGGAGCAGTCATTCACACAGCCATCATCAACAAGGGAGATTGGGCAGGGTCAGCATCAGAGGGGGTGTGGAGAGATAAGAGGAATGGCCGCAGCAATATCATCAGCATTGGCAGGGAGGGGGGGGGAAGCAAGTTGTAAGAGCATTTGAGTAGAAAGGGGGATAAGAAGTAAACGCAAATTAAAATCAAGAGAATCAAAACAAAATTAGAAGATAAGTAAAATCATAATTAAATCAACTGTAAAAAGAAATAAACTAGAAGAAATTATAGAGCAAAATCAATTCACACCATTAACAAGACTTTGGTTTAACTTTAAGACAATTGCACAAATATAACACATAACTGAGAGAACAATTATGACAGTACAAAATAATAACTAAAATGAAAAGATATTCTCCAAATATTTCTCTTTTATCATCAATAAACAGGTTGTGTATAAGGCGATTCTTATTACAGAAAGAAAAGCATTACAAAGAACACTCTTTATTTAACCACTTTGAATACAAAAGAAAAAGAACAAAATTAATGCTAGAACCTAAAAACATCCAAAACGGAAATTAGAGCAGAAATCATATGACAACAATTTATGGCACAGAGGAAAATGAAACTTTCACAACTGATGAAAATCAAAGAGGCAAGAAGTAATTAAAGGAAAAAATATAGCAATTTTGATTCTTTTTATTTCTCATCACCCATATGAAGTGAAAATTATGAAGGGAAAAATTCCTCCAAAACAAAAGGGACTTTTCTTCCGCATTATGTTTTTATAATGAAAAGGTCACAATGTTTGTCAGAAAGACTCCATATTATCCTCTAGTACAAAAAAAAACAGAAAGAAACTCATGCATCCAATCATAGCTCATGCTCTAACCATTAAAATATGCAAATTATTTCCATGGACCACTGACAGTGTGTGAGTAGATCTTAAGAATTGAAAATGCACTCAGTCACCTACCAATGGAGCAATCAGGTGACAGGTCACATGATCTGTCAAATGATCATGCAAGGTATGGATGCACTTGTGCCATACATGTACTTACCATCTCATCGCCAACTTTCATATCCTCGATGCCATCCAGGCTGGAGCGGCTGCGAGGTGGTTTAGGAGGTGGTGACCCTTCATCTCCGCTCCTGGTGTCTTCCGCTACTTCTTTCTCGGCTCTGGATACTTCGGCTCTGGTTTCTTCCGCCTTGGCTTCCTCTGCTCTGGCCTCTTCCACCTTGACAGCTCCAGCTACCACATCTGCAGGAGGGTTGCTGTCGGGATCTTTCAGCTTCTCATACCAGACCCTTGGTTCGTTCTCCGTCGCAGATAACGTTGAGGAAGGGAAAACTGTGGATGATTCTGATGCAACCTTGGCTGCGACCACTTCCGTTATGGAATCAACCTCGTCCATGTTTGTTTCAAGTACTGATAGATTTGTCGGGAATGCAGGATTTGCTTCAAGCGGGAAAGTGGGCGTGTGGCATTCCCTTGGTGTTGAGGAGCCGCTCTCGATAGTGCTGTCACTGAGTTCACTCTCGCTGGGTTTCCCACTCACCTTCTCATGTTTGATCTGCTCCTCATACTCGGCGCAAATGTTGAGGATTTCTTCCATGCGTAGCCGCTCCAAGGTGGCCATCTTCTGTTCCTGTTTGCGTTCCTCAACAGCCATCTTGTGCTGCATACAAAGCTCCTTTTGCTCAGGATCCTCAAACTCATCAGGGTCCAGGATCAGCGTATGCCGTGGCTCATCACCATCTAGAAGCCTACTCAGTTCTGGCGGTAACACCCCTGATTTAATCTCTGGAGGGGTATCAGCTTTTATTCTGAGAATCACATCACCGTTAATGTTCACGTTTGGCACTGGTGTACCTACTTGAGGTATTGGGGCATGTACTTGACTTTGTGAAGTCAATGTACTGTTTTGTCCAATGATTTCAGAACTTGATGTGGACGCAAGGCTTATTCCTGATTGGTCTGATCCAGATGACTCCCGCTCTGTTGCATTACTTGTGACTGTGGTCAAAGATGTCGAACTAAGGCTGGATCCGCTTGAGGAACGATCAACCTGATCTGACTTCTTCGGAGGGGTTTTGTTTGAATACAGGCTGCTTTGTCCAAGTTTGACTCGACTTGGTGAATGAGGTCCTTTCTTGTGTTCTAGAGTCCCACGGGGACTTGTTGTAACACCCACATGAAGCTTCTTTGAAGACGCACCTTCACTGTATCTCAAGGAGTCCTCAAACTTTGACCTGATGGCACTGACAGGTGGTTGGTAATCATTTGTGGCATTTGTTCCATCATTATCCTCAAATTCATCATCGCATATGGCTGTTTCACGGAGGTCCATTGGATTCCCAAAGGGGAACATCGTAGTACCACTACTATTCGTTCCCGTGTCAGCCCAGAGGTCAGGATTAGCTGATAAGCCAGATATGGGAGAAAAGACAGAATCGCTCTCATCTTGCTTCTCAGGGGATTCAGACAGAGCGTACTTATTGACGTATGTCTCTGACAACAGATCCTCATCGCTTGAAACCTGACGCATGATCTCTCGAAGTTCTGCTTCGATGCTCTCTTCCAGGGGACTCTTAGGTATGGCATTGTGGTTACTGTTTGTGTTATTTAACCTGAGATGCACAGGACGACCTGATGGTTTCATCGCTTCTGTAAAACCAACGCTATTGTGGGTCTCCCCATTTTCCTGGTGGTTCCCATTCTGGGCGTCTGAGCCATAAGTGGTCCTGACAACATTGTCTATGCCATTTCTTCCCATGAGGCCTTGCTTGAGTTGCTTGGCCTCCGAAGGGTTGTTGAAGCGAAAGAAGCAGGATTTGCCAAAGCACAACATGGCTCCTGAAGGAAAATAACAAAATCAAGACAAATCATAAAAATTACAAATATGTACATAATGAAGGGTGTCTAAACCTATATATAATTCTAACTGGGTTAAAAGACGACAATACTGTATATACATATACATGTGTACATGCACATACAGGCAAACTTTACAATACTTTGAAATTTGCAAATTACGTACCAATTAACTTCTTACCACACTCCTTTCAGGTATGGCAAATGTTTAACAGTCTCCTTGTAATGAAATTTGCTTAGAAATATATTTTTTTATTAGTGTGGTCCAGTGGAGAAATTTTGTTACAAAAGAATCCTCCTAATACTAGGAACTTACAAACCCACTATCAGAGGACTGTGCGGCACATGCTCCAATGACAATAGTCAATTTTCTACACTAGTCAAATTTGGAACTTCAATCCTATACTGGACTTTACACCTAACCGTAATCCGAAACCCGACCTAAACCTAGCCTACATCTTTGACGAAATTATTCCTAGAGCAAATGTTGCAAGAGCAAATGTCGCAGGGGAAAATGTCGCAGGAGGAAATGTCGCAGGAGGAAATGTCGCAGGATGAAATGTTGTAGGAAAAAATGTCGCAGGAGCAAATATCGCAGGAACAAATGTCACAGGAGCAAATGTTGCTGGAGCAAATGTTGCAGGAGCAAATGTTGCAACCCTAACCGTTACTCTGTATCTTGGGTGAAAGAAAGCCCGGAGCAAAGGAAATGTCACAAGAGCAAATGTTGCAAGAGCAAATGTCGCAGGAGAAAATGTTGCAACCCTAACCCTAACTCTGTATCTTGGATGAAAGAAAGCCTGAATCAAAGGAAATGTCGCAGGAGAAAATGTCGCAGGAGGAAATATCACAAGAGAAAGTGTCGCAAGAGCAAATGTCGCAGGAGCAAATGTTGCAACCCTAACCCTAACTCTGTATCTTGGACGAAAGAAAGTCCATAGCAAAGGTTGGATCACCAACTTCAGCAGTAAAGTTTAATTACCTTGAGTTAGTTTAGTAGGGCTGGTGATCCTATCACCATCTACACTGCAGGCTCCTATAGGATAGAGCACCACTGTATCATTCAGGTTCTCCACACAGCAGTGTTCAGGTAGGACATCCTTGCCGGTGATCAGGACGTCCTGCTTCACGCTGGCTTCAGTGGTTCCGATCCTTGTCTTGCCTGGGATGAAAAATAGAAAGAATGAATAGGTTAGCAGAAGAAAAGACCGGTATCCCTGGTAACAAAATGGAAAACAGTGTATTTGATGATGGTGGTGGTGTTGTTAGGGATGACAATGATAATGATGGTGGTGGTGGTGATGCAAGATGGTGATGAAGATGATAATGATGATGACTGTGAGGATAATGATGATGATGATGATGATGATGACAATAATGGCAATGACACCAACAATGATAAGATGGGAAAAAACAAATAATGACGACAATAACTTTGAAAAAGTATTCAGGTTCATATAGTTGAACTCAACATGCATGGTGAACCTTAACCCTGTTATGTGACTTTTTTCAACTTAATAACAAAGAGCAAACAGGAGCAACAGATACACTCAACAGCAAATCCTGATTTGGGCTGTCTCATGATAAAGACAAAAAGATGAGAAAGTAATGAAATATCAAAGAAAAATAAAGAAGTATCACAGTGTCAACATACATGTACATATCAAGAAAACATCCAGTAAGATCCATAATGTGCAAAGCGCAGGATCTTTAAAAAATATACAAACAAGATAACTTACACAAAGTTCGCTATTGAAACAAGATGACAGCACTGAAATGTTACAGTATGCCTTCCTTCATCTTGATATAATAGGCTTTGAGCTACATGTATGTTACAACACATCCTCTAAATGGAGATGAGTGCTGTGATTACATAGCAAAGGGAATTACCCCCAAAGACATCCTACAAATCAAAGCCTCCAAATTTCCATTTGACTTTGTCTGACTCATTGCCCAATCAAAGATCGATCAGGGATGTTGTTTCCACGAACATCTTCTTCGTCAGAACATGAGCAGAGATAAAGTGATGAGAGAGGAAGATCGAAGAGCCTTCTGGTCATCCTAGGAGCATGGAAGATCAAGGAATTTGCAAGATAAAGGTCTAGTCACAAAGACACTCCTTTCTTAACAAGCTAGGGTTACAGGACATGACTTGATACAAGAGAAAGTCAGAAAGATGGGGAATGTTGATGTGCCTTTCAGAAACCAGGATTACAGGGAAGACTAGCCAAGTACTACACATTGGAAATGAAAGGTGATGGTGAAAGTTTTTGCAGAAAAAAGTAGGTTTAAATTCTTTATCAATACCCTTGAACTTGGGAAATTCGTAGGTTCATATTTTGTTGCTATTAATCCACTTCCTCCTGGAATTGGGTGGTTCTTATATTAAGCCTTGGGAATGAGGGTATTCAGCAGCAAATGGGATAACAGGTACAATCTTAAAACAGTATGGCAGTTTCAAACTCAAACAAATCAAAATAAGTGAAAATATCAAACCAAAGCAGGAAAAAAAAAATCTCTGTGACCTGAGCCCCTTACCCTCCTTATAGAGCAAACCAATATATTCACAACGCTTTATCTGCAAAGTCACATACAACCCGCAGTCTCTGTAGACAAAACTCAGTCTCCATAGGTATCAACCTGTTACAACCTGTTAATCTGCTAATCTTTTCATTAAGCTGTTTGTCAAAGTAGGGGTACAGATGAGGGGGACAGTACAGCCCGTTACCCCTACTTTGTCAAACGTTTGGTCACTTTTCTCTGATGTCATCACAAGGGGGGAGGGTACAAACCTGCAAAGTCATTGCCATTACGATGAACTGCCCTATTCACGTGCTGAATTCTTTGATATGCTATTCATTTTCTACATTACAACTTCACAACATTTTGGCCCATTACATATCTATGCCTTCTGCACATTTTCTTCTTAACTTTTTCTCCCAAATTTTGCAACTTTCAGTGAGAATTCAATTCAAGTAATATGGGCAATTAATTGGGCATGAAATGCATTATAAACTTTTCATGACAAGAACAAGTGAATGAGTAAATTATGCAATGCGTAATAAATGTCCCCGGGGGAAGTGCAGATCTGTGGAAATTAACTAGCCTGAACCTTAAAACTTCAGTGAAAAACTTTAGTGAATAAAATAATAATGTTACTGCATGCAAAAGAAGAGAATACCAACAATGCATGTATACAACTGAAATATATAAAACATGAAAACATTATGAACCTTCAGCCATTTTGAATAAATTTGCATAAATTTGCATGAATAATGGATTTCAAAATTCTGTGTAGAAGTTTGGAAGCCCCCACCCAGCCCTATCAGATAAAACAATCGGAATCAAAATCCGATGTGAAATAGAGGAGAAGTAGCATTTTTCGTCAATTTTGAATAAATTTGCATAAATTTGCATAATTAATGAATTTCAAAATTCTGTGTAGAAGTTTGGAAGCCCCCACCCAGCCCTATCAGATAAAACAATCGGAATCAAAATCGGCCAAGAAATGACGGAGAAGTAGCATTTTCTAACATTTGAGCACACACGGACAGACGGACGGACGGACGGACGGACGGACGGATGGACGGACGGACGGACGGACGGACGGACGGACGGACACACACACACACACACACACAACACACACACACGCACACACGAACGGAGCCCGTTTCATAGTCCCCTCGCGAACTTAGTTCGGCGGGGACAATTATATAAGGGCTAAATAGATCACATTTTGTGCTTCAAATTAGCAATGATATTATTTTCCTTTTAATGCTAAGTGGTTCTAATGAAATGTTATATCTTTGAAAACAGCATACATGGTTAGGATTTTTGATGAAAAGTTGAAAAAATTGCAAATATTGATAAGAAAAACAATGATTTTAAGCCTCTTAATGTGTTGCCAATTTAGGCATTTTAAGGTTTATTCTCCTTTTTAAAAATTCATAGCAGCAAACTCAATATGGTCATGCAACAAAAATGAACACAATGTGAGCAGAAATTTTTGCTCTTTCTACTCATGCATGTGGTATATTTTTTAGGACTTTGAATCAAAAGTTATTGAGCCAAACCAAAAAATGTGGTCAATTGTCTCAAAATATTAGAAATATTTGAATTCTAACAACTAAATTGATCAGAATTAAGGAATAAGTGCAATTATGATCCCGAGCACATCACCAGTGACAAAATTCCATAATGGACTATAAATTTCACGACAAATAATTTGATAATTGACATCACGCTTCTAAAATGACTAAAAAATTTGAAGAGGAACTGAGGCCAATTATGACAAAACAAGATGAGACATATCTATGCCTGTAGAAATAAAAAATGGGGCCACTGTATTATCTTCATGTGTTGCTAATTTGAGGATTCATCCCTATACAATGATTCAACTTTTGTCAGGGGATTCACATTTTACATAATGAAAAACAAAATGTGCAAGATGACAAAATCATTTAGATAATCAGCGAATGTATCATCAATGAAAAATAAAGACTAAAATAATGATTTTTTTTTCATGAGTTCATGTTGATCATGACAAGGCACTTTCAGAGGAGTTGATGCTTCGATGAGGCTGTTCAAATTGAGAAAGGGGGAAAAAGAGATCCTGACAGGAATGCTTTTTCACAGTTCATTATTCAATAAGGGAATACGGATACATGAAGACATCAAAATCAAGAAGAAAACACAACTTCTGAGGGAAATTTTGATGACATGATAAGAAAGTGATTGAAAGTAAAATTGCCTAATGATGTAATTTGAAGATGACTCAAAAGTAGGAGTGAAATAAAGATTCTTAAAGATCTTTGAAACGTACTTAATTTGGTTTCACTATTGAAATGTGCAACTTCATTGAGTCCAAGAGGTGACTTGTGAATATCTGTTTGTTCATGTCAATTTAAAAGAGTAAAATGACTTGGTGTTATGTCCCCCCTCATAACATTAGCTAGGTTCACACGACAAGCTGTAATTGTTAACTTTAGCTCATGGCTTTAAACTTTAAGGTTATGTTGTAGGTCTAAAACCACAAGTACATGGTTTTGGAAACTTACATGTACATGTTTACTCAAAGTTAAACCATGAGCAATCTTATCGTTAGGGCCATGAATGTGCCATGCAGACGCAATCAACTGAACATCTGTTTGGGTGGTTTGTAGTTTAAAACATAGGGTACTGCTTATTTTGTTGTCATATGAACCCGCATCATTGTTAGCGGGTCATTGTTTAAAACTTCGAAGTTTCGCTAACCTAAATTTAATATTTTCTTGAGAGGAGCCATGAGGGCACAGTGGTAGAGCAGTGGTCTCATAACCGGGAGGTCCCAAGTTTGAAACCAAGCCATTTTGGTAAGGCATTCATCCTCCTTATCAAGTCCCTTGTATAGGACATAAAGTCGTAGGTCCCCTGGTTGCTCACCTACAAGCTGGATCTCTAGGAAGAACAGAGCTTTGAATAAAGCTATCCATCCATATATTTTTTTTAAATTCTTCATTTATATATTTGTACATATTTCTATGTACATGTGTATGTATTTGATTTCTTTTTATAAATGGAAACTACAACCAAACCAAACTATTATTTTATACTGTTTTCTGACATATTCTCATTGCCACATAACTTGAACGCCATTGACAGGTGGTAAGAGATAAATTAAAGAGGGGTAAAGTGATGTCATACTAGGAAAATACTTGTGAAGTCATAATAGTTCTTAATATTTTGCTCTGAATGTAATTCATACTTCATACATAATCTCTTTTATGATATTCTGTTACACTCAATATTGTCCACTGTAACCAACTTTCACTTTTCATTCTTCTTCTTCCCTATTATTTTAATTCTCTGATATAGATAATGTATCTAGATTACAATGAAATCATTATGTGATATTGTATTAAAAAATACAAAATTCAGTTTCGCTGTATCTTAGTGCTATGTGAAAAATTCTAACTATGATAACACACTATCCATTAGATTTACTTGTATTCTATAACTGATAATAAATAAGGATTTTCTATTAAATACAAGAAATTCCCATTTGACTGAATAATGTACTCACATGCACATCAAGTACGCCTACTGTACATATCAGTATTGAAGTACAAATGACCTACTTGTACCGCAGTCAGTTGGTATAATGGTCATGCATCGTTTATCTCAGTGGGAAAATCACACATGCATAGGAGATAATGCAAATTATGCGATTATTAATCAGCCAGCGCCTGCAGAATTTTGACGAAACAAAATACTCCAACTATTCAAAATATGAAAACTTACTCTGGAATAAACGCACGGATTATCTCCCAAATTATATCCAAAATCTTCCCCAAATCACTGAGAATACCATCAACTCCAAGCTGCAGTCGAACAATGAGTAGTTTCCTCTTGACACTCTACTGCATGAGCCAACAATGGAGGGAACACACAGACAATACACGCTGGACTCATTAAAAACGGCGTTTAAGCGCAATGTGTCATCTCCCTCTCCGAAGACGGTAAACAAAAACAGCTAACGACTCACACGCCTCTCGCTTTCCTGGGCTAAGTTTTTCCACACTTGTTGTCTGTGTAAACTTACAGCATGGCTGAGTTAGTTTGGATCAACGCATGTGAGTGAATGGGAAACAACAGAATTCAAACATTTACCCACTCTTTCTCTTATAAATTTCTGTTAAATGTAGCGTGAACAATTTGGGAAAGAGAACCAGGGTCCCATAAAATCATATTCCGTGGGGATGAGTCACTCTTTTTAAAATGCTACAAAGATCTCATTTCATGCTGTGAATTCCCTATCCTATGCTTCATTCCTGTGCTTACGAACCTTTCCTATTAACCCGTAGACCACTGAATTCTCTCATTCCTATTGGCTTAATACACGGACCGCCAAAAAGAAAATCATTTTTGTTGGAAGTGGGGGGCTGAAAAGTATTCCAAGTTTTGGAATTACTTCCCTCCACTAGGTATGAACTGAAACGTTTATTCCGACACATCTCAAATAATTTTTCTTCGTTTTAACTCTTTGCCTACGGGAACCGCCTGGTCCCTGCATTAAGTCTATGGGAATGAGAGAAGCCAGTAGTCATCAGGTTAAAGTAATAATTAAGATGTAAACCCTGAAATATCATTAATCAGTAAGTCCTATAACAGCACTTCCGAAAGCCACAATTCTGCTTGGTGCCATGCCTACAAACATTTACTTACTCTAACAGAAGTCTCGGTATGATAAAGTCCATCAATGATAAGCCAACCTTTTTTCAGAGTATCATCACGTTCTTGAAAACAACTGCTCTAAATGAGTACATATCCAGAAGAAATTAATGTATTCAAATTTTCCTCTTTCAAAATGTGACAAATAGCATAAAAAATGCTCCTCACATGTATAAAGTGCCAGCTGTCTGCAATAAGGCTCTTATATACATGTAGTCATGTATTGTCAATAGCAGTAATGGCCTTTCTGTGGGGAGGTGAAGAAATACAATTACACTTTTCCAAATTCCTGTGCACCAGAACTGTCAGTCTTTCTTTTTCTCCTTCATATACAAAAAGCACTGTTATCCATTGATAAAATGACAACTGAAACAATGAAGGAATGGCATAAATAACCAATTGCTCAATATCTCGATCTTGTCTCCAAAATCACCAGTCGGCCACCAAAGACCAAGAGCATTATTAACCAAAGCTCATCTTTTGTTCACCCTGCTTCCATCATGTACATGTAACATCCAATTACCTAGTTTTTTTATGTATCTCGCTTTACCAAGCTGAGACAATGCAAAGATAAGACTAAAAACACAGCGCAGATGGCCATGCTCTGTGGGAAGCGTGGAAGTTCTACAATGTGACGACTTCGACCGTAATTGCTCAGGAAGATCGCCTCGTCACGCCTAGCGCTTTATCCTATCATAATTGGCACGAGCTCGCAGTCCAAAGCGCCTAATCCCATTCAGGGGTAATTAATTTTTTTGGTATAACAAGCAGAAGACTGCACGACGGAGCCTCTAAGGACTTGAGAATACTTAATCTCACTAGCAAGAGAAAGATAAATTGACTGGACTTTGATTGGAGCTTTATACTTAGCCTGACATAAAGCAGTGCTCCACACTTATAATTTTTCAAAGGGAGTCCAGACTGCAACTTTTAGAGGCTGTATGCTTGGCTCCCTATTTAAATTTCAAAATTATGGGGGCCCTTGTGTTCGAGACCCCTTTGCCTGGACTTGTTGTTGTTGTTGTGGATTGGTTTTAATGGCGTATGTCTTGATTGGAGCTTACCAATATATTAGTGTGAAGCAGGGCTTCACACTAATAAATTCTCAAACTCAAATGAAGATCCAGATAAGAATGTGTCCTTATCATGACAAACACATACAGTGTACGATAATTGTTGAGTTTATAAAGTTTTACTGCCAGTCTGCCACCCCCCCCCCTCAAAAAAAAGTAATTGTAACCCAACCGGTATCATTATTTCATAAATTTGACTCTTCTTGAATTAAAAAAAAAAAGGCTTCCAGTTTTCTTCAATGTAGAATAGGCAAACAAACAATCCCAAACCAGGCAAAAAAAGAAGAACTGAACAGAACAAAACAAGAAAAACCTGAATGTGGTATATGTATATGAGCAAAGGAAAAGTGGTGAATAGTTTATACTCCAGACACAGTATAACACACCTTCAATGAGCAGAGAAACCCATAATTCCGATTTGAAGACAGGCTACTAATAATGATAGAATACGAACAAGGACAGAGTGCTACAGATGATTAAAAGGCTTGGCTCCCTAAATAGGAATGTCAACAGTAATTATCGCTGCCCAAACAAAGCATTATTGACTCCATAGCAAGCGTTCTTATAGGATATCATCTGTTGATAGACAGAAAGCAGGCATGTGAGTGAGGTAAGAAAAAAAAAGAGGAAAATAAATTAGTGACATTGCGAGGGAGCGGAGCGACCGAGCGGGGGGAGGGTGTGGGAGGGGGAACCCTCCTCCCACGGTAGGGAGCTTTGCAGTTTTTGAACTTGAAATTGTGCAATCTGGTGCATACCAAGAGAGGAAATTCAGGCTTAGGATTAACTGTATCTGGGTAGGTGTGTTATGATTTGATAGATAATTAATTATAATAATTATATTTTTCTTGAAAAACACAAATAATTGACACACTAATAAATTTGCACGCTAACAAATACACACACATATTATTGTATTAAGTATCTAACATTCACACTCACAGTTCAAAATTACTTCAGTTTTTAATATGGTACTCACAGACTATATGCTTTTCCTACTTTTCTTGTTTACTAATACTAATCTCTTTAACGAGAGGGTCTTTCTTGTCAATTGATGCCTTATCATCACGCGAGCCCCGCTCCACATAATTTTGATCCTTGGAAGTAGAAGCCATGATTTAAGTTCCTCTTGTGAAGTTCACATCAGTAAATAAACAATTCAAAACAAGTACCAAGATGGTGCATAACTGTGTTGGAAACGCGGAAGAAATTTATCCAAACGAACTCGAAGTCCCGCTCGAAGTACCACTCGAAGACACAGCTAGCAGCTAAAGCAACTTGACCAACGCCGCGCGATACATGCGAGACCGGCTATCGCCCCCAGAGCTTCCCCGTGCCACTCGATTGCTAGACCGGCGCGGCTGCTTAGCAGTGCACTGCTAGGCCGCCACGCACTGCAGCGTGAAACCAGAATACCGGATTGGATAGTCTCTATTACCAGGTGTTTTTAGACATGAATAATAATTGCTCGTAATGAGCAGCTCAAAATACGTTTATATTTTGACAAAAAGCATGGTACGAGACTAGACTGTGTTTTTCATTACCCAGGGAGTAAAAAACGCGGAAAGTGAAAAAAAGACGCGAGAAAATGATTTTTAAAAAGCGGAAATTCGCGTAAACGCAGAAATTTCACATGCCTGAGAAAGGCCTGAACATGAAGTTAACCCCCTTCTAGCTGTCAACAAATGATTTTTAAGAATGAGAAATGAGCTGTTTTTCTGACATTTTGGGGTGGAATTTTGTGGTAGGGATGCATGTGATACATTTGACTCTGCTATCAGAGCCATTAGGGGTTTATTAATGACTGTCTCCCTTCACATCTATCAAAGGTTCCTGAAATTTATTTCGCAGAGCAAACTCTATGAGTGGACGAAAAACGCCCGATAATTTTTTTGCAGGAAGCTTCAAGCAATGCAAATGATGTAGTGTTCAAATGTGGGATATATTTTCAATGAAAAGGTTTTAATCTTAATTTGTTTTAATCTGAAGAGAATTCAAATGCAGACTGGAATTTTGAAATATAATAACTGATTAAAACCAGACTTTCATTCCTTGTAGAATAAGTACCAGTAAAAGTATTTGTGTCCACAAGATTAAAAGAAAGGGCAAGGTGCAAATATATTCATTTATTCAAACACTTTACACATGTAAACAAACATTTGTGGTCAAATAGAGGAATGGACAATTTCCTATGAGAAACAGGATTTGTATGTACATGTATGAATGGATAAGGAGAGAATGAATAATTTCCTGAAGCAAAAACTTCTGTTGACCAAATAAATACAGTAACATGGCCAGCAAAGCCTTTGACAAGGCCTGTGCCAATTGTGGTTTATCAACTTTTTGGCACCTGTTCAATTTCTTATGAAACGGCGGACATTTAAAATTCATTATCAAACAGACTGTCGCTTATCTATTAATACACAGTGTATTTACATTCCCAATTCTGAACGCGCATTGAACATACACACAAACAATTGTTTAATTCATTATAGGAATGTTTTGTTGACTTCCACTATTGAAACACTGATTTCCTTATCAAGAAAAATGTGAAGGCAATATTTATTTAAAGGGGGAGGAGGGGCTGTGCTAAGATATTCATCTAAATTGTTTGGAACATGACGAAAACAAATAAAAACAAACCCAGTGTGAAACATATATTTGGAAAATTATATTTATAGATAATTATGGCATTTCTTTTGTTAACCTTGGGCTAAGAAAACAAAGAATGAAGTGATAGCTAAATTTTAACAAAATGATAGTCATTTTGTATAAAGCAGTATATAAAGATACTATATTCACAATTTTACTTTTCAGGCTAAAGCAATTAGTACCTGAACTATTTAACTATTGAAACATGATGGAATGATAGAAATCCTATTATGCTTCCTTTTCGTTGTCTTACAGGGATTCCATTGGTGTTTATGAGGGGCTTTTGGAATGAGCAGAAATCAGTGCAGAAATCAGCACTTAAATACTTATACTGCCTTTTCTGGTGAATGTATATTTGGCTCATCAAGGTGAAACACTGCGTGGCATCTAACCACTTTTAACTTCATTTCAGCGAATCAACGATATGTACTTTCACTTTCATGTCATCTGTTTGGAGCGAGAAGGGCGTTAGTTAACTCCTATACTGTAACACACTGAGTTAACGCCTTTCTAGTTCCAAACAGAAAATACTGTCTGTTGACAGCCAAGAGGACATTAACTCTGTGTATCGATGATTCTGATGTCTCATCTAAAGAAATATATATTCTGCTTGGTGCCAGAGGGGCATAAACTCATGCTTTAACGTTGATCATCACCCTTTTGACTCTTACATCAGACGAAATAATCTCAAGATTTCCGTAACCCATCCAAGATTCTGATGTCTCATCTAGAAACATACATTCTGCTTGGTGCCAGAAGGGCATATAAACTCACGTTTTAACATTGATCAACGCCCTTTTGACTCTCAGCGGACAAACTGATCTCATATCTTGTTTGATTTCACAAGATTTACAAAATGATCTCAAGATTTCCATAACTCGTCCAAGATTCTGATGTCTCATCTAAAAATATACATTCTGCTCGGTGCCAGAAGGGCATATAAACTCACGTTTAAACATTGATCAATGCCCTTTTGACTCTCAGCAGACAAACTGATCTCATATCTTTGTTTGATTTCACAAGATTTTCATAACTCGTCCAAGGTTCTGTTATTTCATCTAAAAAATATTTTTGTTGGCACTGATGGATTGGGCATGCTGAGAGCAATATCCCTTCACATCAGGGGTATGTGTGTACCTGGACAAACAAGACATTTTCATTTCGTCTGCTGAGATCCAAAAAGGTATTAACTCTATGAATACTGATATGCTAAGGCCCTTTTTGCTCTTAGCATGCAATATAATCATCTGCTGTGAGCACAGGATAGAGGAGCTGTGTTCTTCTTTTATTTTCAGTTAACTTTCCAAATTATCCCTCCAGCAGAACTTGTGCAAACCGAATTTTTATCAACGCCAAATTTTGGTTCAATTGTTTGATTCGGCATTGTCGTCAGAGGAGACTTCTATTTCTGTGTGAAGTGTGAATTTGGACATAAGTCTTTTTTTAGTCTCAATAATGAATCCGGCAGAGATTTCATTTGACATACCTTCGGGTAGAGGCAGCAAGGTTACGGCAGTGCTGATACGGCTTCCACCCAGACTGACCAGGTGAGGGCGCTCTGACTGGACCTTGAGCGCACGCCCTGTCTCCGACAGCTCAAGAGACCCATCCTGAAAGACGAACAAAAAAAATATTGATATTTACAATTCTACTGTTTCATGAAAGTGAAGAAAAAAAAAAATGATCAGGACTCTCTGACTCTGGTCAAATTTCTGTTTCAATAATGCTCATTGTTGTTTGTAAATTCTTCAGATGAACCAAACAAATCGGAAGAGACTCAAGGACCCCTATACTTCAAATGATCGATGATACAATACCAAATCTAGACATCAAAATCATGGGTCGATGGAAAGGAAGAATTGCTGAAATTTGCAGGTGATATAGTTGGAACAATATGAGCTACATGCATGTGTATTTGCCAAACAGATACTAAAATGAAAAATCATTTTATCAACTAAAAACAACTATAATCATTCTGCTTGAAATGTTTTTTTTATTGTAGGCATATATATCCACTTTCACTTGAAACCCATTGATCTAATTTATCTGATCTAGTTTCACTTGAAATGTGTTCAATGGTACTCTTAAAAGAATGACAGACTTAGAGGAAAAGAGAAGAGAGAACAAGAAAAGATACGTGCAGTTGTGGTTACAGCCATAAACCATGTATCTCACCAGTTACTTCTAAATCATCAGATAATAAATTCTATTTCCTCATTTGAAAATAAAATGAATTTGGTTTATTCCTTATTGTCCACTTAAATATAATCTACAGAAAGAAAGCCTAACCCTTCACAATGACATCTATATCAGGAAACTGAGAATGAGCACTATCGTCGAATTCAATGTGATTATTTGGCAAGGAATACTTCACACTACTATGGTTTTTAATTGAACAGGCTCCAAGTTTTTAAATTTCTTAATTAAAAATATGGAATGACATAATGGCAGCACTAATTAAGTGAAATAAAAATGGGATAAGTCATTGCCAAACAATTTAAATATGAAAGACCTATCTTAATTTGCAACTTAATTAGAAATCTTATTTAGGCCTATATAAATATAAACAAATGCTGAAATAAACATAAATTCTAATAAAGTAAGACCCTCTTTTGCATTCATGAATTGATCCTAATACATTTGTATACCAGTACTGCAAAAATATTATTACAAATCTTAAAAACAGAAAAAAATAAACAAAATATTTGCAACCATGGTAAAGTGAATAGTAATGGACACATCTTCTGGAACAATTTGACAACTTATAATAGCTTAATATGCTGTTATAGCTATATGATATTCTATGAACCCGGGGTTCAGTGGTTTTAGCTAAAGGACCACAGTTGGTGGGTATGAGGTTAAAGACTCACCTGGATGATCTTCTGGGTCCGTTTGAGACTGTCCTCCCAGTTATTGCTCATCCTGAGTTCATTGAGTTCCTCGCTCGTCAAAACATGGTCTGTTACTATCAGTTCAGTTGTTTGCATATTCTGGAATTGAAACGAAAAAAATGAGAAATAACAAATTATAGTTAAGAAACTCAAGTTCTGTTAAATGGCTTCTGATATTAATAATACTAATTGCGACAGATTTATTTCACAAATGAAAGCTTCAAACGGAGCCAATGACCACTTAAAAATCCTGCCATTATACAGGGCTAGAAACAAGGTTCCAGAACTTGTGGACCACATCCCTTCCAAGAAAAAACAACAACAACAGCAACAGTAACAACAACAACAATCCTATGTACACAGACCCCTCCCCCTAAAAAGAAACGACAAAACAAAATAAAAAACTTCTGACTCAAGACCCCAAAATTAATGTGGCACCCAGAGATATGGCCATAAGGTAACTAACAAATCTCACAAAATAAATATTGTATCATAGTTTTATATGATTTATGCACAACATACTGTAAATGACCATCGCAGGTTAAATTTGGCAGTCAAAACGATTGCATAGCTTGCCAGCCAGGCAACCTATGTAGTAAGATAAGCAAGAGCTTTAATCAACAGCAACATCTCTCAATGTGTCTATGTATATATCATAATCTTTTTATGAGCCGTATATAGGATGGCATTGGATGTGGAGATGTACTAATACCGGTACATCCCCTTTACCTTCGTAAAGAACAGGAATAGCAGGATTAAGTAATTTGTTGTACTTCAGGTTAAAAATCTCTTTCCCTCCTTCTTCTCACGATTGTACATTCAATTATCAAAGGTACTCATCACCCCCAAAATATTTTGCTTTCTATTTTTGTAATATTTCATTCATTAAACATTATTGATATATATCAATATTCTGTTCAGAAACATATAATACTATATAACATATAATAATACATATATATCACACGAGTATAGAAATCACTTTGTATAATAGGGGGTTCCATGTCGCAGTACTTAAAAAAGCAGTACTTCAAAACATGAGTTTCAAATATTACTTCAATAAAGAGATAACTGCAAGTTTGAATATATACATGTATACTCTCAATGAACAAAAAAAGCGATTTGTGAGGAGGCTAGTCAAAGCACCCCTATACGCGCTTGCATATATAGAATAGGGTGTGCACGGAACCCAAGTCCAATTTGGGGTTTTATATAATCCTTCACTTTCTTCATTCTTCTTCCCTGTTAACCCACAGAATGCCAGGAACTGCTATTTGAGGTCCATTTCAAACATTCTACTTAAATACAGATTATTTTATTAGGGGATTGATACCATTGAATCTGTTACTTGCACAAAATGAGTATAAGGTGTTGTGGACTACATAATGTCTGTTTGGAGCCAGAAGGGCGTTAACTCATATACTTTAACACATAGTTAACGCCCTTTTAGCTCCAAAGAGATGATAATATCTAATAATATTACATGTAACACGTAGGCCTTATATGAAGCCCTTTCCTTATCAGCTTCTAAAATATTTGGTAAGCAGTCACATTAAGACTCTCTCAGGTGTCGTGAATTTGGCAAATATCCTGAACTTGCTCCTAAAGATTTTAGATATTGTCTACTTATTCTGCCAAATGCATTATTTGGCATATTTTCTATTTACACCTACAATCTATGATTTCTTGCTAGTAATTACACTATCTGATGACTTATTCAGCAAATCTGCTCACCTGAAAGAAACAAACAACATTTTCTCCAACATGCTTTTGAAATGACAGAACTTCTTACATTACATGACTGACAAGGAAAGAATTTTGTTCACCATCTATCAACTTTATTCAGCATGACTGCTTCAATAGTGTAAGGGAACACTGTTTGAAATGATAATGTACCAAAACATTTCATCATTATCACTATTATCCCCTCATTTCATAAGTAAAAGCATTAAACTAGAAGTAAAATAAACTTGTTAGACTCTAAACAAATAAATTTCCAGTTGGGCTGGGAGAGGGGGAGGGGGGATTCTACATTTCAGGAGTAGAAATTCATTTCCTTTGGGGACCCTTTTCAAATTTTCATAAACTAAAAAGACTACCCTGAGAAGAAAATATTCATATTTTGAATGACAGCGCCGTAAAAACCAAAAAGAACAACAGACTACCCTGAAAAGAAAATATTTGAGAATTTTGCTTCCTTTGGGGGCTCTTTACAATTTTCATAAACTAAAAAGACTACCCTGAGAAGAAAATATTGTCTCTTTGGAGCAAGAAGGGTGTTAACACTGTGCAAAATGATATGAGTTAACACCCTTCTGGTTCAAACAGACAACATATTAACTAGAGTGGGACATATCTCTCATTGCTTCCACTGTTTTGAGCATTAGGTCGAAGCAGAAGAAAGAAGACGGGTGTGTGAAGAACAGGACAATTATTTTTGCTCATTCACATTAACATGTGATTCAAAACATGTGCAATCTGTCCGAAATCAGTTGTCGGTTAGCTAGAGTAGTGTACCAGGCTTACTTTATAAACAGATCGGTATTGCATAATCAAATGGTCATGTGACCCTACCATGCTGTCACATGACCCTAATCTTTGCCACCAGACCCAAACCTTTCCTGGACCAATTCACCTTGAATCTAACAGACCATGTCTAAGAGCATCATTCGTCAGGAAACGGTCGCACTTCAAACTGTCCCCACACTTGTTGCCACAGCGATACGGGTTGCTAGGCAACGTCATGTAAACTCAATCGCTTCTCGGTAGTTGGCTTGGGATCGTCCTGGGTTCGGGGACGGAAGGAAGTTGGGGGGGTCTAAGATTTTAATTAGCCTAATTACGGTTGACTTAGATTTGGGCCTGCAGGTAAACCGTTATGGGAGCATGGTTTCCTTTGTTTCTAGAACTCCTGTAACTTCATCAGTAGAAATCAGGAACAGTACGCCTCTATCTTACTGGACAGATTCTGTGAACTGTACACAGTTTCAGAAACTTTATCACAACTTCAAGGATTCATATCAAATCTTAACCCAGCAATTTCCATGTTTCGGCTGTCATGAATAGGTTGCAATTACAGTACATATTTAAAACTTTACATCTATTTCTACATACTTGGGTCTTTTGTAGAGTAGGTTTCTTATTCAGAAATCAGTGAAATGCTTAATGTATATCTCTGAGAAGTCATATTTTTATTGAAGAAATGAAGCATGTATATATATAACTAAAATAAAAAGTAAACACAAAGAAAGAAATATTAGCTACATGAATAAAATGATGAACACAACCCTATTCAAACAAGGACAAAAGTTGCATCGTAGTTGTCTCTTTTATTTCATCTATTAGGGTAAAATAGATCTACTTTAAAAACAATAACAACTATGATGATCATACATGTAAGCATACAAGAAGGTGGGGGAGGGGCTGCAGGCCCCTCAGGATTTTCAAAGTTCTAACACTTGGGCAACCACCACCTCAATTTCGGGCAGCGAGGTCCCTGAATATCCTCATATTTGGGCAGCGAGGTGCCCAAACATGTCATTTCAGTACATTTCCCCTACAAAAAAAGTCTCCGAAATGAGAATCTCAAAAGTTGATATTTGGGCAAAAGGTGTCACCCCCCCCCTTTTGAAAATGTATCCATACGCCTATTGTGATGATAACAAATAACAATCATGGCATATTCACAATCACTCATGACGACCTTTCACCTTTTTAGTTTGTTACAACTTTTTTCGTGTTGTTTAAAAAAGTATATATTCTTGTTTTCTTCCACTCCAGGCTTCTCATGTTTCCAATGGATTATGATGATGATTAATGAACTCTTGAACTTGAACTAGATTTCATGGTCACTGTTCAGTGACTCAACATCATCCAAAAAAACATCTCTTTTAAAAGCATTAATCACATCATTATTTTTTTAGACACCATCAAACACATGACACCATTTGGAGGGGGAAGATCTAAATCTCTCGGAAAAACTTCAAACAGAAGCAAGCCAAAGTCACATTTTCCCTAATTCTTGGTGCTTAGTCAGGGGGTTAATCATACGCTAAATTGGGATGGGAGATTTCATGTACGTCAGTGGCAATGCTGGATGTGGGGGTGAGAAGGAGATGAGATATTGTGAGGTTCTGGGATTTGGTGACTGTTCTTGTTTTTTTCCTGACTGATGCAGATTAGGAAACACTTGCCCCGAAACCCAAAATTATTGCTGCTATTCTTTTGGTTTCATAGAAATAAAATTGCATTAAGAACAGTCATCATTTCATCATACAGAACAAGGACCTTTTTTCCTCCATCTGAAGGGGGGGGGGGGGGGGGGAGCGGGAAATGCGAAAAAAAAGCACATGTAAATAAAGAGCTTGCACTTCGATAATTTTTAAAGCTGAAATGATTACTGCATAGAAATCTCAAGAAGAGCTCATCAGAAGAGAATTAAAAAAATCATAAAATCTTTTGCAAAGAAATTCTCCCTTTTTTTCAGAAAATTCTTAAAGGGGAAGTTCACCCCGAAGATTACTTGAGTTTAAAAAATGCAGAAAAAATAAAGAAAAATATTGGCGAAGGTTTGATGAAAATCGGTCAAATAATAAAAGAGTTATGAGTATTTAAAGTTTTGGATTCGTGACGTCACATGCGAGCAGCTGCCCATTGGTCATGTAATAAATATCCCATATATTCGCATTTTTTTTTACTTTCCACGATAAATTGATATTGTTTCTTTTCAGAATCTAGTATTGAATAACATTTCTGACAATATATCAAATGCACAGACGAAAATATTCTAAATTTTCTGAGAAAACTGTATTTTATGGAATATTTATCACATTACATCATGGAGGAGCTGCTCGCATGTGACGTCACAAAATCAAAACTTCAAAAGTCCATAACTCCGTTATTCTTTAACGGATTTTGTCCAAACTTTCGCCAATATTTTTCTTTATTTTTTCTGCATTTTTTAAACTCAAGTAATCTTCAGGGTGAACTTTCCCTTTAATAAGCTCTCATGAACGACACGAAAAAGGTAATTTTTAACCTAATCACCACAACAGAGCTGAACAGCTGCTGCATGCAAGGCACACCAAAAGAGTGACGAGACATTGATCGCCTTGGTGAAAACCTTTGCCTTCATGGAAACCTTGCAATCTGACACATCTATGCCACCACTTTGACAAAGTGCATCATTTATCTTCTGAAGGTATTACCCTTATCGCTCTAAGACACTCAGCAAATATTATGTTGCATTCAGTTGTAAATCCTCAAGAATAATCCACAATTCTACAACAGAAACTGAAACTAGTTTAAAACACCTTCCATGGTCGAAATGCCTTCAATCATCTGGAGCTAAAGAAAGTGTCAAGAAAAAATCACCTTGGTGTATTTCCTACACAGGCAAGAAAGTGATTTTTTTTTTTTAAAGGCAATTTGGAATGAAAAGCAGATCAAGTCAAACTTCCATCTCCATTAACTTTTCATGAGTTTAAGAAGTTTCTAAGAGATACCCTTTTTCTTTCTCTCACTCTCTTTCTCTATTGCCCCCCCCCCCCCCTCTCCTACTCTTTCTCTCTGTCTGTCTTTTGTGTCCATCTATTCTTCCAGACAAGTCTCTCCTATATCATTTCTTCATCTCACTGATCTTACTCTATATATAATGGTTATGATATCTTGGTAAAGATAATATATATCAAAATTGCAGGCCCCTTTTTCATGATATACATTCCATGTAATTCAACTCTTCAGCTGCAATGTGGTTTTTCAATAAAATACCTTACCATTTTCAATCAATCAAGTAAACTCTGGCTTGGCACCTACCAGTATAATTACAACACAAGTTTTATGACTTTACAGCAATGTGATACACGGCATGCATCTTATATCATAAACTCACATTCAATGTTGCAGGAGGCACCCATACACTGAATTTAGTTGCATATGGCTTCTCATTGTCATTCAGATGATTGTACGATCCGTTACGCAACACATCCATGTTGGGGATTCCCAATGACCTACTCCAAAGATGGTTCAAAATAATCTAATTGAAGAAGAGGCCACCGTAATTAATGCTTGAAATAAGAAAAACAGAGCTACACGTTAAACCTATATGCAAAAGTACAATCGCAACATTCATTTTCCACCTTGAGGACATTGATCGAGCTCCTCGTAGTAAGTCATGAGGTAATGGCTCCCTTATCAGGTGGTGGGGTTCCGGCAGAGGTGTAGTGTCTGACGACCCTTAGATCCTTAAGAGATATCCGAAGTAAAGATGTTGGTACCACAAGGTAACAATAATCTGAAAGCTACATGTATGTTCAGGTAACATAGACCTGCTTCAAACACATTCCAAGAAAACAAAGCTCCAATCAATGAAAAACTAAGTTCTCCATTTGATCAAATATCTCATTATGGAAAACGATTGCTTCTAGCCTCATTCAGATCCGAAATAGTACTGTAATGATCCACATGCCTTCTTAGAAATGATTGTAAGGCTGCTTATAGATCCAGCAACTCATCAGAAATGGATGGGAGGGGTAATTCCAAAGAAGTTGTCCATAATTCCTATTCACCTATTCCTTATATACTCTCCTGGATTCTTGCCGATGTCATTCCACATGTTGTACTGTCAAAATCCAGAATTGAGTAACTACAATCAGTGACAGTGTATGCTCTGAGGTATATTTTCCAAACAGTTTCAATAAATCCAGTAGGACAGCTCGCACTTGTGATTACAGATGAGAGTTTACATGCTCTCGATAACTTCCCAGGCTTATCTGAAAACCCTTGAGTCATAACTGGGCTCTTTCTACTACACCTGATGAGTTGAGAAGGGTATATATGCTCTAGAACTCTCAAAACCTGATATCGAAATGGTCCAAGTCATGACAGGTTTTGCGCTTGCTCGATTGTTTATTTCCAGAGGCATTCGGATTGAGTCAACAAACAGTCATGGCCTGCCAGAAGAAACAAGTGCACAGCGATGATGACGACGTGATGCAATAGGTATTGGCACAGGGTCGTCACAATCGCTGCGAGGGTAATACAGGAAGTCTATCGCCCTCCCTTGACACGGCAGCGCACCTGCTGCAGCCTGATAACTCAAACACTTTGGACCAATCATAGAGCTCTGAGAAAGGGATATCAAACAATGATTAACTCGATAGCTGAATGGAAAGGCTATTCATTGGTTGGACAACTACTCATGTTATCATTCACTTGAAGGGAAGATTTTAGGATTCTATCACGTTTTGCTCACATAGTTAGACCTTCAAAATTAAAGTTAATTAGTACATATATCCTCAAAAAGAAAGAAATTCTCAGATGCCTATCTGTCTAATGAAATGAATAATTATCATGATCACTCATGCTTTTGTTCCCTTTTCTCAAAAGGCAGACCTTGTATCATTATCATCATCATTATCGGATGAAAAACAGATCAACAGAAGTGACATTTATTGATTGCCTTTGTAAATTTTTATATGTAAAGAAGGAAATTATTGAATAAACTGTGTAAACCAGTTTGATAAATTGTGAGTGATAAATTCACAACCTGTGACACATACTGATCCATCTCTCCATTTCTGGCATCTGATTTCACTTTTGACATTCCAAAAAAACGAGGACAACTCCATTAGCCAAGACAGCCTATAAAAATGTTCCTTTGTCCAATATCCCTTATCATTGTAATGATTGATTCAGCTGTTTGTACACCCAATAATCACCTATTTACCTGGATAGCTTGAGGGGTATTAGAAAGGGGTATATGTACATGTAAGTGAGGAGCGGGAGGGGTGAGTAAGGGGCGTATGAATAATTTGAGGCATAAGGAAGGGGTGTAGAAATAGCAGGAGGGGTAAAGAAACAGGAATAATGAGCATTAGGGGGAGTAGGAAAGGGGCGTATTATGAGCAGTAGAAAGGGTAATGGGGGGGGGGGGGTTATGAGTAGTTGGAGGGGTAAGAAAGGGGTAAGAAAGGGGTAAGGAAGGGGGAAATGAGCAACAGGAGGGGTAACAAAGAAAAATATGGGAGAAGTAAGGAAGAGGATTTACTTAATAGATAGACAGCCCAGACCAGATCCATTATCAGGGCAGGTGAGGGGGGGGGGGGGGGGGTGGGCGTTAAGAAAGGGGTGTTTGAATTGTGGGAACGGTAAGGGGAAGGGGTGTATCATCCCCCCCTCCCTCCTGCCTCCCAAAGGGTGAATACCACCTAGACAGACACCCCTGGACCACATCCAGGGTAGCTACCATTACAGAAGGGGGCAATGGCTGTCACTCTAATCTAATTTACCCCCTCACTTCTCTGTGTACGTCAATCCAGTCTTATCATTCATATCTGTAAGAGGAGGGGGGAAATCAAAGAAATGATGGAAACAGGTTTCTGCCTTCATCCAATCATGCTCCATGATTAAATCATCTCAAAGAGAAATAAAGCACCAATTTACCTCTAATATTCTATGTGGACTCACTGCTATATTAAACTGGTACAGTCATGACATGGGACTGCTACTACGGCCAAACGTTACTATTTAAAGTGATTGCATCGTCTGGCTGTAGATGGCGCTTCTCACAAAGCTCGCTGGTCAGTGCCATACTGTAAAAAGGCCAGTTCGAGCACAATGCTAAAGCATCATTATGTTGGATCAAGCATGTAGCCTGCAAGTACTTTGCATGGATTACGCTGCATATCCAACAGTGAGATATTCACAGGCAACTTCTGGCAATGGCAGCTTGACGATGCCATCCCTTTATCATTTTATGACTGTAATGAAAAATCTACAGAAATTGTTGAGACTATCAAAAGAAAAATGGCTCTTAAAGGGAAGCTTGAGTTCTGGGAAAGGTAAAAAATAATTTGTGAGCTTTCTTATTCTTTTTATGCTAGTTTGGAAGATCATCATAGTAGAAATATGTCCCATGAATCTTCTATGCGGGTAGGTTTGGTGTCAGCGGCGATCCCTGAAAACATGAGCGGCAGGGGGTCCTCCATCACAGTTTCGGACTGTGTGGACAGAATGAACTTTAAGTTTCGCAAGCTCGTAGTGAACGATGATCTCTCTGTTCATGTTAAACTTCTGGGTCATACCCTTCACGTGAATTATGAACACAGGATCTGTCTGTGTACTGTACACACAATCGGTATCTACTTCCGGTGTTAACGACGATTGCTCGGCTTGTAGTTTCAGAACGAGCGTTGTTTCGGGGTTAGTGAGTCGTTGTTTTGTTAACTTAAAGTTTGGAAACCACAAGTTCCGTATGAACATAGCTTATTTTCACCTGGTGATGTCAAGGATATTACCCTTATCAGTAACCCACATGGTTTGTGTGTGGTGTTACCCCCTACAGATCATATGTCATGACTAAGGTATGGAGACAGATACAGATGGACAGGTATTGCAACTGTGGGCCCATGATGGTCAAGCGACTTCAGCCGAGCCTGGCTATCAACTTTCAGGCAGCATGAGCAACACCCTGCCCAAACTTACAGTGGCATTTCATTAGACAAGTTTTCAATTATTCATTGCCCCCTTTTTTTTCAGTAGGCATATTCGTCGAGATAAAAAATGTCATTCCATGATACCTCACTTCACAATTCCCTTTCCAATTCAATTCCCTTTCCAATTGAAGGAAAAATATCATTAAAAATATCAAACAATGCAAGATAAAAATTTGTGCAATTTATAAAAGCAAGGAGTACTAACTTACCCAGTACCTCCTTGGTTTAAGCAGCTTATTTAATATAGGTTCGCCACCTTTACAATGGAAAATAATCTGGTCGAGTCTGAATAAGCAGACAAATCATTAACATTTCACATTGTCCATTTAGATTAGAAGGATAGCAATGATTAGTCTTAGACACTAAACTAGACTCTATACTGGTACTCTATACTAGACTTTTTTTTGGGGGGGGGGAAATCCCCATTTTTTACCTGAAAGCCCCCTCCCCCATGAAAATTATTAAACAGTGTCTTGACTCTGTAGACTATCTTTTCTCCCTTAGAGCAAGAACTGCAGAGACATGATAAATTTATTCTGCCTTGAAACCAAGCTAATCCAGCTCCTCCCCTCGAAATGAGGTAGCCCCTCCCACAGCTCTCCTCTTCATTCCACTTTCACGACAGACGCACACTTCAAATAATTACTACAGTTTCCTCTCCAAGCAATTAAGTTACAGGTGATGAAAGAAGAATGCAACCAAAATATCCCCTCGTATGATGGGATGAACGAGAAACTTAATTGTTTTACGGGATCTTCGTAATAACGCTCTCTCTTTGAATCTGGTCCATTTCTCGTCCTGTCGCATCAAAGACGGATCCCTGGGGAGGGCTGAAAATAGCTCTTTGTGACGTTCCTGTCAGGTATATATTGAATGAGTTAATGAGGCTGAATGGGTGTCAGGAAAAGGGCAATTTCACAGATGTTTCGTCTGAAAAATGCAAGAAAAGCTTTCCTTGATATTGGTCACCTGCTTGTGAGTAGCCTAGTTCACCTTTGATCTTGATTCTGCAATGACAAACTTCTATATCCATTAAACTGTTTAAAATACATATAATTTTCATCTAACAGTAGCAATCAACACAGTAGGCCTGTGGGATCTAAGGTTAGTGTAAGGGTTAGCAAAGGTAAAATCTATCTAGGTAACCAAATTCTACATTCAAGAAACATAGGCCTATTAGTATCACATTTTTATTATTCATGCAAAAAACTGGACCCAATGGGGGTGGGGGGGGGGGCGGGATGACTGTATACATGTATGTATGTACTTTGTAAAGGCAGCTGGAATGTGTTCCTTTGATATTCAGCCTCATACTCTAAATCCAGGAGAAGAAAATGAGAGAATAATTTTCATTCTATGGAGCCTTGGCAGTCATGTCAGTGATCATTTGTTTAGGAGTGAATATCGAGTGAATATTGAGTGCTCTCTTAAAAAAGAAAAGAGTGAATTTTCACCCTATTTTCACTCTACTTTCACTCAGCCAAGGGAGTGACATAATTGATCACCCTATTTAAAAAAAAAAACTTTTTTGAGAGCATGATGATTTTATAAATTTTTTCCTTTATCCACTTGCCCAAGCAGGCCAAGCTCAAAAAGATTTCAATAGAACCCATCAACTGTCAAATTAATCAACTACACCAATATGTCACAAGATAATTGACCAGACAAGTTCACGACCCTCGTCTGTCAATTTCTCCTAACCCCTCTTGATGGCTAGGGAATGGGTACATGGTCGTTTACAATGTCTGCCCCGGAAATGAGCTCCGCCCCTAGTGAGCCTTTGGTAGGTCTTATTAGAAAAACAGCCGGTGGCTACGATTATACGACAAGACGTAGCATCAAAGGACCAGCTAAACCGCAACAAATCTTGGCTATTCTTCCCTTGGCTGGTCATTCATGGTTGCATTAACATGCCCCAGACTGGGATAACATATTACAAGGATTTGGAGCAAGCTGAGATGGTGTGGTGGACTATGGAATCAAAACAGAAAGAAGTAGGAAACTGCCATGGCAAATTCAAAGAAAAAGAAGAATAGAATTGTATACACTGTTTTACAAGGAGACTTCACAACTCATTACAAACATCATTGATATTAAAGTAAATCTAATCCTTCAGTAAAATCGTTTCCTAGTTCTTGTCCCAGCCTGCTTCCCTTTTCTCACCCTGCCTATCTCTTTCAAGTATCTGATTATTCTGATATTCTTATCTGCCATTAAATAAAGAATAATCTGAGGAAATTCATACAAATAAAGTATTAAAAAAAAAAAATCAATAAAATACTCCGATTTCAACCTGTTGTGATCCTTTGTAATGAGGTGCAGTGCATCCAAACAAATGAACTTTCATTGAGACAACTTGTGTTGAAAATGACCTCACACGATTTGTATGTGCAGGAAAAATACAAAATACTTAATAACAAATATCAAGAACCCCCTTATTTTGTTGTTAAATCAAGACGAGAAAAAGGACACAATTGCCTTTACATTCAAAGTTGAGGTTAAAATTAGAATAAATACTTGTAGATTCACATATAACTTTAGATTTACCAGTATATATAATTAGCATGCGATTCCCATTTATCCACGTACAGGAAGAAGAATGGGTTTTAGTTTTCATAATTATTCAAAAAGGAAGTTATTCAATGTCATCAATAACCTGTCATTCACAGGTGGTTATATCACCTAGAACCCACTCCAAACCTTACTGGTACTTGTAGCATACACTCGCACTCCAAATACATCTACTTCAAATATATCCTCATGTGGCTGCACAAATGCAAGCTATAAAGTAAATATCTGGTAATTCGCTTCTAAGGTTTTGATTGCTCTATCCTATGTTACATGGTTTTTCAATGACCGAGAATTCTCTCTCTACCAACTAACAAAAAAGTGAAAATGGACGGTAACTAGCTAAATTTTAGTATTTTTGTAACATATATTTTGGAAGTTACAGGTATATCAAAGCTAAGGACCTTCTGCTTTAATAACGCAATATTGCACGCCTGCGTTTCTCAGAACGGTACAATGCACTTACGCCTTCCTGCCAGCTGCATGATGATATAATTGTACCAGAGAAATTTCTCTGATTGTACTTTAATACTTGATACTGCAGGCCAGTTTCACCGATCCATTAATACTATTCATGAAACACAAAACATTTTGAATTTCTGTTTATTTGTAGTTAATACATACACATTCCATTCACACCTGTAATGAATGGGTGTATTTGCTAAACGGACTTTGGTGTTATCGATAATATTTGCCCAAATTACAAACAAAATGATCTCTCTCTCTCTCTCTCTCTCTCTCTGTCCTCTCTTTCTCTCATTTGCTTTTTTATTTCACACTCCATCTCAGATCTCTATCTGTTCCCTTCTCCTCCCTCTTTTATTCTCTTTCTTGTTATAATTTTGTCTTTGTATCGCAACATCTATTTTAGATTCTTTGTCCATCACTCACTCTCATTCTCTTTCTATCCCCTTCGTCCCCCTCTCTCTCTGTCCCCTCTCTCTGTCTCTCTCTCTGTCTCTCTCTCTGTCTCTCACTCTCTCCCACTCTTCCTCTTCTCTATCTCTTCTCTCTCTGTACTCTCCATCTATCTCCCTTCTTTCTCTCTCTTTCTCCATCTTGTTCCATATGGCTTTATAGCATAAAAATTACAGCAAAATTAAATTATACATTTCATTTAAATATAGGGGCCTACCACTTGAGGAATGGTGAAACTATTGATCTTTCTGTCACTCTCTCTCTCCCTGTCTCTCTTTCTCCTTTTTCCCTCTCACTCTCCCTCTATCTCCTCTCTCTCTCTCTCTCTCTCTCTCTCTTGTTCTATATGGCTATATTGCATAAAACTTAGAGCAAAATTCAATTTGCATTATTTTCATTTAAATACAGGGCCTACTACCCTAGAAACGGTGAAACAATCAATCTATAACCAGTGCGAACTCACACACCATAGCGAGTTTACTTGTTGGTTTCCACACTTGGTTGGCAATGTGATTATTTGCGTTCATACTTCGTTGGTAATACATAAAGATCGTGATCACGCAGGCGTAAACCACAATATTTATTATTTTCATCAAGGTCAATATGAAATACACGGTGGAGAGCTCTGCTTGGAAACCTATTGTTCGCTTTGTTCTAATACACACAAAAGTCCTGTCAAAAGAAGCTTCATTTTGCATGATATTCAAATGTAAGAATAGCTAGAATATACATGTATATTCCAGGTATACCCATTGTCTACTAAACTTGTAATAACTAATAAATAATTCATTTTAGCTATATCGTTTTTGTTAGCATTTTATGCTGCCTACGGTAGCAAGATTATCGAAGAATGTTCAAATACTTTGTGATAGCTTTGTCCTACAAACTATATGTACTTAACAAAATGTGACATAAAGTTTTAAACAAAAAGGACTGACAATAATAAATGACAAGAAACAATGTTAAAGGTCATAAGTGTAAGTCTATAGTCAGTGTACATGCAACACTATTTTAATAATGTATGAAAAATATTCCCTTATCCTATTTCATCTAGAATAACATCTTTGTAGGTTGATTATGGTGCAAGAGGAGAGGGGAGAAAGCAGGTCATATCTTGATCCAAGTTTTTAAAAGGATTACCAAGTAACACAACAGCATTCTGATTTTAAGCCCAAGTGTTGACTTACAAGATTACAACAGCCAACAGTAATGATTCCCCCTACATAAATATACACACAAGAGCAGTAATGAATCTAAATCTGAAGTATTAAAGTCATGGTATATTATATAGGTCAATTTATCTACATTTTGTTTGCAGATAATTAAACATAAAACAAAGTCTTTGTTATGTCTTTAAGGAACTAACCCCTTAAAAACTAAGCTTAAAGTGATTTGGTAACTTTGTAGAGGCTTGATAAAATCTGAGCTGCCTGGCCTTACATGCTATCAGTGTATGTAATATGGTGTAAAAATGAAGCCCATGAAAAAAAAAAGCACTTCAAAATCATCATGTGCTTCACAAAAGTAAACATATGCAAGTGACCGGAAATGCCAGACTCATTTTCCTCCATAGACTCAGCGTTAGACTAAAGCGTATGGCCATACGCTTTCATAAATGGGAGTATTCAGTCATAGATATCTTGACAATAGCATTATATATTTGAAAACCTTTCTATGCCTGGCTATTTATTCATCCTTCTGAACATCATTATACAAGACAGATTTCAAAATTCAACAATTTATTAAATCAAGCCTCCACAAAGTTACAGAATCCCTTTAAAGTCACAGTATATTATGTAGGTCAAATTATCTACATTTTGTTTGCAGATAAGTAAACACAAAACAAAGTGTTTGTTATGTGTTTAAGGAATTAACCCCTTAAAAACTTTAAGCTTAAGATAACTTGGCATTAAACCTATTGTAAGTGCACTTTCCATGAAAATGATACTGTCTCCAAAAGGTCAATAATGAAATATTTTGATTAGTACTTCTGATGAGATAATGATAAAAGTCAGATTATCCTTCCTCAAATAACTGGTTTGCAGGACAATTATCTTGTAAGTTGACATAGTTTTTTTCTTTATCACAACCCTTCTGAAACAACCATGTGTTATTATGATTTCTTGTGAAATGTAGGTCCAAGTGTTTTCAAGCAGAGAATAACGTAACCTTTCAATCTCCATAAAAGTTATGAATACATTACCAAGTTGTTCTCATAGGAAGGCCATGTGTAAGCTGTGTTTTTCTTCTTTCCACTTCTCCCCCCCCCCTTCAAGTTTTGAACAAAAATAGATCTGAATGACTCAACCAGAAGTCACGAATTTCATAACACAATGTAAAGAGAACTCATCATCTAACAGGACAACAAATGTGACCTTTGGTCCCACACCTAAAGATTCCTGTCTGTTAGTACCAGTGCATCTCAACTATATAACACATGGCCATATTTTTCCTCTCGCATGGGCCGACATATGGCACGCTGTGAAAGAATTTGGCGGCATGAGTCACTCGCTGGTGCCTGCGGAGCTTTCGGAACGACTCCAGATTTGCGAGCCTACCATGTGTCTCGGTCTACAGATCAGCAAAGTTTCATTATATTCCCTCAATGGATCTGCATTTTTGAGCTACATTCATGGGTTTCTAGCACCCAAGGCTAATATTTAACAGGCTAATATTTAACAGCCTATAAACACATTGTAAAGGCAAAATACATTTAAAAGAGCCATTGTGAAAGGATCTGTTCAGGTGATATTGTTACAAACAAATGTTCGCCCGCACCCAGAATCATGAAATTGGTTTGGAATATTTACAAAGGAAATTGAATAGTAACTATAATCATTTTTGCCTTGGAATATCAAAAAAAGAAGCTTTTTATTAATTTTGTAACAGGTCATATACTGGCAGTACAACATTTTCAAAATAGAATTACACTCGTTTGGCCTCTTCAAACCACAGACCAGATTTTATCACCCATACCTGAAACTGAAGTTACATTCTAACTTATGTACCAACTTTATCAAAACTTACATAACAATGAACAAATTAAATTCATGATTAATATTCAATGTCTCATTAGTTTTTATGTAATACGATTTTCAGGGGCGGGTTCCCCTTTCGCTAAGTCAGCCATTTAGCACTTCATGCGTAACGGCATGTCAGAACCCAGTTTTGATCTGATTCAGATTCAAAGAAAAGCTGATGAGGAAATGCTCTAAAAAGCAAAATGGAAGTGAACCTTTAAACAGTGATGATTGTATGACTCTGATATAAATATCCTGTGTATGTCTCATGTCCATCACAAATAGAAATAGTTTATGAAACTTACCATAGACTGTATTCCTGAATCAAATTCCTGAAATTTACAAAATGAGCTTTTTATACTTCATGCGCCTTTTTATACTTCATGCGCAACTGCCTGTCAAAACGTAGTTTTGATGCTATTCAAGTTGAAATCTCTCATGAGGTGATGCTCGGAAATAGTAAAAAACAAACCTTCCGAAAGGACGACTATATGAATTATGTCTTGCATATCCTGTTTTAAGTATGTGCCCATAATAGAGTAGTTCAGAAACTTATCTCTGATTGTATTCCTGAACTTTACAAAGTGAACTTTTCATACTCTATGCCGGTCAAAATATAGCTTCAGTGCAATTCAAGTAATAAAAGAGCAATAATGGGTAATGTTCTGAAACAGAAACAAAATTTTTGAAAGATTGTATTTCTTTATCTTGCATACGCTGTATCTGTTTCATGCCTATAATACATAAGTAGTCCGGAAACTTAAAACATTTAATGAATTCCTTTTATTATCAAATTCATGAACTTTGCAAAGTGAGCTTTTCAATCTTCAGGCGAAACAGGATGTCAAATGAAGTTTCGGTGCCATTCAAACAGATAATCGCTAATGAGGCAATGCCCAGAAATGAAGAAAACAAACCTTTTGAAAGTGTCCACGATAAATAGAGTTGCATAAACACACCATTAATTTTATAGAATGGAATTGAATTCCCAAACTCTGTAAGGTGAGCTTTTTATAGATCATGTGCAATTAGTTTCAATCTGATTCAATTCAGAGATCATGAAGCACTGCTGTGATAGAGAAAACAAACTTCTGAAGTTATATCTGCATTGCATATCCTGTAACTACTTAAAGCCTATATTGCACAAACAGTAGCTCTATACCTGAATGTTTGTTCCTTCTAGTATTTAGGTATTGTGTGAGAAACTTCATTCATCTGTTTCATGTACACATGTATGAGACCTAATATCTATTTTAAAATTTTTATTTATTTATTCATTTATTATCATTGGGGGGGAGGGGGGTTAATTTGAACATTTCTTCTCCTGATAGTCAATAAATAGTTTGCCTTCTAATTGTCGCTAGGTCTGAAAAACCTTAAATAAGCATTGATTCGAAACAGTCGATGCAGCTCCTAAAAAAAAAAAAAAACATGAAGAAAAACATTTTCATGAATTATAAACTGACCATTGTTGCTTACTCTGCCATAAGAAACTTCAGTTTAATAATACAAGCAAGTGATAGGCAATTTTTCATTTTGAGAGATGGTGACCTCATTTCTAAAAGACAGCAGTTTTAACTCAGATTCTACTACGGGGTCACTGCAAGTCATCAGTAAAGAAATTCTGATTCTATACATGCCGGGTTTTCGCAGAAATTGCCAAGAGCCTGACACAGAATTGGCACAGCAGTAAAAGCTTCCTTGTTGATAATTAATCATAGATTTTCTGTTGCCTTTTTGTTGTTGTTGAGATATTGGCACTGCAATGATATATTCTGAAAGAAGGGACTCCATTTCCATGATTTTGGAAGTTGAGAAATCAAACACCAAAAGTGTGACTAGACAGAATGAATAACGGCCTAATATTAGACGATCTAACAATTATACCCCTTTCAAACCAAGCACTTACCCAGGGAAGTTCCCTGCGTAAGTTCAGAGTTACACGGGGAAAGGTCTGGGCGGAAAGGAAGAAGGGAAAAGTTACCAGCGTAAAGCCGAAGAACTTCCCATGGAGAACTTAAGCGGAGAAAGAGAGTTTCAGGGGGTAAGTGGTCGGTTTGAAAGGTCGGCGGAGAACTTCCCCGGTGAAATGCGTCGGAGATCAATTATCACTTCCGGCCAGTCACACTATATGATCCCATGTCGTTGCATTGACTTTCATTTTAAAACCCTGCACGAAAACACAAACATGCACGCCCTGAATCTGACCTGACTTCCGGCTGATTGAACGTGGAATTCGTAACCAATGTCAACTTTCCCCGGGAAGTGAGGTCGGTCTGAAAGGTGCTCCTGTACTTCTCCGGGTAACCTAAGGAATTTGCGCTCGTAAAAATTAGACAATGTAAAAAATAAATAACTGGACCTCAGAGAAAATAGACTAAATAGACGAAAAGCGATGAGGTAAAGTAGAGATGGGGCAAATTGGCATTAGACCAAATGGTAATTTACCCCAGTGACTGACAGGTTTTTACAGACCTATCTGCACAGAGTCTTCTATTTTGACACTATAACAATTCCATAAAGCCTCGAGTCTAGCCTGCCTAACCTTGCATTCTCTGGCTGTGTCATCTTGTAAGGAGCAGCTTCAGCACAGGTCCCATGGAGAGCAATATCTACAGTCTTACAATTCAGCCTCTGTTGTGCATTATAACTGACAAGGGTTTGTGCATGCAGACTAGCCCTGCCAAGTGAGCCCTGAATGACACTGCAAGTCTAGTCTAGTCAAGCTGTGCTCAGGAACATGATAGAATATTATAGTGTAATAAGGGGATGTTTGGGTGGAAGGACTGATTTCCCTTTGATAGGGAGACAAGGAAATCATGGAAAACATGCCAACATGCAAAATTCAGCACAATTAAACCTAAATTACTATTACATTGCATGACCGTCTTCCTTATATACAATCGATACGCTATTCGTTATCTATTGTATTGCCAAACAAAAGCAATGAAGTCTACATTACTGTCGCTAATACAGAAATACATTGCAATTGTGGAGCTCAGATTCTTGAATGAAATGTGTCCCACAGCCTACATTTTCGGCCCACTAAAATATTTACTAGGTCGGAAAAAAAATATGGTGGTTTTTGTTAAGATGCTATAAACTGATGCATAACACACAATCCTGTACTGTCGACACTAAGTCCTTAATTACCCTGGGCAATCAAATATGCAAATAAGTTATAGAAAGTGTGAATGCTTAATATAAAAATAAAGTTGATGAATTGACAAGCAACCCAGTTTTGCGTCAGACAAGAGTAAAAATATAACCCTATTTTTGTTGCCCTCTGCTTTTCACTCTTGCAGTAACGTTACTGTAGTATGCAGTTGACATAGTTTTTTCCATAAGATAGTAAATACTATCTGCTCAGAGCCAGATAGGTGTAAAACACTCATACCATTAACACTTGGTGTACACCCTTCTGCCGCTCACTAGGGCCCTGTTTCATAAAACTTGTCATCAATGACAAGGCGCAATAACTGTTATAAGCTACTGAAATCCTTGCATCTGATTGGCTGAGAGCAAATTTGGTGGAAAAAATCACCGACAAGACACTTGATGGAACGCCCCCCAGATGATGTATTTGACAGCCACATGAAAAGAAAACAGTTTCTTTGGACTACTTCAAGACAGAGAAAGCTGTCTTATCATCGCAAGGACACGATTTACAACTGCAACCGCAAGGAAAACGCCAAAGTTTTTAGAGAGAAGTAGGCCTTTATCAACCACAGTTTAAAAAAAAAATATTCTAAAGAGTTTGGACAGATATCTAATAACTGTCAGAAAACTTGAAAAAGTACCTTTAAATTTGGTGTTACAAAACAGTGTACATGTTTGACAGTGACATGGATAGAAAACAGTTCCCTTTGACTATCGCAACCAAAGCTGTGTTATCACAAGAAGGACATGATCTATATCACTGCATGGAGATAGATAGTTCACGAACGGTATGTTCTATGTCACGGCTACATAGTGCATACATGCTCAAAACATTACCAAGCCATCTTATCAACTCACAGATGACATCCAATAATTATTACCAGATAGCAGCTCCTACTGCAAATATCTCTGCCATCTGTGACATTTGTTATGACCCTGCTCTGTAAATTGTGTGTACCAAGTAAATGGATTGTTGTCGAGTCACTCATAGGCTAAAGCTATGTCTTGTAAACTTTGGACATGCAAAGATGAAGGCAAGTTTTTATTACAGCAAGCAGAAAAAAAAAATGATGGAGAAGAAGAAAAGAGAAACAGAAATATATTCATGAATAATGGAAAGAACAGAAACTAAAAAATGAAGTAAAAGAAATGCATGTATAATAAGGAGAGGATATTGTGAAGAAGAAAATAATTCTATCCCTTTCAAGTTTTGATGAACAGATAATGACATGAGAAAGAGTGACAGTGAATGAATATGAAAACAAAACAAAAAAACAACGGCAGCAAAAAAAGAAAGACTCATAAATATATCTCAAATATTTCACAACGGAACTGAGTCAATTTGATTACTTTTCGTTCATATATGATCTTTCAACATTTTCTAAAAGGAAAGCGAGACTTTCCTGGTCTCAATTATTATCTTTTTTTTACCCTGGAGTAATTTTTAACATTTCTCATGAATTTTATTATGGCTTCACAGAGCTAAATAACTCTTTGCTTTTTTAATTTAAATGGAAATATATAAACATAAAAGGAGGCTATAGTCACATGCATTTGTAGTAAGTGATGTTCTCTATTCAATTAATCCATTAAATAACCTTTAGGATTGACTACAGGAATATTGGTTATGGCTTTGCCTTTGACATTGCTTATTTGGTCAAACATGTTTACCCAGTCAATAGCAACAAGTGCAAACATAATATTGTCTGTCTGGAGCCAGAAGGGCCTTAACTCTGTACAAATAATGGGACATAACGCCCTTCTGGCTCCAAACAGATATGTACACTTATCAAGTAGTCTGATCAAAGAAACATGATTGGGTGTTTCCATATTTGGAACAACTGTACGGCATCAAGTACATCATACGAAAGTTGGATTTCAAAGAGTATGAGAGTTGATACAATGTGTGCGCTTAGGCTGAAAAGTGAACTCCTTCCCATAGCCCTCTGAATGCTGAATAAGTGAATATCACATTGAAAACATTCTCACCGAAACATGGAGGTCTGAAGGAGGAGACTACACATAATCAATGGGGGCAACACCAAATGCAATTATTGACTTGTCAATGAGTGGGACTGGAAGGTAAATATTGCAAAGAGCTGCTTACAGACCTAATAAAAAATTAGATATCAAAAGCTTAGCCTTCATCAATCTGAAAGGCTCATTACACAAATGCCCTGCTGGACATGCAATGACAACATACACCACAATTAAAAACTACAAATTGAAGCTTTTAATTACTTTTTTCTTTTCTATCTGACCAGTCAGAACACAAGACAATGGAGTATGATCTGGTGTGATCCAGTCTAATCCAGACAGAACCAGTCACTTCACCACACAATGACCTGACATACTCTTGACTATGAATGGAATAGACTGAAGGTCGTCTTTGCTAGTTACCATGACAACGTAAAATAATAAAGATTTTTGTTGTTGTTGTTGTTGCTCCAATCTCTTACATACATGTACGCAGTGCACCCACTGGCCATGCAATGTAGGAATTGCCCCAATTTGGGAATGGGGTTCAAGAAAGTTAGGAAAGAATCTAAGACTCCTGTTGGAATATTTCAAGCAGTGTCTGTCCCCTACTCTACTTCATCACTTAGGCCTATGGTAATTTTGCTACAGACTGAATGTTTTTTTCACTCTTCACCAACTAGTGTGAAACTTCTGAATATTAGCAAGTGATTTTCATACTAAAGGATGACAATAATACACAGAGAAATACAAGTATATAGGGATGGATGGGAGAGGACGAAGGGGAGAGAAATAGAGAGAGAAATAGAAAGAGAAAGAGAGAGAAAGAGAGAGAAAGAGAAAGAAAGAGAAAGAGAAAGAGAGAGAAAGAGAAAGAGAGAGAAAGAGAAAGAGAGAGAAAGAGAAAGAGAAAGAGAAAGAGAAAGAGTGAGAAAGAGAAAGAGAAAGAAAGAGAAAGAGAAAGAGAAAGAAAGAGAAAGAGAAAGAAAGAGAAAGAGAAAGAGAAAGAGAAAGAGAAAGAAAGAGAAAGAGAAAGAGAGAGAAAGAGAAAGAGAAAGAAAGAGAAAGAGAAAGAGAAAGAGAAAGAGAAAGAAAGAGAAAGAGAAAGAGAGAGAAAGAGAAAGAGAAAGAAAGAGAAAGAGAAAGAGAAAGAAAGAGAAAGAGAAAGAAAGAGAAAGAGAAAGAGAAAGAGAAAGAGAGAGAAAGAGAAAGAGAAAGAGAAAGAGAAAGAGAAAGAAAGAGAAAGAGAAAGAGAAAGAGAAAGAGAAAGAGAGAGAAAGAGAAAGAGAAAGAGAAAGAGAGAGAAAGAGAAAGAGAAAGAGAAAGAGAAAGAGAAAGAAAGAGAAAGAGAAAGAGAAAGAGAAAGAGAGAGAAAGAGAAAGAGAAAGAGAAAGAGAAAGAGAAAGAGAAAGAGAGAGAAAGAGAAAGAGAAAGAGAAAGAGAAAGAGAAAGAGAAAGAGAAAGAGAAAGAAAGAGAAAGAAAAGAAAAGAGAAAGAGAAAGAGAGAGAAAGAGAAAGAGAAAGAAAGAGAAAGAGAAAGAGAAGAAAGAGAAAGAGAAAGAAGAGAAAGAGAAAGAGAAAGAGAAAGAGAGAGAAAGAGAAAGAGAAAGAGAAAGAGAAAGAGAAAGAAAGAGAAAGAGAAAGAGAAAGAGAAAGAGAGAAAGAGAAAGAGAAAGAGAAAGAGAAAGAGAAAGAGAGAGAAAGAGAAAGAGAAAGAGAAAGAGAAAGAGAAAGAGAAAGAGAAAGAGAAAGAGAAAGAGAAAGAGAAAGAAAGAGAAAGAGTGAGAGATGGAGGAAGTGATAGAGGGGAGGATGGAGGGAGAGTGATAGAGTGGGGAGAGAGAGAGAGTGAGAGAGAGAGAGAGAGAGAGAGAGAATGGGGATAGAGAATCTTGGCAATTCCACAGATAATTACACCGATGTATTACCTGTCAGGATCAGTTATTGGAAAGGAGTGATATGAAGCATGCACACTCTTTCATATCTAGTTATTTATATCAAACAAAAAAGGCAAACAGGAAAGCCTACCATACAATAAAACCCTAATTACCAAACTTTAATGAGGAAATCAAAACTCGAGCAGATAATGCCATATATTACAAATTAGATGGAAACTCAAGATATTCTCAAATCTACAATGTTTTGAATATATATATTTTATTATTTTGCAACTGAGGACCTCTGATCCCTTAGAAGTAAGTGTATGATCTTATCATTTACAATGAACTAGGAGAATAATCGGCTGCTGAGAATAATAGATTATTAAATGTACAGACCTGTATACCAGGTGGGGTGGGGGGGGGGGGGTTAGCCCAATCCCTCAAATGTCGACAGTACTGATATTTGAGCAACCATCACCTCATATTCTGGCACCTGCCACCTCATATTAAGGCAGAGAGGTGGTCTAGTCATCATCTTTAATCTTATAGTCCTTTTTAAAGAACAAAATTACATTTTTAATACAATGATTAGATTTGCTTCTCCAGTTCACAAAATTGAGAAACTGGAAGTTGATATTTGGGCAAGTGATGTCAGTGCTGTTGCGCCTTTATGCCTATGATTAAACAACAGCTTTCTGTCTCTATAAAGCAGAGTGATATTTACATTTAGAATGTTCCTCTTCCAGTCACGCAATATCAGAAATCCCCAGCGATCTATTGTTAAAAGATCATATCTATTAGTGCAGAGAAACCAATCTATTGTTAGAGAATGTCATATCTAGAGCTTATATTAGTTTAGACTGTTGAGTTCCTGTTGATACAATGTGAGGTCAATTGGTTGCTGCCTGACCTCTATGCACACTGACATTCTTCAACTTTCCATAGTCAGCACTAGAAGTGTGAATTGCCACTTGAAAAACCAGAAAATTATGCATGCATGAAACTTTTGTGAATTTCAAGAGCGGTCAAGATTTGTGGAAGTTTCATGTAATTGCAAGCAATCTAATCGAATGATAGAACTCGTGGAAAAAGTACTAGGTGGCCCTTCAAATTCTACATAATGCCCACATAAAACAATTTTATCATATGAAGTGTAATGCATCACTCCAAAATACACTGGTTTAAAGAGAAGTTGAGTTCTGGTTTAAAGATAAGGTTGAGCTCTGGTCAAGTGATTACATTGTGGAAGAAACTGTCTCAAAGAAATTAATTGGGAAAGGTTGCTCATGTGTACATAAGAATTGGTGTATAGCGTGAGGTTTTGGAATCATCAAAATGATAAGAAATTGACCCGATCTCGCTGAAAAGCACATGCACTGCACACAGAAACGAGTATATAGGACTGCACACACACATGTGGCATGGAAGTTCGGCCCAAACATTTCAGCAATTTCTTATCCTATTTCGAATATGAGGGCAACTGAAGAGCAATCCTTTTCAGGAGACATTTCTACTATGATGTTCTTCCAAACTGACATAAAAGAAATGAGAAAGCTCACAAATTATTTTTCACCTTTCCTAGAACTCAACCTTTTCTTTAATATCTAACTATTATTTAACAAGAATGTTCTACATTCTCAACACATGATCAATGAAAACTTTTATGATGTTGACCGAAGCAAGAACATACATACAGAGTACAAGGTACACTCTCATAAACATTTGTGTTGACTTTTCATAAGAATTCTTTTCAAATTCACATAGAAATAACTCTGTATCATTTAAACTAAATAAGGAAATTTACTGAAATTTCATAACATTATAAAAGCCCATATCATCTTGCTTCCTGTAATCTTTTGGACTGATAAATCAACATTCATTTTAAAAGTCAGATAGGACTAACTCGATATTTTCATTGATCAATTATCAATAAACTCTTTAAAAAATTGCCACCTACTATAAAAAAAAGAGCAATGAAGATTTTTTCAACTTTTCAATTTATGGGCATTTTCACTCATCATTAATAAAAACAAGCAGCATGATAAAAAAAAGAATTATACACTATATATTTATAAAAAAAAGGAGAGAAGATCTATGCATCATTTAAACTTATGGGCATTAATTTGAAATTTTGAACCTTGAATGACTACTTTCCCAAAATTACAAGCATAGCTCCTCCATATTTTACTCTTCTTTTCGCTTGGTCTTTTCAATTAATACATACCTTCTGTACAGTCTCTGACAATAGGACAATGTCATGTTTGTACCATTCATTTTGTGAAAACATTGTAATATGTGAATTCTGAAATATGAATGTCAAGTGAAACTGAAACAAACTGAAACTGAAAAAAGGAAAGATACTGCCCTGAAGATCGCAGTTAATTTTCAAAAATTTTGTTAAAAATGATTCTAAATTTTGGGGTATAATTTGCTCAATGTCTTCTAAAAGAAGAGGATTTACAATCTGAAAATTCACGTTGAACATCCTGAGCTGGTGCCTATCGCCTTCAAGGTCTTCTACTTCTATTCTGCATGCATGACACGATGAGATGTCCGACCAATCGGAGAGAAGAGATCTTGTCCTCTGTCTTTTGCGGTCTGTTATTTTAGGAATTGTCTCTTTCTCTTTTGTCATTTCCATCACTTCCATTCACAAAAACAAGCTCCGAGACTAGTCTAGACAAACGCCGAGAATAGACTATTTTTATAGTGACATGGACCATACTCGTGTTTTCTTTTTTAAGCATAACAACTGTGTAGCATCCTTCCAGTGTGAATCATAACATATGATTCACTATATTTACAACCTAAACTGAAAGAAAATTACTCAGGAAATTTGATTGTGTAAAAAAAAAAGATTTCAGGCAACTTAATTTGGGATTCTTTCCGAAGAGCTTGTCATCAACAGAGCAGCATTTTTAAGCAGCCTTACAAGATTTGATGCAGTTCATTCTTCAAATATCTTTCATACTCGTCAATGTTCTTAAAGAATATTTTAAGGATTTCTTACGACAAATCAAATCGAAAGTTGTTTTGCCTAAATCTTGTAAAACTGCATTTTCATTTAGTCAAAGATCAATGAATCATCTATTCATCGTTTTTTCACTAATCCCTCATAATGCTAAATATGCAAACTTGAGAAACAAATTTCATAAAGTGGAAGTCTGAATACTGCAAGAGTATAAATAAACTGAGGCCTACAATAATATCAAACTGTTCTCCTTTTCAATCAATTACTTATCTTCAACACCTTAACCAGGAGAACAAGGACAAAACCATTTTGGCATGGAAAGACCCATCACGAAACACAATGAAATCTGTCAAAAATAGGTAAAATCATACAGAAAGTCAGACTAATATACCTCAACCTCAGGCTAAAGGTGGAAATCCACACATGATACAGTCCATGAACTTAAAATAGTCCAAGCTCCAAGGGCTCAATAAACAACAACTACAGTACAATACAAACTTGGGTGACCAGCATAAATATCTTCATATTTACCTGACCTAAATCTTTTGTGCAGCCCATGTTTTGATCGACTGCTGCTCGTAATCTATCACCCTAGAAACTCTGTCAGGACGCACGCAACTTACCTCAGTCTCTCGCATGTTGTGCAGGACACCACCATTAGAAAAGTCCTTTTGTTTCTCAACCCTATCAACTTTAAAAGGCCACTAAATGATCCTTAGTCACGGAGCACGGTAGAGCGGAAAGTGGACCACAAAGAAGTTGTAAACAAGCAGTCGCTATTACCATCCAAGGTCTGGCCGAGTGCAGTATTTCCACACGGAGTGGCAGTTTGGAACTAATGGAACTAAGAACTCAACGTAACTTCTATGAATATGAATAAAGTGAATATACAGTATGAAGCAATAAACGTACCACTTCCACCAGACTGAACTTTCAATAACCTCAGTAGTACTAGTAGAGCATTTGTAACCTACAATGTGAGTTTGTAAAGTTCAGTTTGAATGTGAACACCAATAATGTAATGTACACTGTAACACAGGAATGAGGATATCCGATATAGTTCCAATACTTGAGAAGTCTTCATCCACTGCAAGCTGTAAGACGATCTCCTTGTTGACTGGGAGAAACTAATATGATGTTAGTAAAGAGACACCACTGGGCATGAAGTGAAGAAGACTGACATGCAACATGCAGAGGAGATATACTCCTGTATACACCAGGTATTCCTCCTACACAAGCACACACCGGTATTCAATATATACGTCCCTGAAGTGTAATGAGATACAGTGAATCACTGCCGAACATCACCCCCTTGGTATGAACTAATCCTCAAACAATCGAAGAAACACAGATCTTCCAGCAGTGACTAACCACAAGTTCAAACAGAGAAGATGGGCGAGTGTATAGCCTTGTATGATCTACACCACTTTGGCCCCCATACACCTGCAGTCTTGAAGCGTACGCTAATAGATTAATGTTCGCACAGACAGACGAACTAGGACAATAAAGACCCTTCAACTGTATCTTCTATACACCCCACTGCTCCTATTCATCAAGTTTTCTGAAGAGCTACCACTCGGCATTGTCCATAGAGGACAGGTAGAGACAGAGCTGGATCGCTGTAAAAAGTTGGTAGTAATTGTTTGAAGCTGTACAGTAACGTTGTGGTATCAACATTCATTGACGCTTAGCTTGTGGGGTGACCCGATACCAGTGAACTGAACTCCCGCACTGCCTGCTGCAGCGCTGCAAGAAGACCTCCAATGACCGACTTTTACATCCTCACTCTGTACACACAAAGAGTATGCGGAGTTCAGAAGTTTTTGTCATTGCTCCCCTAGTCTTCATTTACAGACCCTGTTATGTCTCAGATAAAGTTGTCAGAAACTTGGATGTCGGATTGCTGAATATTCCATGAAGAATAATTAGACTGGAGGTGTTGTGGGTGGGGTCAGTTTTAGGAATACTTTTCAACATGTCACAGTGAACTAGATATATAGAGGAATCTCTAAACTTGTCTCACCTAGTCTCAGGGCAAAATTAGGAATACAGACGGTGTGTTTAGTACAGAAGTTTTCATGAAAAGAGGATACACAGGTATTACAACATTGTATTGGTTTGAAGCCCCCCCCCCCCCCCCCCTTGACTCCACATGCAATAGGAACCATTCCCCAAAAAGAAAGGAAAAAAAAGGAAAGAAAACAAAATAAAACAAAAAAGGAATGTGGGCACCTTGATTTAGTGTTGTTTTTTTTTAAAAAGAGGAATATTCTATGTAAGCGAGGCCTGGATGTGGGACCTTTGTATTATTAGTGCCAGAGCAGGCTTACATGTTTACTAATCAAAATATGAGTCTACTAAATAGACTACTTGAGTATAAGAGTTGGAAGTAGAAAGGAGTAAAGTTTGTGTACATTGCGATTGGAAGGCAGTGTGTATGACCCATGTATGTTTTCTACATCAATGTCATGTCAACAGTCTCACATTGGGGGTATAAGCTCAGCTAATGAAAAATGATAAATAGGCCTACTAATAACATCTAGTCTACTGCGATGGTACTTCAGACATCTTTCCACCCAGAAACTTGTTAGCGACCATATCAATACAGTTGAACAACTATTGAAAGCAGACAGTGAAACAATGGACATTAAAAAAATAATGTCTAGATTTCCAGATGAATTATCTTAATATAATTTTTGTAATTACTTCCACAGAATCATCAATTTGAATAAGTCTTGCTATAAAATCCTTGTATTTCTGTTTATATGTAGGGTAGTCACCTTATTCACTTCTGGGAAGGAAACGATGATGAACGAAAGAGAAGGAGACAAGAGTTTAAAGCAGATGAATTAGATAGACATGGCCTGACTTTATGACTCATAGATCCTGTCCAAAAAGTTTACACTAGTCTTTGTTCCAGCTTCCGAAATAAGAGTAAACTTGAATATTTTATTTTCATTTAAATGAATTAAAAAAAAAAAGTAACATGCACAATGCATATCCACAGAAAACACGAACTACAAAACAGCATGTTTAATTTATGCCCTCTTTTCAAGACTAAAAAGGTCCTTGAAGACCAACAAAACATTTTACTTCATACATATTATAAGTAGGCCTATATGGTGCATTGTAGGCTGACATAATAAAAATTTGGCCTATCTTTTCAATGATTATATAAAACAAAGTAAAAGTCTACATAGTTGTCACAAAATGAAATGAAATGAAATAAAATGAAATAGAGTGGAACCTGATCACACACTGTAGAACATTGTCATGAGAACTAGAACAAGTTTGCAAGTCTCACATCTTTTTATTTATTTCTATTGATTATTTTGATTATTTGAGCCCTAATATTACAACAAGGCTAACAAAGGAATTTCGTATGTCCCTGGCAGTTTGTTATAACAAAGTTTCACGGTACAATTCGATGCTTATTTCGACAATACAGCAAATTTCAAAAGTACGAAGGACAGACTAGGATCATAAAGTTCTAGTGAAAGTTGGTGTGGGTTGATCTTTCCTCAGCTTGCTGCACCAGTGGTATATTAGCCTCGCTGCAGGGGGGCCGGTGAGTGTTTTCGTTTGTGCAAACGTCATTTATTTTCTTACAGGGGACAGATCCTATAGGTCAAGTCTGAAAGCTATTACCAAGCTGAAAGGGATCTACAGAAAGGGGGGGGGGGGGGGGAGGGGGTGAGGCTGTAGCCCCAAAGTATTTGTTTCTGCAAACCTCATTTATAGGTAAATTATCTGTAAAAGTATAGGAAGAGTCTGGTAGGAGGCCCACAAGTCATGTATATTGCATTTTCTTGGTTATAACATTGTACTTTCCTCTTCATTTGTTACTTTTCTTGTGTTTTTGTTTTGCTCTGTTATTTTTCACTGATTGAAGTTTCATTTTGATCATCTATAACCTATTCTGATTTTTCTTCTGTATTTGTATTGTGGATTGTGATTTTAATTCCATAAACTAATTTGATTTGATTTGATTTGATTTGATTTGATTTGATTTGACTTATTTTTTTAACAGTGGGACAGACCATATAGGTCAATTCTCTGAAAACTATTATGGATGTTAACCAAAGGGCGTGGGGGGAGGGGCTGAGGGGCTGAAGGAGGTTTTGAGAATATGGGGGAGGGGTGGTGTGGCACGGAGGTAAGCAAAATGTGCCCAGTCAATTCTCCGGCACAATATTTTTGTTAAGAATTTGGAATCTTGAAAATTACAGAAATTGATTTGAAAAGTATGCGAACTCTATTGTTCTGAAGATCTAGATATGAAACTGCAGAAGTATGGAAAAGCCGTGACATTTTTTTCTTAAGAATACATCAGTTTTATATATCGATGTTTTATTTTTTAAATTAAGCCATGTAGACTATCGTGCTTAAATTTAGTTTTCGGTTGTTCTGCAAAATACAAAATATATTTATAATTTCTATATAAATGATAATTGCCCTATTATTGTTAATTCATTATGATAAATGATGAATGGTGCATAAGTAGGCCAACAATACATGACAGATTAACCCAATTTTATTATCACATACCGTTAAAACTTGTCTACAACACAGTAATATCTAGTCCGGCATTTTTTTGGTGCTAGTGTAGTTATGACTGTGTGCTCAATGACCTATAAAACAATGATGAATGGGATGTTTTTATGACATCACAGAAAGGCATCTGAATCTTACATGTATAGACAGATCTGTGTTCAATAAAAATTGTCCAATTAATGTCTAGCACATTGGAATCCAAGGATGAATTTGATTTATTCTGCATGTTGTACATTACAATGTGTATGTCAATGTAATTACATTTTTCTGTTCTCTATCTCTCCCTCTCTCTCTTTTTTCAGTGTGTCTGAAGTACTTCCCTTCTTCTGTGTAATTTACGCACAGATATTTATTCACTCACACAAGGTTGTTAAACATTCTGACATAAAGAAACATACTTTGATGGGGACAAAGGTAAGATAGCACAATGAGGTAACAACAGAGAGAGAGAGAGAGAGAGAGAGAGAGGGTGAGAGAGAGGGAGAGAGAGGGAGAGAGAGAGGGAGAGAGTGGAAGAGGAGGGAAGGAGGAGAGAGAGAGAGGGAGAATGCGGGGGGGGGGCAGGAGAGAAAGAGATGAAAAGAGGGAGAGAGAAAGAAGGAGAGAGAAAGAGGGCAGAGGGAGAGAGAGGAGGGAGGGGGAAAAGAGAGAGGAGGGAGAATGGGGGAGAAAGAAAGAGATGAAAAGAGAGAGAGTGAGAGAGGGAGAGAGGGAGAGAGGGAGTGAGAAGGGGGGGGGGGAGGGAGGCAGAGTCTCACATACAAACCATGGACCATACATGGGAAAACCACACAACGGAAATGGAGAGTAAGAAACATAATATAACACAAACACGTCAGAGACAGTGAGACAGAAACACATCAGAAGATAAAAGATGCGATACTGCAAAGGATACTCCTACCAGCAAGTCCCAACAAACAATATCTTCATAATGAGCCACTCGCATATAATTTTTGTAATCCGATAATGCCCCAAGCTGAGGCATGAACATTATGAAGTAAAAAAGAAAAAGACAAAAGACTGAGAAAGAGATGAATATCAGTCTGTGGTGAACCAGACATTGAGCCTGGAAAAGGCCTCAAGCAAGGTTGAGATGCTTGCATGGGGTAGACCATTATTTATAGAATTATACACATGACTCAAGAAATAATTCTGACCATTAAAAAAGTATTTTCACCTACAGCTGGTAATGAAAGCCTATATGAAACTATCGTCTTTACAATTTGTCTATTTCTAGTCTATGACCAATATGAGTCATGGAAAAGAATTTAATAGACCGAGGAAGTATCATAATCCCAGATGGTGTCGTTAAAAGTGAGATATTTTTTAACCCTCGTAATTGAATAACTGCCAAGAAGAGGCACGGAAAATACCAGTATACTCGGAAAAATGAAGACCGGAGGTCTTATTGATCATACAGAATATATGTATAATACTTGTATGACATTTTCCAACAATTTTACATAAATACCAATGAGCGATTTGGATTCATTCATAAATATTTGGGGAAAATGGTGAATAGTTCTGAGAATTTGAGGTTTACTAATCTTTGGGGATTCACCTATATCATGACTCTCAGCAAAACAAGTGTAACAACTTGAAAAAAAAAAAAAACAGACATAAAGGCATTTCAAATTGGACAGGTGTCTGTATAAATGATCTACTGATGAATAAGTACGGAATATAGTTTTCGTGAAAGTTTTATGGGTTGGGGTGATAGGTAAATGTCAGTGCACAGTAAAAATCTCATCTGAAATGACATATAAGGAAAAGTTCATTTCTATCTTACAATTTGCAGGAAAAACAATGAATTCATGGCAGAGTACTTTAATAGACAGTTCTTTTCTTCTTTTTTTTTCCTGAAGTGAAACAAACATAGATTTTTTTTACATGATTGATGTTCTAAGCTGGTATTCTAAGAAACTGGAAGTTAAAAAAAACCTACATGGTATTCTAAATAAAGGTATTATACTAAAAGCAACTTGTGAGAATAGATGATAACATACTAGAATACAATGCACAGAAGTTAATGCTCTGGAGGGCTTCAATATAAAACCATTTTTCCCTTTCTGATCTTTAATATATTTTTTTGATCATTGCATATCTCCTATCTATCACCGTTTCTCATTATAAATGGTCCTCTATGACTGAACTTTATCTTTATGGTGCTAGATTTATCTTTCTGATGATATTATGTAATTTGAATAATAGATACCAGCAGGGGACTTTAAACCAATTTTTTTATTCTTTTCTCTTTCTTTTTCTTTTTTGGAAAGGGGGGGGGGTGATTGCTTCTCTTTGAATGGGTGACCTTTGATGCAACATTATATGGCTTCATATAGAAACCCATCTTTCCTTGAAGTACAATTTTCTCCTGTGACAATACATTGGCTATGTTCATACAGGACTTGTAGTTTTGAAACTTGCAGTTAGCGAAACTTAAAGTTAACAAAACAACGCTCACTATTCAACGAAGAAGGTTCACATGGGCCAAAACGATGGCACTCATTGTTCTGAGACTACAAGTCGAGACTTAGTCATTTAACATGAGCAGAGAGGTAAGTGTTAACAACGAGATTGCTAAACTTAAAGTTTATTCTGTCCACATGGTCCGTAACTACGAGGAGGACCCCCCGCTGCTCATGGATTTGGCGTTAATCACAAGCTCGCTTGTGGTTCTGGAATTACAAGAAAACTTGAAGTTTTGAAACTACGAGTCCATTCATACAGTGTGAACCTGACTCCTGTCAGTGTACTCCTATAGTGCATAACAGCATCTATTGTGAGTCGGGTTGGGAATGGATGCATGGTCATACTCAAAGCACTGTAAAGACGGGAGGAAAGGTCCACCAATTCTTTCTTTTTTTACTGGGAAACATCTCGGTATAAATACACAAACCAACTCTTTCAGCATCAGAAGGTTGACTATAGCATGTTGGGTGTTAATCAACCAAATTGAAGGTGAGCACATAGCTTTTTCTCCCTGTACATAAGGAAGCTTTTATTCAATTCAAGGGCCTTTTGAAACAAAAGAACAAAAATCATTTAAACAGTTTTCAATCTTTAACCAATCAATTGGAAAATATAGGGTGGAGTTGGCTTTATTGTTTTCAGAATAATGTCAAATTACCTTTACATTTTCAGGCAAACAATAACAAAAACTGATAGGCTAAAACGGTCTGAATGTGAATAACATGTCATGCATTAACTGAACATTAAGACACAGAAAAGAACTTGTCCTTTTCACTACCAGGTATGCAAAATCTAACACACAATCTTTAAGATTCCAGGTTAGGTTTTTAAAGGGGAAGTTCACCCCGAAGATTACTTGAGTTTAAAAAATTCAGAAAAAATAAAGAAAAATATTGGCGAAAGTTTGGACAAAATCCGTTAAAGAATAACGGAGTTATGGACTTTTGAAGTTTTGATTTTGTGACGTCACATGCGAGCAGCTCCTCCATTATGTAATGTGATAAATATTCCATAAAATACAGTTTTCTCAGAAAATTTAGAATATTTTCGTCTGTGCATTTGATCTATTGTCATAAATGTTATTCAATACTAGATTCTGAAAAGAAACATTATTAATTTATCGTGGAACGTAAAAAAAATGCGAATATATGGAATATTTATTACATGACCAATGGGCAGCTGCTCGCATGTGACGTCACAAATCCAAAACTTTAAATACTCATAACTCTTTTATTATTTGACCGATTTTCATCAAACCTTCGCCAATATTTTTCTTTATTTTTTCTGCATTTTTTAAACTCAAGTAATCTTCAGGGTGAACTTCCCCTTTAATACCCTAGTTGCTCTTTTTAATCTTCTCAAAATGAGAACCGCAGATCTCCGGCTCTCCCATCCTAAGATTTGATACCATACGGCAGGTGGTGGTGGTGTGGTAATTGACTTCGCTTTCCCAGAAATAAAAGTCATGTTCCTCACATTAGAGACATCTAACGAGTATAATATAACACCTGTTCAGCGGTGAGCAGTCTGGAAGGAACCGAATGTCTATCTTTGAGCACAGGTAATCAGTCTTCATGAGGGTCATCTTAATTTTTTTTTAAAATAGGGGCCTACCTTTCCTTATGAAATGGGTAGTACCAGTAGTTCCCTATCATCTCCTGAGAGCAAGAAGGACGTTAACTCACACACTTTTAAACAGAGCTAAGGCTCTCCTGCTCTCACCAGGTGATATTCTATCATTCGTTAATACTCTAGTACCGCTACCAAATTGATATAAAATAAAAAATTGACTTTAAAGGCATTGATTAACTTTGCCCAGGATTGACAAAAAAAAAATCACTGTTCCAGCTAATGCTGGAATCATAATTGCAAACCTTTAGCTCAGACAGGAATCGCCTGAGTTTTATAAGCTGATCGGTCGTTTATATATCAAGATATTTACGATTGAACATTGATGTCGGGATAGAGTACCACCGAACACTAAAGAACTCTTACGGTTGGCATACCTCGCTCTATCACAGAATACCGTACGGGCTGGAAACCCGCTCTGAAATCGCCAAGCGCTGGTGCTTGGTTTTTGTGACTGCAGCGCAGCGAAGAAGCCGAGCGACTTGCGCTAGCGATTGATCGCGATTTTCTCTTTTTTAGGATAGTAAACGGGTTCCATTTTCTCTCATACTTTCACATATCCTTAATTATATATGTAGTTAGAGGACTGCAAACAATTCACTGGCATTTGAGCTGATTTTACAATTTTTCACAAAGTTAATCAATCACTTTAATCAACACTGCATATGGTATTAGCTTTCGACTTTTGACCTGAACATCTTATGTCCATTTTGAATTCAATTTTATTCAAAACAGGCAAAGAATTGCTGAATGAATTTACATCTATATTGAACTCCATACAGTAGAATAACGCAGCTTTCAAAATTTAAATACTTGAGTTCTTGTGATACGTACCGACAGGAGGGTGGGATGGACGCACCGTATCGAGTCGTGTGGATAGCATTCATAATACAAGTAATTCCACTTCCGGTCAGGACTAAGTCCGTACCCAAATCTGTTCGAGAAGTGGATCGATAAGTCGGGACTAAGAGCAGATAGTGTGATGCTGATAGCATTCATATTAGCTTTTGGATCCCGACTAAGTCCAGACTAAGTCCAGACTTACTCCACTTCTATCCCTAATATGACAAGGGTATTAGAGGACGATAAAGATGATACCTGTCAATGATTGCAAAGAATAGTTTTGGAAGGATGTGGAATTAGCTTGTTAGATGAGGTCAAACATGAAATTCACTGCCCATCTGCAAGTGTAAAACTGATTATGTCTGGTCAAACAATAGCCAATAATGACAGTTAGGAAGTATTTAGGACAATATAGGATGTACGTTATCTAGCCTTGAAGTGTCTATACATGTATTTGTGATATGTATAGACGACTGGTGGGGTGGTAAAAAAATTATTGTCTGCAATTGTTTCACTCACATTAAAATAACTGGTTTCATTTGTTAGTGAAAACTTTGAAAGAATCACATTTTATACAAACTAATATTGTAAATTTTTTGTCATTTTGACCCGTTGACTGCTAAATTCCCTCGTTCCCTATATGCTATATGCATGAACCACCTGTTTTCCCTAGATTAAATATGCAGCGAAGATGGAGAAAAGACATATCTATCATAGAATTTCAAAAAGGTGATATGATATACATGTATGGAAGGACAGAGAGAGATGAAGATGAAGATGATCTCATTAACTGAGGACGAGATGAGATCATATCCAGAGGAGAAGAACAATCAAATCCAAAGCGAAAGTACTGGCTTTGAAACAGGCTCAAGGGTGGCTAAAAGACATTTCTTTCTGAAAACGTTGCTGAATAACTGCAAGGACTTGTGAGACAAGACAGACGGAAAGGCTGAATTTCTTTACCATTTATGCCGAGGGGGCTGAGGGAGGAATCTATAGAAGCAAAGGAAACAATTTGAACAGAGAGATGAAACGTGATAATACACAATATGCTCACAAGATATACATGTAGACCTATACAATTTCAACTAGACTAAATATCAAGAATGAACACACCTTTGGGAGGAAGGGGGAAGAAATTTGACAAGCTAACCCACCTCATACCACTCATATACATGTAGCTTCCTGTCGATCAAGCCTGAAGTACGGTTCAGGGTATTTATCATTATCATCACTTTGGTTTCTTCGAATTTAAACCAGATTAAATATCAAGTATTAATGTATCTTTGGGAGGAAGGGTGAATGGATTTGACAAGCCAGCCCCCCATACCACTCATATAGCTTCCTGTCTAGCCTGAAGTCCTTCTCAGTCGTGTTTTATGATTGACGTCATACCAGTCTCCTAGAGTTCTTCATGACATACCTTGTCACCTATGAAAACTTGGAAACAAAGAGGGCAGGTCGTTGCGCAGCTGTCCATCCAAAATCACAGCTTCCCATAAATGTTATATTCTGCTCCTGTATAGTGTGTATCATATTATTACAATTTAACATCCCTATGTGCTTTCAAAAAAGAAATCTCTTTCATGATGACAAGTCATGATATTAGTTTACTGTAAAACTAGAAACTTTCGCGACATAAAACTTTCGCGAATTGTTAATGACAGCCAGTTTTGCAGCAAGAAACTTTCGCGAATTGTGATAATCTTATGTTGTTTCAATTGTTATTTGATTATTTTGCGGCATGAAACTTCCGCGAATCTCGACCACTCGCGAAATTAGCAAAAGTTTCGAGCACGCGAAAATTTCGGGTTTTACAGTACTCGTTTAGTTACAGAATCATGGTTATTTTTTTTCAAGGTGAATAGGTTAACCACCTAACACATTGCTCTACAAATCAAAATCAGTGGACTTAATCTACCCACTTATATTAGTTGGAGTTATAACCTGGACTTGAGGTAGTGGACCTATCTGCCTACTAGGGCTGAGTCGAAACGGTTCCCCGACCGGTCCCCGCCCGTCACGCTGAAACCCGGGTTTGCATTTTCGGATTTCGGGTTTTTCCAAACTAATTTTAGCACTAATATATTGCAATTTAGAACTTTAAACATGCAATTCACAAACTGAATTTCAATTTAATCCAATTATATTTGCTGCAGTAATAAATGGAAATCATTTCAGACGACGATAGGTCTTTTCATGAGTCTAAAAAAATAGAGCTGCGAGGAAGATTCAAGCTAGGCGGTACTGTGCGCGTTCAGAAATGAAGTCAGAATGGGAGTCACCGGCGCTCAGTGCGCTCGAATACAGCCTTATACCGTAATACACACAGACGAGGGTCGAATATAACTGATGTGATCGTGCCAAAAGTAAGCTTGAAAACAACCAAAAATACCACGTAAGCGACAACAAAAATACAAAATTACCGTAAAACAATTCTTTTCTTTGGCAAGAAATAGTATGGGTATCCATAATATTTCATAGAAAAAATGATGTTGGAGGATTGCGAGTGCACTTCCTATCGAGATTAGGCAGCCATATTTGACATTGTTCTGCGTAGCAAGACCGTAGATGGCAGCAGAGAGGAACAGTTGTGGCCGATCACCTGATCTAGTGCCCACATTTATTTTCCCCTCTGCTGCCATCTGCGGTCTTGCTAAGCAGAACAATGTCAAATATGGCTGCCTAATCTCGATATGAAGTGCACTCGCAATCCTCCAACATCTTTTTTTCTATGAAATATTATGGATACCCATACTGTTTTTTGCCAAAGGGAAGAATTATTTTACGGTAATTTTGTATTTTTGTTGTCGCTTACGTGGTATTTTTAGGTGTTTTCAAGCTTACTTTGATCCGATCACATCAGTTATATTCGACCCTCGTCTGTGTATTACGGTCTAGGGCTGTATTCGTGCGCACTGGGCACAGGTGACTCACATTCGGACTTCATTTCTGAACGTGCACGGTACCTACCACGAAGCTTGATTTCCTCTTTCAGCCCTCAATTTTAGGTAACAAAGAGACCTTTGGCTTATTTCTTAATGTTTTGTTTTTATTCCGAAATGTTATTTCTCTCGGGAAAAGCATTGTTTTATCGATTTAGATTCAGTAACTGTCCTCTATGCTGCATTTTAGTTTAGCAATTTTACCTTGACTGTTGACTCCCGTCACTACATACACTCACATTGTCTGTTGTAGGGAATTCCCGTTCGGGTACCCGGTCCCCGCCCGAAATTTTCGAGTCAAACCCGGGTTTGGAAAAACCCGTGATGACTCAGCCCTACTGCCTACTAGCAAAAGAGATAAAACTCAAGTACAGGGATAGCGACAAAAATGATAAGGCCAAGTCAAATTGAATACCTGTTTCTCGTTCAGATTTCTGCAGAAGAGAAGAAGGGGGGTTCTATAGTATTGCAGATTTGACACCCCTCCCCCCACAAATCCTATGGGGTCAATTTGAAGAGAAATTTTTAAAATAAAACTTCACTTGTCCAGGCATTTACACAAAAGGCTTAATCCACAAGAAAATGTTGAAATTGCACTAAATAAACAATTCTGTTATTTCTAATCATCTACATTTCTTCAGATTGTTCTTCTCTCATATCCAGTAGAAATATAAAATAATGGAAAAACCTGAGCGGGCTGAAAAAAAGTAAGCAGGAGAGAACGATAAAATAGGAATTCCTTTTACTTGGTTTAAAACAAGTAAAACAAGGGTCTGAGGCAAGAAACTAATGATCTCTATGGACATGACCTCCATTAGGGAGTAGCTATAACACCACCAGAGGTTAATGGAGGTGACCCCTATGAGGTCAAAGGTCAAATGAGTTTGGTGATGTCATTCTGAAAGTTAGAAGCCAGTGAATCAGAAGCCTGGTATGTTGATGAGGTAATCCCCCAAACTTGAGGTTAGTTGTGAAACTGTTTTGATCCTCAAAACAGCTTTTTTTTCTTGGTAAATGGCTCCCTGAACCAGGAAGAACCAGAAGCATCACGAGACCATATCTAATAGGGGGTTGGGGGGCCCTGGGGTGGGGGAAGGGGGGGGGGGGTATCTGACCAAACTGGAAAACAAGTGTAAACCCAAAACTTCCAAGAAGCAAAGAATATGTATACGGAAGTCATCAGTTCTTGATACTTGCAGCAAACTCACACGTCCCCCCTCCCCCCTACAAAAATAAACAAAAATTAAATTTGCTGAGAGAATATCTGGAATAGGGGGTGTCTCAACCCCCCCCCCCTCATCTCCTTCTAATAATGCACCTCAGTGCAGTAAATAAAAAAAAAAGAAGACAGAATAATGATGGAAGAGGAGAGAGGGACACAGAGGAAGACAAAGAAGTTGAGAGAAAGTTCCACAAAATTTAGCAGCCGAGGAAAGCAATCGATTTGATAGTCAGACAACAAGAATGATTACCAGGAGAGAGTTCTGTGATAACTCCGTGTTATAACTAAGACAGGGACAGATGAAGAGAGAATGAGAAAAAACAGAGAGAAAGAGACATAGTAAGAGAGAAAGAGAGAGAGAGAGAGAGAGAGAAGGAGGGAGGAAGGGGGGGGGGGAGTGAAGTAAGGTGAAAATCATTTTATTTTTAATGAATTTTTACATAACTTGTTTTACACCCCAAAAATCTTAAAACAGCATCTTTCACCCCAGATTTTTTTCCTCTGACTCCAGGAAAAGATGTCAACGAACATAATAATTGACATATATCTTGCCCTGTAATTTGTTTCCTGAGTACATTACTTCTGGTGAACACCCATTACCTATGACACGCTCATAATTTTTTATCTAGTTGTTGCAATATCGTAATAGTTTTCCTTAATAACTGAACCCACTTTGACCTACTTTTCCGGATGGAAAAACAGAAGTGGCTATTAGAAAACTAGAGAGTTTACAGCACCTGTCACTGTTGACATTACAATCATTTGATAGGTTACATTGTTTATGGAAAAGAAAATTTATGAGATGTAGATGATACATTCCCACAGAGAGTTAATGATCAAATGATGGGATGAAGAGAAACATGAGTGAATTAGGAGAACATTTTGCCAAAGTTCTTTGACTTATATTTTTTAACCAAGTGATGATGAGTTAATCAAATTATACATGAAATTTGGCGTTTCTGACATGAAATGAGTTTTATCCGGGTGCTTTTAAAATCGTTGTCCCTTTTATCCTGTGATCCAATTACCTAATCATACGGTAGCACGGAAGCCTTTTGTATTTGAATGGCTTGATCTTCCAGCAAAGCTATTATGTCTATTTTCCAAGAAAAATGATCTGTATTACAGCTGTTCAGTATTGAGATCAACAGCCTATTTATCATCTAAAATAAGTTAATTTTCACACAGAGTGAGATAGAGAGAGAGAAAGAGAGAGAGGGGGGGGGGGGGGGGGTCGGGGGCTTCCTAAAACATAGTACAAAATATTTCTCAGGAGCTCTTCTCAGAATATATCAGAGCTCTTTAGTTGGGGAGTTTTCCAGAGCTAATTAAATTGTTCACCGCTCCTGTGGTTTTCTTTTTGCTAGTACAACACATGTGATTTACAAAGAATACCCTCGAGACGAGGTTTCATTTTACTATGTGGATGATGGCAAACATAAGTTAACTTTTATCACCCAAGCCTCTCATCCTGTCATCCGTCCTAAAATGCAACATCATATGTTGCCCCAGATATATCATCATATTACTTGATATTGTCACAATGTTACTTGTTCGTGTCTCCTGTCGGTATATGTAAGCCGCAACCTCCCAAATTAATGGCAGACTTCCTAGCCGATTGTCAACATAAATTGATGGCTGCGTTGGAATTTCAGATTATGTATCTTCAACTTGAACTTGAACTACGTTTTCTTTTGACCCCCTTTGGAATAACAAGCGAAAATACAATTATAATACAGAGTTATACAACGCAGTGGTGGAGATGTTATGCAATTCTATTCATAACCTATTGTTATGTCCCCCCCCCCCCCTGATGAAAAGTATTTCCTGGATATTTCTGCTCATGATACAACATAATAAAATAGACTTTAATACAATGGCAATAAGTGCACTTGGACAAAACAAGACATCATTAATATTTCAGTAGATGTGCAATTACAACATCCTGTAACACAAAGATCTGCAATAAATCACAAAGTTGCAATAGCCAATCAAGCTCATTGTCTCATACACACCTCTTTCAAAAAAGCTGACCCTGGACCAATCAGAATTGTTGTTTCAAAATTGTGATTGATTGCAAACCTTTGTGATATGGTGCCCCAGATTACATATTTATCAAACTTCACCATTGTAATTCCTACAAACTTGGCAAGTTTTAATACATCTTTTAAATCCACATTTTATATTACACAGTTCAAAAATTGTCAAGAGACACATAAAAGTCATAGTTATTATCAATGTTATTTATCAAATGTCCTCATTTTTTCTCTCAATTTATTTTTTTCATCATGCAAGTAAAGAGTCTTAGTATGACTAATTTCACTCTAGAACATTAGTTCAAAGGAAAGCATATCAGGGCCCCATTTCATAAAACTTTTTATCATAACAACTGCAACATTTCTATCACAGATTTGCTCTCAGCCAATCAGATTCAAGGATTTCAGTAGCTTATAACAACTATTGTAACTTCTTATTGATAACAAGTTTTATGAAACGGGGCAAAGGGTACGTTTATGCTACAGTCCTGCTGTATTTGATGCAATGATAAATCACACACAAAAAATTTGATATCTTAAATGCATTGCTATACAACATAATTTATTGAAATATATCATGTAAACTTTTGAAGTCCATAAATCAAATCAATAAATCAAGTTGAATCAAAGTCAATTGAAAGCATAATGAGTGGCAGATTCAGAATTCTACAAAGGGGGGGGGGGGGGCACAATTCCGGAAAAGCTCCGGCAAGCAAAAAAAAAAAAAAAAAATTTACAAGAATTGTTTTATACTCAAGGAATGCCCAATTTGGTTTAAGGGGGGCACTGGTTGTCCCCCCCCCCCCCCTCAGTGTGTATAATTTTAATCATCTTTATCATTACTGGTTGTATTGTTTTTATTTCTATATTTTTTAGAGAAAACAATACCTTATGACCTTGAACTAGGGAGCAGTCTTCAGATGTCATTTCCATTAGTAATGTGCGGTAGAGAAGATTAATGGCACACCCTTGCGGGGCTAACGATGACAACAAGCTATCAAATGTTGGATTTATACCCCAACACTTGTGCTTCGATGTCATCAATGTTGTAATGTGCTACCCACAATGGCACCCCGCAAGTATTGCCCCCTTCCTCATGCACTTCTCAAACATTACTCTCTGAAAAAAAAAAAAAATCGAGTGATCACTGATGTCACTTCCTGGGGAATGAAAATAGAGTGAAAATAGAGTGAAACTCCTCTCTTTTCCATTTAGAGAGCACTCGATAGTCACTCGATATTCACTCCTAAACAAGTGATCACTGACGTGACTCCCGGGGGAGTGAAAACAGTGAAAATTCACTCTTTTTTTATAATGATGATGCTGCTGCTGCTGATGATAATGATGATAATGATGATAATGATGATAATGATAATGATGACGATGATGATTATGATGATAATGATAACGATAATCAAGATTAAAAAAAAAAAAAAAAAAAAAAAAAAAAGGATTTGCCTAAATCATACTACATTATGTACTTTTCCCATACCACAGACCATTTTAAAAAGAAACATGGAATAAGAATTACAGGCCTCATTTGGGTTAGACAGAATATACAGGGGTCCAGTGGTGGATTAAGGTGGGGGGGGGGCACAACCACCCCACGCCTCCCCCTTTTGAAACCTAATGGGCCCCCTTAATTGCGCAATTAAAAAAAAATGTCCCCCTTTTGTACATAATCCAGGATGCGCCCCACTTGGTACAATGAGAGAGACGTCTTACTGCAATAATGGGTGGCATCTCAAATGAACCAGACTAATTTTTAATCACTTTCGACTCCTCCAATTTTCATTTCAGATTTCACGGAGGACGAGTGCCTTCATTACAAGCTGTCGTACCCGATTATCATCAAGCTACATGTAGCTTGTCATTAACATCGTCATCATACCAAGTCCATTATCTCAACACCAGCACAATATGATCTCATGCATCGACTTCAATATCATACATTAGAGAGAAGGTCAAAAATCGGTTACTGATAATGGAAATATTTGGTGACAAGTGTTCTTGCAAATTTCATGTTTTCTACTTGGCTGGCCTCAAGACAATCAAGATGTCACACAATGTAATATACAAAAATTGGGTCTGAAATTTTCACCCAAATTCTACGGTGCATCTGAGTAATCAGGAGACTAATAAACTAGTAATAGGCAGATGAAATATCTGGAATATTGTGAACAGAGCCATTATACAAGTATGTGAGGTACTTGTTATATGTAGACAGCATGAACATCTGGAATAACGTGAACACATCTCTGTGTAAGCATTTCAGGTTGAGTATGCAGTAGAGTGATATTCTATGCAGACAATAAATGTCTGGAAAAATATGAACACTGCTTCATAAAAGCATGTGATGTTAAATATGCAGTAGACTGAAAATGCAATAAGACAGATTAAATGTCTAGAATATGAACACGGCTCGATGTCAGCATGTGAGGCTGAATATGTATGTAGCCTAAGATCCTACGTAGACAGAACAAATATGTGGGAAAATATGAACACAGCTCTATGTAGGCATGTTCATATGAGGAAGAGTGTAAACACGGCATTATGTAAGCATGTGAGGCTGAGTATGCAGTAGACTGATATTCTATGAAGACAGATTGAATGTCTGGAGGGGCTAGATCCCCCCAGTAACAGGCAAACACATGGACATAATACAAATATACATGTACACCTCATCAAAACTTCCTAGGTGGACGGACGACGACGATGGGATCAACTTCAAACATTGCTCCTCAGTCCTCAGTAAAATAGTTTCATAAGTTTTATTAAAGCTTCTATTGAATATGGACCCACAGTCTACACCTCAACTTAATCTGAACCCTAACCCCTCAAAAGCTTTATCACATCCCTACCCATGTCCCTACATGTGATGAAATGAAAGCGGGATGTTGGATCACCGCTTATCCATGCCAATCCTCCTACTCACTCTTAATTCCTCCTTATTCTATCTATTAATTCTTCCGCTCTACTACCTTCTCTTCTCCCTCTTCGGCTGTATCTACCCATTTGTAGGCTTTTTACACTTGATTTTTTCAACCCCATACTATTTTTTTTGCTGTTCTCATTTGCAGTTTTAGTCCCGTACTATCTCCCTAGCCAAAGCACTCTGTCCCACCTTTTGTGGGGCTAAATGTAACCCTGCTTTTTTCCAGGGCAAAAATAATCCTGTACTATTGTGGAGTTAGCCCACTTTGGTAAAATGCAATGTGAACAGAAAGTCGGCTAAGCTTTGTACCGTACTATCGGTGGGGCTACATCCTCATGCCTACCCTCTGTCTTCCTTCTTATTCTCCCCCCCCCACTCTCTCTCTCTCTCTGTGCACCTTCTCCCCCTTCTTCTCTCTCTTCTGCCTTCTTCTATCTACAGACATCTTTTTCTCCTTTCAAGCTTTCCCTTTCCTCACTCTCCTTTCCCCTCTATCTCTTCATCATTCCCCTTCTCCACTGTACCTTCTCAAGCTGCTTCATCATCCTTCTTCTTCCAATGTCCCACATCCCTCTCCTCACTATCCTTCATCTTTTTTTGTCTCTTCCCTTGTCTCAACTATACCTTCTCTCCTTCATTCTTCTTTCTTTGAATCATCCTCTCTTCGCCTTTTCTCTTCTCATTCTGATATGCATTTCACAAATTTCACAACTAAATTCTCTCAAAACGGCATTGCACTTGAATGTGTTTGTAGATCTATCTAGTAAAGGACATTTAGAAGTAGATTATGAAGTGTGCCCTCTCTTGCCTGGATATGGGAAGGAACATATCAATTGCCAATTACATGTATCATCATGGAGTCATTTCATGAACCCTTGCGCTATTTGTGTTCTTGATATAAAAACACTAAAAAAACAAAAAAAAAAAAAACAACAACAATAAAACAGAGAAAACCTAGGTAGAGTGGTACATATGGAATATTTTCTTAAGACCAGACTCTTCATTGCACTTGCCTGCATACATCTTCTTGCACAACTATGAGAAGGTCTGACATGCAATGCTGTCTAAACTACAAGGTAATTAATTCACTTGCATGCTGAAAGCCTGAAACAGTTTGGGTGCTACAGGCAAGCATTAGAAGATAATATATTAAACTGAAGAAAGAAAAAATAGATCTGCTGAAATCAAATTTTTTCAGACCAAGCATTCCAAAATGCAAAGAACTGCCTGATTGTTTTGTAGAATTTAAAATTTCAAGTAAAAAAATCTAATAAGCATGCTAACATATTCAGAGAATGCATTGCACTTTTCCTTTTGACTACAATGCACTGTGTATCAGACTGAAATATGATTGTTTTATAAATATGAAATATAAATTAATTAATTATCTGGATCAAGTGTGTCCAGATATATTCCTGCCTACATCATTGCTATAAGTGCAAAAGCATGTGACTCAAAAAATGAATTAAAAAAAAAAATTATCTAGGGATCACAACTACATGTAGGAATAAGCATGCTAATGCGCAAATAAAATTCTGACTGCCTACTTTACTGAAATGTCTGCATGTTGTCTGTTGAGTAGACAATGTGCAAGATACTGGAGGAATAAATTTCAAATATATATGACTTGATAGAACTAAGCATGCTAAAGTGCATATAAAAACCTGATTGCCTACCTTACTACCATAATGGGAGAGCTCGTAGACACACCACCCTCCAGGCATTGTGGTTCCTTCGATTGTCTGTACCACCATATTGTCCACAAACATCAAGAAGGTTACTCCTGTCTCGTCCCTCCGGTCAGGGCCCGCAAGGTCCAAGAGGGATTGGCAAGACAAAGACGATGAGTTTGGTTCTAGGTCTGGAATGGATTCTTCATCCTTGGTTTGCTCTTCAGTGCAGCATTCAAAAGTCATCACCAACAGCCATCAAGGTCTGCAGAATCACTTGGTCGTAGCCACAGTGGTCTTCGAGAATCTTCAGTCAATGGCTACATGTACCCACAAAGGTATGCTGATTTTGGTCCTAGGTCTACCGAGTTCCTTGGGTCTATACTGAAGTTTATTTCTCTGTTTATATTCAGTCATTAAAAATCATCAATATATCCAGAATCACTTCGACTTGGCCACAGTGGTCTTTGAGAACCTACAAAGGAACTTTGAGGATGGCACTATTCCAGAGTTGTCCTCCTCTGTTGTATTCAGTGCAGCATTAAAATGGCATCACACAACCATATTAATGTTTGCAGAATCATTAAGGTCTGAGCAACCATAATCTTGTAGAAGTCCACAAATAGTAATACGATCAAGAGCTACAGATTCTCCATGAAGAGCATTTGTCTTATTTTGCTCTAGAATATTTCTTTCATGCTAGATAAAAAGTCGAGTTAGATCTCAAGGAATCTTCAGCTGTATGTATAATTTCCAGTAAGATTTGTTTATTTGTCTTATCGTCTGCAAGTGGTGATCTCCTAATATGATCTCTTGATTGTTCTTGATGATACTATGTCCCTCATCACTATGGTAATTCCTCAATTGGAATGTGCAAAGTTTGTGAAACCTGTCAGTACAATAAACAAAAATACTGTCCATTGAGAGCCAGAACTTCCAGAGCATTAACTCTGTGCTAAATGACATGAGTTATCTACCCTGGCTCTAAGCAGAACATATTGTCTGTTTGGAGCCAGAAGGGAGATAACTCCTATACTTTAACAAAGAGTTAATGCCCTTCTGGCTCTCAACAGACGATATATATATTATCTGAATAGTATCTTCAGCTGGTGCTAGTGGTCATCGGTGACATGAAATTAAAACCCATCACTAATTCAAATAAGATCCTCTATCACCATATCACCAACTTTTAGAGACAACAGCTATATGGATACCAACAGATGACCATAATACAGAGAGGGTCAGTTTCCTGCATCATATATAGTGCACAAAATAATGGGAGGATAGGCATCCTTTGAGCTGAAAGACCACTTGTGAATCCTGTGAAGGTTACTGGTGTCCACCCATGGTCCAACTCTTCTCTGCTTTGACAAAATTCAAGACTGGAGATACAAACTTTAAACTGATCACATGAGTTCTTGTGGAGCATGACCAATGATCTGAATAAAATACACTGAAGTAAGAGGAAATCATTTGAATATCAAGAATCTTCAAATTCAGCACGCTTTGTCCTGTTTCGAAGACATGATGCAGGTCAAATCAGACACTAGACTGCTAGAATCAATAGAAGCACAGCTCCATAAAAGCCAGAAATGAAGCACATAATACATCAACATTTCTCTTTGATCAAAGTCTCCAGCTCAAGTAACGAATAGCGTTTACTAGACTTTAGGCAATGTAAATTCCTTAATATGTCAAAAAAAGTAAGGCAAAGAATTGGTTGTAAGAACAAGTATCCTTGAAAAATACTGAAACACCCCTTGAACATAAAATGGAATCAACACTTTCAATGAGAGAATTACACATCATTACCTTTCCTATCTAACCAGAATTTCTGAATAGAAAACAGGACCACCGACTCCTCCCAAACAGTCATCTTGCCCACCTGAAAGATCTGCTTTTCTGACAACAAGACATCCCATCAGGAAAAGAACTTCAACAAAAACTCTGCAATATCCAAAAATCAAAAATATTAACCAACTGTAAACAACTGGAGTAATCAAGAAAACACCATTTCCCTACAGACCAGTGACTCACACACTAAACATTTCATTCAGCTGCTTCGTCAGATAGAATCTCACTTTTTTTACTTCTCAATCTCATTTCGTTCAAAAATTTATATGTTCCTAGTGAAAAATTGGAACAGAAGGAGAAGCTTAAGAGCTTGTTTATATGTCACAGAAGAAATATGGCATGCAGTTTATGTCTGCAATTTTGAGCAATTTGGGCCAGGATTTTGAAGAATTTATGATTTTTCCAGAGGTCAAGAGGAGATGTTGAAAGCCAAAATGGATTCAGGTTACAGCAAGGAGTTCTGACACTGACAGACTGATCAATCAGTTAAAAGTCACGTGAAAACTTACTGCAAAAGGTCTACTCTCAGACCACACAAATTTCCTGCACATGAAATACTCACAAATTTCGCGAGTGGTTCATATTCGAGAAAGCTTCATGCTGCAAAATAACTGAATCACAACTGACACAAAACTAATTTTTTGCAATTCGCAAATGAAGTTTCTTGCTGTGAAAATGGCTGTCATATTTAATTCGGGCATTCTCATGTTGCGAAAGATACAAATTTTACCGTATTCATCTGTTGAGAGGAGAAAAGTATTATTAACCCTTTAGAGACAATTGACCACATTTTGTGGTTTGGCTCAATAACTTTTGAGTCAGAGCTCTAAATGCATGCATAGAAAGTGCAAAAATTTCTGCATACACCTTGTCCATTTTTGTTGCATGACCTTATTGCATCTGATGCCTGGAATTTTGAAAACGAGAATAAGCTTTAAAATCCTTAAATTGGCAACACATTGAGAGGTTCAAAATCATTGTTTTTAACAAAATTGGCAATTTTCTCAACTTTTCTCAAAATCCCTAACCATGTATATTGTTTTCAAAGACATTACACCTTATTAGAACCATGTAGCACTTAAAGAAAAAAAAAATCATTGCTGCCAATTTGAAGAACAAAATGTGATCAATTCAGCACTTAACTCCATGTAAAATGATTAACACCCTTCTGGCTCTAAACAAATGTTATTGTCCAACTTAACCCTTTCAGGACAGGAATTATATAAGGGCTAAAGTAATCACATTTTGTTCTTCAAATTGGCAACAATAATAGTTTTCTTTTAATGTTACATGGTTTTAATAAGGTGTAACGTCTTTGTAAACAATATACATGGTTTATATCTTGCAATTTTGTTGAAAAGTTGAAAAAAAAATTCCAATTTTGATTAAAAAATTATTTTGAACTTCTCAGTGTGTTGGCAATTTAAAGATTTTGAAGCTTATTCTAGTTTTAAAAATTCCTGGCATCAAACACAAAAATGGACATAGTGTGTGCAGCAATTGTTGCTCTTTCTACTCATGCATCTGGTATATTTTTTAGAGCTATGAATCAAAAGTTATTGAGTCAAACCACAAAATGTGGTCAATTGTCTCAAAAGGGTTAAATCAGAAAATTACTACAGGCACTATACCAGCTACGAATACCCTCTGAACACAGAGATAATGTTGAATTACCCCAGATCATCCTCATAAATTACAAAACAAAAAGGATCCATTAAGGGCTATCATGACAAACAAAAGTAACATTATATAGCCCCAAATGAACAGTTAAAGAAATGAAAGTGGCCATTTCACATGGTGTTATCACTGAACCGTACGACCCTTTTTAATCGATGGCTTCGGTGAAAAAGATACACAAGAGGGATAACTTTCAAACCTTCCCTCGAAAAAGAAACAAGATCTTGAGGTATATTAATCATAATCTACCTACAGAAAAGTGAGGCTCGTTAAAGTCTGAGGAAAAAGAGACAGAGAAGTATTAAGGAAAGACATCATAAAGAGGAGAGAGATTCGGAGAGGGGGAATGAGGAATAGATAGGGACAGACCTATACTGTAGACAGAGGCATACAGGGATAGGAAGAATTCAAATTCAAATTCAAATTCAAAATGAACATTTATTTCCATCTTCAATTAAACAATCAATCAACATTCAGAACAATTGTATAATAAACTGCAGAGTAAAATAAAGGTAGTCGTACAAAAGACTGAAGACTAAATACATGTGGTTCTGCTAACAATGTGGATGGGGGCACACACAGAAAAGCAAAAGCTTGAGTTAGGTGCGCCTACAACATTGAAACAATGAATAACAATACACATGCATGTGCAGAAATTATGCACATGTACATACAATTACAGATGTACAAACGAAGAAACAAAGGAAAGAAAAGAAAAGAAAGAAGAAAAATCCAGGACTGTTATCAAAAGGCTTGTATGACCCTTAGCATTACTGTATGTGCAATGCTATGATACTAAGAACAATGTAAAAGAGAGAGAGAGAGAGAGAGAGAAAGAGAAAGAAAAAGAAAGGGGGAGAAAGAGAAAGAAAGGGGGAGAAAGAGAAAGAAAGGGGGAGAAAGAGAAAGAAAGGGGGAGAAAGAGAAAGAAAGGGGGAGAAAGAGAAAGAAAGGGGGAGAAAGAGAAAGAAAGGGGGAGAAAAAAAAGGAAGGGGGAGATAGAAATAGACAGATATTCCGGCACAAATGGATAGAGGCAAACAAGAGAGGGAGGAAGGAGGGAGAGAAAGAAATTGAGACAGTAAGTCAGAGAGAGGAGAGGGAAAGAGAAAGACATACAATATACTGTACATGTAGATAACAGACATACAGAAAGGGGGCAGACATATAGACATACAAGAGAGACAGAGAGAGACAGAGAGAGAGAGAGAGAGACAGAGAGAGAGAGACAGAGAGAGAGACAGACAGACAGACAGAATGACAGATGACTGTTACAACTACTGCCCAGTAACGACCAGTTGATATAGCAATCTAGTCATCACTCACCAATCGCATCTAATCTCCCATCTCTAACAGCTGTCCAGACTAAATGCTGATCCAGATGATATCATAATAATTACACTTGATGAGTGACTGGATACGAGGCTACCCTAACAGGCAAGGTTGTTCGTCTGATGTCCATAACGAAACATTAAATTAGAAACAATTTCAGGCAGAGACAAGGTTGGAAAGGCCAGAAGTCATTGAGAGAGAGAGATATATAAATAATACCATGAAACACACTTTGGATTTCTATATCCTTTGGAAGCAATTTTGCTAACTTAACCTGTTGATGAATAAGTCGTCTGTTGAGAGCCAGAAGGGCATTAAATCTGTGTTAAAATATACGAGTTAACGCCCTTCTGGCTTCAAACATACGATATACTACACAGAGCCATTCATACACAGAGTTTGGCCAACTCAGTTCCAGTTGGGCACAACCAGAGCTATCCATACAGAGAGTCCTGACACTGGAGGTCGCTTCTGATTGGTCAGTCATTTCATGGAGCTTCAAAAAGTCCCCTCTCATAGAGAATGTACGTGAAAGGGAACTATTGGGAGCTCCATGATCCGCCATATTTTAAACAAAGACCGCGTACGCGCATGCTTATTATGCGCGTGTCACAACTCTCTATCAACGCGCTCTGGGCACAACATGGCGTATATTCCTTTCCCTGGTTGCATGCTTGCCTAATAAAGCAACATGCACCATATTGTTCCCTTACTGGAGCCGAATTGGCCAAACTCTGTGTATGGATGGCTCTAATACTACACCACACACGCTGAGATGTTCAACAGACAGGGTGTTCAGATACAAAAAATTTATACCAAAACGGTATAGCTATATGATGGATTTATGTGTCTGAACGCTGACTAACGAAACGTCGTATAACGAAACGTTGTATAACGAAACTAGGGTCAGAGCATCGTTTCGAACTAGAACTTGATAACGAATCACCTTTCCGTGTGTGTCTGAACGTATGGTGACTATAGAACAGTATAACTGGGTGGGGCTTAACGTGAGTGCGCTCGAAAGGTAACCTTACCAGGCGGCAGGGGCTAGCGGCAACCATAACAACATGCGCAGTGGAAAACTATGCATCTATACAATGTTTTTTCTAATCGGTCGAGATATGTGTCTGAACGGTCCATAGGCTATACAATGAAAATTTTATACAACGTTTCTTTATCGAGTTTCGGTATAAACGTTTTGTGTCTGAACAGGGGGAAAGACTGGGTTGTATATCAAATAGAGTCAAATACAATGGGTTGAATATAAAACAAATATGAGGGATACCATGAAATATTACGTGGCTGTCTCCTGTGAATATCATATGCTACCATTTTCTTTATATTTTCTTTATTCAAATATCTGAAATGAGAGAGACCAGGAAATATTGAGAGGCTTTTTCATATGAATGTATTTGAATATCAGAATTTTGACAGATACCAGGACATTTTATGCGGTTTTTCTCCTATGAATATTATCATCACAATATTCTTTATTCAAATATCGAAATATAAAATATGCGATGATATATTATGTGGCTATTCCCTATGAATATTATTAAAGGTAGTGCAAAGCAACAAGGAGACTATTTTTCTGATTTTATTACTACATGTAGGAAAAAATATCGGACAAGTAAAACTAGCATATTCTCAAAATTGAGATTGAGAAGAAATTTTTTACAATTTTGCTTTCTCAATTATCCTACCTTTGATCTGCTATTTGCTTTCCATTCCTCACAAAAAATGTCATCACTACAAAAATTAAAGCAACATAGTTAGCCTACATTATATCCCATCAAAACTAGACCTACATTTTGATGATATCCTTGTATAACACTGTTCTAGATTTTTGCTGTGGTGATTGACAGATGCAAACCATTCTGAGGATCCAAGTAAGTAATTTACTGCATGAGGAACAACCTTCAGTGAGCATTTGTTGTAGTTTCTATCAAAATGCAATATGTGATAACCTTTAACTCAAAATTACGTTTAGTTGAGTCTGGAGTACAGAGACTAGTCCTTAAAGGGGAAGTTCACCCTGAAGATTACTTGAGTTTAAAAAATGCAGAAAAAATAAAGAAAAATATTGGCGAAGGTTTGATGAAAATCGGTCAAATAATAAAAGAGTTATGAGTATTTAAAGTTTTGGATTCGTGACGTCACATGCGAGCAGCTGCCCATTGGTCATATAATAAATATTCCATATATTCGCATTTTTTTTACGTTCCACGATAAATTAATATTGTTTCTTTTCAGAATCTAGTATTGAATAACATTTCTGACAATATATCAAATGCACTGACGAAAATATTCTAAATTTTCTGAGAAAACTGTATTTTATGGAATATTTATCACATTACATAAAAGAGGAGCTGCTCGCATGTGACGTCACAAAATCAAAACTTCAAAAGTCCATAACTCCGTTATTCTTTAACGGATTTTGTCCAAACTTTCGCCAATATTTTTCTTTATTTTTTCTGCATTTTTTAAACTCAAGTATTCTTCGGGGTGAACTTTCCCTTTAATTCTGAGGTAACTAAACTGCCTGAGGATACTCACATTCCAGGTCAATACCTCAGATCACCTGTGTCCTCATATAAGGTCACAGCTGACTTCAAAGTCCCCCCCCCCCCAATCCACTTCCCCATCCTCCCATCAACTTTCTGATAGCAATCTCTTTTGTTTGCATGGACTTATCAACAAAAACATGCAAATTTCCAAATAAAAGAATGTGATTGCACAGAAGTGAGTACTACATTAATGAAGAGCAGATTTTTTGATTAAATTTTTTGGGTAGCAAAATTAACAGACCTTAAAGGTAATAAACAGTAGTGGTAGCAAAATGAAAGTTGGCATGAAACTGCTCAAATATAGTCTCATATTGTTCGGCTTCAATGAAAAGATACATGAGTGAGATAATCCGGTATTCTATTCATGATTTCCGGTGATTTTCAGTAAAATAATTCAAACGATCGAATATCAACGGTTACCTTATACCCTCGCTAAGGACCACCTACCCCGACGCTCCCGGCTCAACGGCGCATAGCGATTCGCACACACTTGTTACACACACTGTTTTCACATCAAATTACAAGCGCGGTACCGCGCTTGTAATTCGATGTTAATTTTTTGGACATTTTAGCCATTTCTAAACCATTTTTCTTCAAACAAACGTCACCTATGTTCGAAATTAATCATTTCACAACAGTATATGTAATAATTTCCATTCCAGCTGACAAAGTAGTTAAATATCCAAAGCGCCACCTTTCCCACTACTGTACGATACCTTTAAAGACAGCAGTTCTATTTTCAGTACGGCAGGTAATCAAACTGTGACCTCTGAACCTTCAACTCTAATGTCAGCCTACATTTCATGTTGTAAATCAAGTTATAACATCCTTGCACAAGGTAATCTACTGACAAGACAATTTCAAAAACAAAAACAAAAACAGCTTTCCATCAAAGAGAAATGAACATGTCCTGCTTTCAACATTAGAGGGCTCCATTTCTCTTTTCAACAGGAGTTCATGTCAAGTTGAGAAAACGATTTTTCCAGCACAAAAATATTTGTGAAATGTGTTATCCTGGGCCTCTTGATGATAAGGATGATGATGGTGATGATGATGATGATGATGATGAGGGCGATGATGATAATGATGGTGATGGTGATGATGATGATGATGATGATGATGATGACAATGATGACGAGGATGATAACGATTTTGATAATGATTATTTCGAACATACAAAATGCAATTTTTGCACTTTCATCGGACAAAGAACAAACAAATTTTGTTTGTCAGGTGCTGCTGGTGAATACACTTTTGATAGTCAACGGGAAGCACATGCTCAATGACTTGGGAGCAGAGAAAATATTGATCAGGACTGCACTTTCTTTAAAGATGCTGAACAAAAGATGTATGATTCCAGCTGCCATGAGGTTAAAATATTGATGTTCAATAATTCATGCAGAATCTTATATAATATTTACAAAAGGGCTCCACTTAGCTCAAAAAACATTTATATGATAAATATAACCAATAATTGACACTAATGTTTAAGGGCAATTGAAGCAAAAAAACAAGTGTCCATCCATTGAAGAAATCGTCCGGTTGGAGCCAGAAGGGCATTAATTCTGTGTTATAATGATTTAACGCCCTGCTGGCTCCAAACAGATGGAATGAGCTTGCATAATGGTGTTATGTCTATGTCTAGAGCAAATTTTTTCTGTTTGAAGGTTCAAATGCAATTATCCATATTATGATTATTGCTGAAGGTGGTATATGCATTTTTGATGTGGCTTGCACTTTTTAAAAAACTACTGCTTGGAAGCCTTGATCAGGAGAGACTTGTTCTGAGGCCCAAAGGGTTGAATATAATTAACAGAGACATACGTCAGTGATGAGTTGATGATATATCAATAGGCAATTTGTATTGTCTACACAACACTTGCTAAATATTGCACTGAGTTTGGACCAAATGTGTTGTAGGCAGCAAGTCCGGCCTAAAAATTTAAATGATGAACAAATCAGTTGTATGTAACGACTAAAATAACTAGATTTGAGGTGCAATGGCTCAATGTTAATACAGTGGTATCTTATTCTTAATTGAGTGGCAATAGTTTAAAAATCAAGTTGATGGGCTAGTGTCCTTTAGTACGGCATATAATCCCAAATCAAAAAGTCTCTCAGACAGCCAATGTCCTCTGGTTACTAATAATTAAGTATATTTGTCAGGCAGTCAGGTAAATTCAAAACATCATTGACATTATCCTCAATTTTCTTTCTCGAACAGTACCATTTTAAAACATCCTGTATGAAATAAGTTCACAATTTAAGGAAGTTATTAGGTGTCAAAAGTAAACAAAGCATTACCACTCTTAAAATTACTAATAATTTAAAATATGGTCATCTGGTAACTAACTGTAATTTTAGTGGCATATATAAGGGGTTTTATGGATAGATGATGATGATTATGGTGGTATACTAATAATAATATTGTCCATTTATATAGTGCAGCTACTATACAAATAAACTCTACTACGCTTTACAAAGTATCATATTACTACCTAACTTTAGCCAAGCTGCCATGATAAGGCACTAAAGCATTCAAGGAAATTCTTCCCACTGGGGTCCCATTTACTTCACCTGGGTGGAGAGTGGCAAATGTAGATAAATGTCTTGCCAAAGGACATTTGTGCCGCAGCGGGATTCAAACCGCGAACCATATCATGCACAGTCCGGTGACATATCCACTAGATCACAACACCTTTACAATGCGATGACTAGCATGAATTTGATTGCTAATTTCACATTTGATAACTTAAGTTAATTTTGATTTTATGTTACGTAATATTAAATTTGTAAACATTGTGATATATTTGTTCCATACTATGGAAAGCGTAATAAATGCTAGTGATTATCATTATTAGGTGGTCTGTCGGTATCGACAGATCACCTTTTAATTTCGTCAGAATTTTCTTTATTATTTATTCTTTATTTACGCCACTTTTTTGTCCCCACGATTTCTCAAATTCGGCTCAATCAATTTTCATCAAATTTCAGTGAATGATCAGGCCTATCAAGGTCAAGTGCCAGAAATTTTTTCAAGGTCATCAGGTCATCGTGACGTCATCCAGGCGCCATTTTGTGAAATAACATTATCGATCATATCTTCATAACAAGTCATTAAAAATAAACCATATTTAACACACATAAACTTCAGGTCAAGGGTCAATGTAACATGTCAGCAAAATCCGCGCGGGCCTTAAGACGTGCACGTACGCGCGCGTCAAAATTTAAAAATGCTCAAAATCATCTCAAATTCATTTTGCACACGTTTCAGGCCATTTTAAGCATTTCAAAATTTTCCGTGCGTGCACGCCCGCGCGCGCGTTATGCGCGCGCACAGCGCGTACGGAACGTAAAAACGCCGTTTTTTTTGCATGGTTTGGATTCCTGACATTATTCTTGACAATTTCCAACTATTTCCAGTCATTCTCGACCTTCCATAATGCCACACGCGCGCGTCAAACTTTAAAATTCGTGCGCGCGTCAATGGGCAATATAATGTAAAAAGTGATAAAAACATGTCTATATAAAATCCGCCATAGCTCGTCAGAATGTGTGGCTACCCCCCATTTTTTTTACATTTTCTGAAAGCCTATGAGTTGTAGATTGTAATTCATGAAAAAAATTGGGGGGTCAATCGATCGGAACGTCGTCACATTTGCATATGAACTCAAAAATTCGATTTTGAAAAAATGACGTCATAAATTTTGTATTCATTTGACAATATTTCACTCATAGTTAGTCAATTTTCATCCAATTTTCGATATGTTGTAGCTGAGACAATTCTCTACAAGATCAGTCATCACGATTTTTCATTTTGACAAAGGGATTACGGTGTATTTTTGCGATTAAAGGAGGCATGTCAATTTTTCACATTTTGCGTGTATTCTCTATGGGAGATGACTTTTTCTCAAATCTTGATTTTACATTCCCGTCTTCTTTGAGCTGTATCTTTGTTATTTCTGCTCGATTTTCTTCCAAATTTTGGTATGTTATAGCTGAGACTATGAGCTTTCAGGAATGTGCCCTCCAATTTTTGATCAGATGTCGGCATCATGCCCGTTTTTTAAGTACAAAATGTCATTTGAGAATCCCGTTTTTCGTCTACGTGTTATCTCTATTGGAAAACTTTTGGTCCATTGGTAAAGCACTTGCCTCCCATCCCGCCGACCCAGGTTCGAATCCCGGTGGGTCCATTTTTTTTTTGAATTTTTTTTTTCTTCTTTTTGCCTCATATTTTACCATTTGCTTCGACTACTGTAACATATAAAATCATAAACAATGTAATAAACTTTTTTTATTTTGCGTGTTATGCCTAATTGAATGTAGTTTGTGTACAACCCTATGCAAAATCTGATTGCCTGTCGTGTATTAAACCTATGGGTTTAATATCCCATGTATAATGCAATATGAAATTGCCCGATTTTCTTTGACGCAAGTCTCCATCCATTTTCAACATAATCAGGAATATTATCTTGCACAAATATTATCACATCTTAGCAATAATTTACCAACGGGTAGACAGACCACCTAATTCGTCTTCAGTGACGAATTAAAGTTCTAGTTATTATTATTACTATACTAGTCTTGGCAGAGAAGGAGATAAACAACTTTTTTTGTATGGAATTATGATGACCATGGTGATATGCGATGAATAATAAATGAGTTAGATTGCTCTGATCTGTGTCGGCTCAGCGAGAATCAATAAAGAGATTCAGTAAGGCATAAGGTGGTGCTGAACAAATCACCCTTGAATATGTCGTAATTGGATTTTAATATGACTGCTAAAGACTAGTCTGCAGTTACAGACAATTTTCACTCTCAATGCTACTGGTCAAAATAGCGGGGACTGATTAGAAACTTAGCAAATCTCAAAAAATCCAAGCTATTATTGACATCCTTAAAGGGAAGGATGAGTTCTGGGAAAAGGTAAAAAATAATTTGTGAGCTTTCTCATTCCTTTTATGTCAGTTTGGAAGAACATCATAGTAGAAATGTCCCCTGAAAAAGATTGCACTTTAAATGCCCTCATATTCGAAATATGACGAGAAACAGCTGAAATTTTCGGGCCGAACATGTGTATGTAGTCCCATATACACACATTTCGCAGCAGGAATGAGTTGAATTCTTCTTGTTTTTGTGATTCCAAACCCTTACAGAATACACCAATTCTTATATACTATATAATTAACCTTTCCCGACTGATCTGAGACAGTTTCTTTCACAATGTTATCGCATGAGCAGAACTCGATTTTATCTTTAAGGCCCGTTCAAATATGCCATGGGAAACCGTCTACGAAAAAACGATGGGTTTTTTAAGTGTACGGCGCTTCACATTTCTGTATTACATGTATATATCACTCAGGGAAGGTGGATCTTTGTTGCATCTTGTATCCCCACTTGCAATTCATTTAATACTGAAAAAAAAAACAGTCGCAATTGTTTTGGGTAAACAAGCCTTTAGACAACCAATATTTTCAAGCTATATCAGGCTTTCTATAAGGATGTAAATGGGCCTAATTTGTCGTCCACGTTGCTTTAGAGTCTGCGTTTACACACTAGGTTCAGATGCAGTAGGATTATACACTGATCAGTATCATAACTCAGAAAGGTTGCAGTGTAAATACTAATTGCCTTCATTGAAATTCACATTATAGCATCATGGAATCACTACAGTAGCTCTATCAATGTTTTTAATAATTCAAGGTTCAAAATCTGCAATTTCACCCCCTGAAATTTGCCATTTTTCTACAGAAATATGAAAATAAAAAGTGGCTTTACTACTTTTAAAGGAGTTTTAACAATATTTTCAAAATGTGAACAATATCAGCAACTTTTAAACTGTATATGACAAATATAGTCAAACCTGCTTTAGTGACCACCTGTATAAAAAGACCACAATTTTCATTTACCTTGAACAGTGTTTCTCATTGAAACATGTATCATATGAACCTGTACATAAAGGCCACCTGCTCATAAAGACTGCTTTTCTTGTCTCCGGTGAGTGGTCTTTATAGACAGGTTTCACTGTACATCCTTTGATATTCAATTTTTGATGAAAAAGAGGTTTTTATCTCAATAAACAATGACAAAGAAGTAGAGCTAAATGTCTTAATTATTTTAATCAAACTCAAGCATCTGTGGGGGGGGGGGGGGGGGTAATAAATAATGTACCAGGCAATCCTGTAGAAGATGACATTATGATATAAATTGAGATACATGTAAATGCTAACTAGTGTAAAAAGTGTAATAATTAAACATAATTACAGCACTTAGGTACTAAAGTAGATCAGATGATATTGGTCATAATTCAATTCCACTACACATTAGTTAATTTTAAAACCCACAGAACAGATACAAAAGTTATTTGGTTGTAACTTCAATTGAATCATTTGGTACAAAAGCACCTTTTCCTACAGTAATTACTTTAATGGATTAATTAATGAATTAGCTTCCTGCACTGCTATCATGTTATCGAGCTCCACTATCCACTTGTAGAATGGCTCTGGAATGGACAGATGACATTTAACCACAATTTCCAAGAACAAAAGTCAAGTCTACTATAAGTTATAAAATGGATATAAATTATCTGTTTTTAACAAAATGGGGGGGGGGGGGGGGGGAAGGGGGGGAGCGGGAATCACACAAGCTAAGCTTTTTAGAAGATCCCTCCACATATCCTTTTGTCACCTTTCTATGTCATATCCATGTATTCTCTGTTTTTGCAGTGTTTGTAATTTGTACATATTGTTGTAATTTCATTGTAAATGTGGAATCTGAATAAAATCGAATCAATCAATCAATCAATCAGTATAATTATTCTATGAGTCAACATCATTCATTCTTTAAGAGGATGTAGGGCAGATAAGACTGTCCTGTATTTGAAGAAAGAAAGAATTCTATAAAAGATAACATTATCAAAAAGTTTTCTGTTGGAAATCCCATGGCATAATATTTGAGGGAACTAATTTGTTAAAATTCAAGTCAAGGATTCTGCTATGATGGCAGCGAGAGCCAGAACGGTGCTAACTCTGTGTGTAAGGATATGAATGAACGCCCTTCTTCCTCTCGAAAGACGATATCTTTCGGCTCATAACTACACCACAGGTGTTGAGCCGATTGACACGGTATTAGATACGTCTGGGAGATGGCTGAAAGAGGCGGGGGCGCAAACGCAGATTAGCCCGTTACCGTGGTAACACAACAAGCTCTTGAAAGATACTGATGAATGTTTCCCTCGTTTAATACATGAATGTTTGTGATGTGCTCTACATCACCAGGCAACATGCAGAAGAAAATGTGAAATGCACTTTTCAAACTTTCTTGGTCTGAATATAGATAGGGGAGAGTGCTAGAGGATGCAATAAATAAAACTTTCTTTGTGAGATGCATTCTTAGTGATTCATCTCAATTATGCGCGCAGAAACTGTATACAAAATTTACAGTACACCATTAATCTCTCAGAGCCATATCGTCTTGTTTGGATCCACAAGAGGGTTAACTCATATACTTAAAAGATAAAGTTGAGTTCTGGTCATGAGATTGAATTGTGACAGAAAATGTCTCAAAAGCAATTGGGAAATGTTGATTAATATAGCACATAAGAATTGGTGTAAGCTGTAAGGTTTTGGAATCACCAAAATGATAAGAAATCGACTCAATCCTGCTGACAGTCACATGCACTGTACACAGAAATGTGTATATGGGACTACACACAAAATGTTCAGCCCAAACATTTCAGCTGTTTCTTGTCATATTTTGAATGTGAGAGCATTTGAAGAGCAATCCTTTTCAGGGCACATATCTACTATGATAATCTTCCAAACAATGAGAAAGCTCACAAAATATGTTTTCCCTTTCCCAGAACTCAACCGTCTCTTTAACACAGAGTCAATGCCCTTCTGGCTCCAAACAAAAAAATATATCAAAACTGATTTTGAATCAAGTATCAGTATGGAATAGTGCTTTAAAAACAGACATCATCACAATCATACAAGTAATTTCAAAGACATTTCATGAAATCCGTTATCATCAATATATAATCTTGCTTCCTATAACCTTTTGGACTAAATTTGCAACAAGAATTTCCCAAGAGATAGACAATACATTTGAAATGAGCCAATCAAATATAATTACATTTTTATCCTGTTAAAGTCTAAAGATTGATAATAAATTCAACACAAGTGAATAAAAAGCTTGTTATATTGTAATTCAGAACAACCCTAATTAAAAATGTTTAATAGTCCTGAGCAGAAATAGAACTGTGGTTATAGGAATTCAGGGTAGGAGAATATTGTATTCTTGATGGAGTGAGGCCATAATGGTGTGTGACATGATAAGATGTCTGGTATGATAAGAATGCTATAGCACCAAAACTAGTAAGGTGTCAGTTACTGGTAGATTACAGATAATGATGCGGGACATTCCACCTAATTGGGGCTTAAGTACTCATCAATTAAAAACATGGAAACCTTTCAAGCAGTAGGGAATCATTTCAGAGGGGACGTAACAACCACAAAACAAAACAACAAAAAAGTTAAGCATTTGTACTGAACGGGCCCGATCATATGTAATTTACATGGAGTATTTTCAACACTTGAAATTTACGCACCATTACAGTTTCTGTTAGGGTGAGAAATATAGCAATTTGATATCAATTAACCTTTTTTTTAAACCATCAAATGAAGGAGGAAAAAAGACGTTAATTGCAAATTTTTATATTAAACTTGAGAAAAGAACGTAACTCTTTGATCTTCCCATTTCCATATAAATCGGGTACCCTAGTTGTGTCAAAATGATACATGTAATGGCTGCACTAATACATTGTATAAAGGCATACTGTATAACAGAATGTAAATCTTCAAAGACCGATTCTGTGCAATGTGCCATGTTCGCCACTTGTCTTTTTCCCAATAATTTTATTCAAAATTGATGAAATCTTCTGATATATGACCACTGACTAATGATAGTGATGCTGAAAAGAATCGTTAGTCAATGGTCATATGAAAAGATTTCTCACTGAAATGAAATAAAATGGTAAAAAAAGTCATTTGTTGTTTGGGAACCACTGTACAGAATCAACCCAAATATGCTCTTCTGCAGCAAAGCTGTAATGGCAGAATAGTAAGACTGACCTTTTGAAATTCACAAATGCAGACACTTACCATGACAACCGAACACTAACTGTGCTCTGAAATCATCAGATGCAATAACAACAAAAGCAACAACATTATTACAAAACCGTCTCCTTCTGTTATCTCCAAAAGAATATGAATTCCAAGTATGAGAGATTGATATTCCTCCACCTAATGAACTGCAATAGGAAACACAGCAAACTTTTTCCTGTAATCAATTATTCCCAGGAGATGGTATTGAAACTATGAGTTTACACTTTCTCAAAAACCAACACAATGCTCTTTTCTACAAGCATATAATAAATCGATATCTGAAATACAAAGAATGATAAATTCATACCTTCAACTAAATGAATGGCAATAGAGCTCACAGCAAACTTTTTTTTTCTGTAATCAATTATTTCCAGAAGATGGTATCGATTCCAGGCCCATACCTGATCAAAAACCACAAACAAAATCCTCTTTGCCGAGACAAACTATAGTCCTAGGTAATAATAAATCCATATCGCAAATACCTTCACAGTTATAACTGGAGTATGTTGCAACATAGCTTCTGTTCTGGTCTCCAAATAAATGTCAAACACACAGGATATATTTTGGTCCTCTGAAGCGATGGAATTCTGAATGAAGCGAGGGGTAAACATTCAGCACGCGTGGATGAGAGGTTTTACAAGTGAAATTTGAATAGATGATTGGCGTAATAAACACACAGCACGCGCACAACTTCTCCTTCACTCTAAACACTAGACTAGTCTACCTCCCCAGACTCAAATGCTTCTCACATTTCGAAAACATTGCTCAACACTGGATAAGCCCCTTCCCTTGGCCGTAAACAACAATCCAGTGCATTAAAATAACTTCACTTCCATTTTCACACTCAATTTGTCCACAGTTGAATTGTCCAGTGGGCGAGCACCACAAATAGCACTTATTATCTGACCCTGGAAATATTCCTTGACAGCTACATGCAGACAAAACTAAAACAAGTGAATCATTTTCTAAGAACAGCATGTTATCTGTGAACCTGATCAATTCTGTCATAATAGACCTCTCTCTCAAAGAAGTTTCATGCCAAACGCTTCAGTATATTTACATCAGGCATTAAAGTTACAGGTACTTGAAGGACTAGATAGGCTATTGTTCAGTTTGAGTCATTTTGCCTTGTCAAATGCTTGATCAATTTGTTGTCAGTTGCTGCTCTGCCTGTGCATGAACACATGTGATAATATAACCTAACACTTCCTTCCAAGTATCCACTAGAAATTGCCTGGAAAATCAGGGATTTTCATCCCCAAAATAATAAAGATGAACAATGACGAATTTCTTTTATTTAAGATCTTGTAATATTTTTCTCTGACAGGAGTGTTATAGTATTTTGCGAAATCCAACAAAAATCTGTTAGAAATATCATGGAAGCGGTGCTTAAACATTCTTTCAAAAATACAAAATTACTTGAGCTGTAATTCTTACATGCAAATTTAAAACAAATCTCTAAATGTTTATTGATACATGTATAAAGTTCACAACTTAATGAAGGGCTAGACATAACACATATTTTACTTTTAATACCATACAGGTTGCACCTTTAAACAAAAATTGTAAGTGATGTCATACAGAGATAAATGAATTATGAGTAGTATGCAGGAATGCTGAACATATTGAAAATAATCTGGAATGGGTTTCGAAGACTAGTAAGCTATGGATAAATTATGAAGACGTGCACTTTTATGGCAGTCAAGTACAGAGTATATTATTGTGAGGAAAGAAAGGAGTCATGAGTAATAGACTAAATTCAGTTTATTTTTTTTATTTATTTATTTTTTTCCAACAACAGAGAGTCATGTAGCATGAAGAATATTTTCTCCCACACCATATCCATCAGTTAATTAGCTAATGAGTTGACTGTATAGCACGATGTAGACATGTAGTTTCTCTATGTAGCAAGCGTTATAAAAATGTAGGCACACAGTGTATGCTTTGTCATCTTCATGCCCGTCATTTCTGTCTTATTTTTTCTTCTATTTTAAGATGTATTAAAACTTGATTGCAATTTTGGAATCAAAGAGCGGGATGTTACGAATACTGACATACTTACTACTGTTTATATTTTTTTAAAAATCCCTTCATATTTATATTTCAATTTCAAACTTATGTAATAAATAATAAAACATGTTAGAACTTACAAATACAGAAAAATATAAAGAAATGCAATTACATAAAGCATACATAACAACAGAATGTATTACTTATTGGAACCCTCCCCCTCCTAAAATGAATATTATAAGCTGATTACAGTATACAAAATTGTGGTTGTTGGATACTACTAGAAATTATCATTATTACATTCATAATTTTTTGTTTGTTTAAAAATACATGTATATATCGTTTTTTGGAAATACTAATATTATTTACAAAAAATGTCAAACTCAAGATTATCTTGAAGCAGGAGTTTGAGCTTACAGACTGTAGCATCTCGTAGCTTGCTGATTTTGGAAGAAGGCAGTCGAGAAATGAACACAAATGCTTGGGATGTTTTGAATAGCTGCATGAATCAGAGAGTCACATGTTTCAAAAGAGGAAAATCTCCATGGGGGTAAGGACACTCTACGACAGCATCTCCCAGAGCTCACATAAACCACGATCATCAGGGTGTCGCAAGAAGTGGGGTTCGGAATATTTTGTCAGCATCTTCTGAGCCTTGTCGCTGGCAGAGCCCCCAAATCAATGAGTCTTTTTCTCTGTCTCCCTGTCTCTCCCTCACTCCATTTTTTTTTCTCTCTCTCTCTCTGTCTCTCTGTATCTCTTTGTTCTTTGGATAATAATTGGTAAACTTGTCTTCTGTCTGACACCCTCCCATCCTGTGATACCCCTGACAATTATCTCATCTGTTGAGAGCTAAATGAGTGATGACTCTGTGTTCAGGGTTATAGCGCCCCATTGATGCCTCCCCCCCCCCCCTCACATTTGAAGCCCCAGGATAAAATCTCAAAAACATTGGGGTCTACAGCTGCCCAGATAAAACAGCAACCTTTACACATCACACCACCATGCCCCTAGTATGGAGAGGATTATTCTAGTCCTTATTCACCCGTTCCGAGATATGCCAATGCAACAGATATTATATATTTCTGTAGCCCCAAGCAGAATTCCAGGGTACTTCTCAAGAAAATCACATTGATTCCAGGTGATCTGGGGGGTGATTCACTAACAGCTAAAATTAATCCCAAATAAGAAAAAAATCAATTTTAGGAACAATATCCATCCTAAGAGCGATATCGCTTTTAGTGACTGATTCACTAAGGTATTTGGGATTGATTCCAGCCTCTGAATTGATTTTAAGGTTGGGAGTGATCCGGATCGCTCCTAACAATCACAAACGGTCACTCCACTGCATGCCCGCCCGCGCCCCAACCTGGGCGCGGCTACGCTGTGCCTGCCTGCACGCCCATTGCCCTAGCCATAGGCCCTAGCCCTGTGTATGTCCAGTCGATGCGTGCGCGCAATTAATGCAGTAGCTAGGTAACGCGCACTAGCTACGCGCTAAGTAGAGAATTAGGTCGGGTGACTGAGGGGCGGTGACTGAAATTTGAGTACGTTGATTGGTTGGAATGAGTGCGCTCGTAAATATTCATTTGCGCTCATATATATTCATGATAAAATTGATTCCATCCTAAAAGCGATTTAGTGAATCAGTAAGGTGGAATTAATTTTAAGCTGGGAATGAAATCAATCCCGAAAATTGATTTTAGGAATGATATCGATCCCAGTTAGTGAATCACCCCCCTGATATCTTTAAAGGCATTGATTAACTTTGCCCAGGATTGAAAAAAAAAATCACTGTTCTAGCTAATGCTGTAATCATAATTGCAAACCTTTAGCTCAGACAGGAATCGCCTGAGTTTTATAAGCTGATCGGTCGTTTATATATCAAGATATTTACAACTGAACAGTGATGTCGGGATAGAGTACCACCGAACCCTAAAGAACTCTTACGGTTGGCATACCTCGCTCTATCACAGAATACCGTACGGGCTGGAAACCCGCTCTGAAATCGCCAAGCGCTGGTGCTTGGTTTTTGTGACTGCAGCGCAGCGGAGAAGCCGAGCGACTTGCGCTAGCGATTGATCGCGATTTTCTCTTTTTTAGGATAGTAAACGGGTTCCATTTTCTCTCATACTTTCACATATCCTTAATTATATATGTAGTTAGAGGACTGCACACAATTCATTGGCATTTGAGCTGATTTTACAATTTTTCACAAAGTTAATCACTTTAAAATCATGTTTATGAATATCAAAGGCCTATATGCCTATAACACACAAGTCCCAAGTGAGGAATAGTTCTCACTTAGTTAGAAACTTATCAGCTATGCATCTTTGAGGTACATCCCCCTTCTCTCACCCCCTCTCTCCAGGAGAATCTTTAGATTATACAGCTACACATGTAGCTCAATTCAAAACTTCATACTACAGAATACAGCATAAAAAAACGTGTCAATGTTCAGGTTGATCTTAAAACCAACTGAGCAAGCTATTAATTACTGTCTTGGTGAACACCTCTTCATAAATAACTACGGAGAGAGAGAGGGAGAGAGGGGGAGAGGGGGAGAGGGGGAGAGGGGGAGAGAGGGAGGGAGGGAGAGGGGGAGAGAGGGAGAGAGGGAGGGAGGGAGGGAGAGAGGGAGAGAGGGAGAGAGGGAGGGAGGGAGGGAGAGAGGGAGAGAGGGGGAGAGGGGGAGAGGGGGAGAGGGGGAGAGGGGGAGAGAGGGAGGGAGAGAGGGAGAGAGGGAGAGAGGGAGAGAGGGAGAGAGGGAGAGAGGGAGGGAGGGAGAGAGGGAGAGAGGGAGGGAGGGAGGGAGGGAGGGAGGGAGGGAGAGAGGGAGAGAGGGAGAGAGGGAGAGAGGGAGAGAGGGAGAGAGAGAGAGAGGGTACACACCTATCTTAGTGACCGCCTCTCTATATAAAGGCCCCTTATGTATAGAGTACCGAACTGTGACTTCATATTGGCCAAGTTGTCAAAGTCATTGGTTCCAAACAATTTTGTGCTAAACAATGGCGTGGTGATCACACCAGCGCCATACACTGAAATTGCCCTGCCCCAGCCCGTTGCTTGAATAATTTCGCGGTGAACCTCATGCGCAGGCTCTATTTGGAACCAGTATCCTGGACGACGAGCGAATATGACGTCAGCACTTCGGTACTCTATAGTGGTCATCAATATTGTCTCCCTCAAGAAAGAGATACATGTACAGTCAAACCTGCCATAGTGACCACCTTTCTATAAAGGCCCCCCTGTCAACAGTTATCATGTATATTGTCCCTGCCCATGCAGGCTCCAGAAAGATATGTATGGGTCATTCCATGGGGTTGGGGAAAAAATTATGAGGATGTCCATGTAACAGTGACCTTTTCTATTTCACATGGACGATGAAATCATCTGGTGAAGATTTTTATGCTGTGAATATGTATAGTAGTGCCCAGCCAGAATCATTCCTCTTTCAGAGCTTTCCTTAATATGCATTTTTTTTACCACCGTTACATGGACAACACATTTATATAATATTATATACAATTTTGATCTGCAATAACGATTCATCAAGAAGCTAGAGTACTTCTCAACGTAAGTTGCTATGCTTTTTATGCTGAACTTAATTTTAGAAAACGTTATTACAGTTGATAGGAGACATGGTTCTTTACTTCTGATATGTCACAAATTTTGCCCCAACCCCTTGGAATGACCCATATGTTATAGAACCTGTCTAGAAAGACCATCTGTCTCTGTCTACAATGGCCACTTTTCAGTGTCCAATGGGTGGCTTTAATAGACAGGTTTGAATATAGCATGCTCAATAGGGCAAATACATTGAAAGTTCTTGTGGACCCCCTTCACATATGGGGGTTTATTCTTGGCAGCTAGTCAAGCCGGTGTTATAAGGGGTAGATGTGGACAGTTTCCTGACAGATTTCCTGTTGACTTTTGATTTTATTCTGACGTCAAAAACTTATACTTTTGTGATATGAATTTCATACAAATATCATGTACATATCGTACTAGCCCTTGTGGTGCAACAAAATTGGTGAGATATCCATATGGTAAATATCACAGGTCTCACTTGTGATAAGTGTTAAGTGTCATAACATGTTATTTGAAGTACATGTATGTCTTTGAGCTTCAGAAACACCCTTTCCTAGAGCTGCTTCCCCTCATCCAACATCAATCATTCACTGCAGTTTAAGTGTAGTATATGTACTGTGCTGTCTACAAATAAAAAAAAAATAGGAAAAAAGGAAACCCCTGCCCCGTGATCATAGCCTAAGAAAAATCATCCAGTTACTGATGAGCATTTGCTGCTAGAAAACAAAAAAATTATCCATCAAGTGGCAACCACTTTAACATCGTCCTATCTTTATATCTTAGTTTTTTTTCCCCTTCCCTCTCTGAACTGCCCCAACATAGTGCTAACTGAAAAATGTTATGACTATGACGTAAATGTAGTTGCTTTCAAAGTTCAACTAACTGACCTAAATCTAGAACTACCTCCCCCACCCCCTAACCCGTATCCCCTACCCCTTGCCCCTGCCCAATACCCCATAAGAAACGCACCTTCGAACAATATTCAGGTTAAAATAAATGCCCCTAGCCACTATCAACCACTTACCCGCCTGACCTTATTTCACCTGCTTAAGACTCTGTTTCCTTAAATTTCCGCTTTCAGATACTCTGTTGCCCTTCACCACTTTTCCCCCAATTAATGTCATATTTAATCCCCAGAAGCCCCGAACAAAAGCAGGCTTTGGTAGCATGATAGCTTGGCGACTAGGCGGAATGGACCCCTACCCCATATTACACCCCCTCCTTCCCACACCCTATTAATGAAAGTCAGGGTTATGTAGCTCTTCACCTAGTATTAGAAGTTAAGAAGTATACTGGAGCAAGGCATGGCTGAGCTCGGAAGGGCTCAGGAAATAACAATTAGTTCCAAAAAAAATTATAGGTAAAAATTTACATATTGTACTGATTTAATTTGCACTACTGTCAAACTTGGCACTGTCAAAACCTTGAGGGCTTTTCTGTTGTTAGAACCTTAGCGAACCTGTACTACTAGTGAAAGTTTCATTCATGCAAAATTTCTAGTAGTTTTTGTATTTTTGCTGGAAAAATTGAAGAGCTTTAAGTAAATAAAATAGTAATTTTTACACCAATACCAATATCCTATATTAGGTAGCTACTTCAAAACCCTGCAGGCTTATATCATGAGAGGGGAAGAGAAGGAAAGGGGGGGGGGGGAAATAAGATATATATATATATATATATATATATATATATATCTACAGGCAGACAAGCAGAAGAGAGAAAAAGAGAAAAATATTTAAGACTGTGAAAATTCAGTTCATGTTCTTCTTCAGATTAAAAGCAATGACATGATTTCTATAAATGTCTGCCAAATCCTTCCACAAGCCTCATTTTACCCCGGTTGTTAACATGACATCTTATCATTATAAATAATGACTTGCAGTATTCTTATTCAGGCAACATAACTAGGCAGCTGCAGACTGTCCTAAAAAAATGTGACATTTATCCAAGAAAAAGTGATATGTCATTCCAGTACAACATTACAATGCTTGGATACAATAAAGTGGGCTTGCTTCCTGGCTTTCAACTTCCGACGAGACTCTTGTTTATATATTTTGTTCTTTCTTGTCATTTTGAAAAGGAAAGATTATATATTCTGTGATTTATAGATGTCAAAAGTGTCACATGAATGTATATAGCAAGGGCTTCTAAAAAGTTACTTTACTTCAGATATATATACTTTACAGATTTTACTTATGTTTATAAAAATAACAATAAAAATATTGGATATTTACACAATGCTCAAATCCAACACGCTGGGTGCGCAAGGCACTCCAATATTACCCTGGTTCGAGCTAGGCAACTGATTTTGGCGCTAACAGCATTCAAGGAATTCCTTCCGGCCGGTACCCATTAAACACCTGGGTGGAGAATGGCAAATGCAGATTAATGTCTTGCCAAAGGAGGAGTGCCGTGCCGGGGTTCGAACCCATGATCGACCTTCCCATCTCCAATCCAGTGTTTAAACCCCTGGACTACAACTCATATTGAACATAAGACAGTGGCATTGTCCTATGTTAAAAGCAAACTTTAAAATCACTCTCTGTCATACATGCACCTTCAAAGAACAGTTCCGAGAACAGAGTGATATAAGATAACTATACCAGTACAAGAATAGACTCAAATAATGAAATCTTGAAAGTCATGGTACTAATTTGATCAAAAACATCAGTAGGTTTGCTAAACA